>CM076575.1:947672299-948272299 GCA_034641835.2 Pinus albicaulis | reverse complement strand
CTGAGTGGCTGAATGTAGAGAACTAGTTGTGGCTGCTTTCAGATAATTTGGTGCTGAAGTCTGGGAAGATTCCCCAGTATATCCAAGACCTGTTTTTATAAGAGGAGACCGTTGTATCTTGATAATCTCATCTAAGGTTTCTGAACCTTTAGCAAATCTAAGATTTAGAGTCTTCACTTTCTCATTATCTTTCCTTAGACTTACTACTTCACACTCCAATTCCTCAATGCGTTTTTCCTTTGCTTCAAGCTGATTTTCAAGAGTCTCTATGATTATGTTCTTTTCTTCTAGGCTTACTTTGAGTTGATTGTTTTCTTCAAGAAAATCATTGTTCTCTAGAGCATCCACAAAAGTATCATTTTCTTTTCTTTTGTCTGCCATACTAAGTCTAAAATCTTTCTTTCACATTTCACCATCGATGACCCATTACCTGGTTTTCATTAGCATAATAACTTTTTTCAGTTAGACTTATCTTTATTTTTCTTCAGTTACTTTTTCCTTTAGTCAAGTTTTTTTATAGTTAATACTTAAAAGATAATGACCAACTTTCCACAATTAAAACATTTGAAAGGAAGCTACCTTTGAACTTTCCAAGATTTAGTTGAAGTTTTCAACAAAATTTGCTTCTTTCTTTCTTTCTTCGTACATATAATGATTTTCGACTACCTTTTTTTTTCTTTACAGACATTTTAAAACAAATTTTCTTTGATTTGGAGAGGACCTCCTTGTCTCATTTCAAAATCAGTCAGAATACCATGTAATTGAACAACAGTAAGAGTTTGCAGATCTTGCCTTTCTTCAATAGCTGAAACTTTAGAGTCGAATCTTGAAGTCAAGGATCTTAAGACTTTTTCTACTAGAGTAGTATCAGTTATGGTTTCACCCAAATTTCTCATCCGATTTACAATATCATCTAGACAAAGAAAGAAACTGGCAACACTTTCATCACTATGCATCTTCAAATTTTCATATTCAATTCTAAGAGTTTGGAGTTTTGCACTTTTTACCGTTGTGTCTCCTTCATAGCTTAGAATGATTTTGTCCCATATGTCTTTTGCCGAATGTAGTTGCATCACTTTAGAAAATTCTGATTCAGACATGCTTCCCAATAAGACATTCACTGCTTTGGCATTGATTTCATACTTCTTTCTTTCAGCTGCATCAGTAGGAATACTTGCCGGGTATTGATAACCTTCTTCCACGATTGCCCATACATCTGCACCAAGACTTTGCAGATATGATTTTGTTCGTACCTTCCAAAATATCAGATTGCTTCCATTGAATAGAGGTGGCTTTATAGACATTACTCCTTCCTGACTTCCCATTGCGACGGATCTCCTTCAAGCGATCAAGCTTCTGCAGAAGAACCCGCTCCGATACCAATTGTTGGGAAAAATACTGAGAGGGGGGGGGGGTGAATCAGTATTTACTGCATATTCAAAACTTTTACTTTTTCTAGCTTCTAAAACCCATACACGACTTTCCTGATACAGAATTGCATATATACGCGGATACCCTTTAATAAAATAGCGTATACACAGAGATCTAATTATGACATTAATTCTTCACTTATGTAATTCCATCATTCATTCATCAGATGTTTAATCAACAGTAAACATGTGTATTAAGAACATAATAAACCATCACACAAAGCATCACACATGAACACCAGAATTTTTAGGTGGAAACCCAAGTCGGGAGAAAACCACCGCTGCCGTTGCTCAACCTTCAATAATTCATTATAGTGAGAACATCTTACAACATATGTCAGCAGCCTTACCAAAGACGAGCAGCACCCACCGTGCTCGTTACCGTACTCTCTCGTAAGGGCTCTGTAACCGAATCATTTACTACCGATGAAGGAGCCATTACGACCATCGATCTCGCTATCACCCTCTCGAAGGGAGTTTAACCCCCCCTGACTGAAGGCTACAACCCTCAGCACCTCTATGGACCATGTTTCATCAATTTTCACACTGGATCCAAAGCTTCCTTTAGGACGCCACTTGCAGGCCACGTTTCATCATATTTTTAGACTGGACCCTTTCCATACTTTTAAGCACAGTCAACCATGAAATAGATACATATAACTCACCGACAGATATTAGTAAACCAGCATAATAGATCAGACATTTCTTACCACAGACTTCAGTAAACCCTAGTTTTCATACACGCTTTCCTTTCACTGATGTCGCGTATATACGCGCTTTCGTTCACGTAAACCAGCGTATACTTCTGTACATATTATAGAGCTCATTTCATTGCGCATACGCGCTTTCTCTTCAGCGAAGCCGTGTATATACACGCTTCCTCTGCGATGAACTAGCGTATAGATCTTCAACCATTATAGAGTAGCATACTTCTTGCGATCAGATATTCAGTTCAGAATTACCCTTTTACTTCAGAAAGATGTTCACCTCATCTCAGATCTAAGCCTTCCATTGACAGATCTAGCAGATACAAATACATTCCAGATCTAGATTCCTGTCTTCATCATTTCTTTATTGGGGCTTCATAGATTTAGATCTATCATCAAACCTTTACCCTTTCCATACAGATATACTTCATAGAGAAGTATTCATTCAAGCTCAGACATCTTGCTCCCACACTCATAATTTGCACAATGAATTTCTTCTCTTTATATAGGTTTACCCTTTTTCAATACCATGAGCCAAAACCACATTACATCCGATGGTATTCTTGGACGGGGTCATTTAGGCGAATCATTACCCAATACAATGGGTCAATACCATGGTGGTTACCCCTGGTTTTGCACTTTTTGGGTGCTTTTGCCCATACGCGACTTGGCACGTTCTTTTCTGCGTGCATATGCAACTTCCCCTAGACAAATACGCGTATGCTTAGAGGCATACTCTTTTCACCATAGAATTAGCACATGCTGAATTCCTTTCTTCATTTCCTTCTGTACTCACTGTAGATACATCAGATTTAGTTCATCAAGACATATTCTATCAGGCACAAGTTCATCAAGTAAGTTGCCATCATCTTCATCATATCGCTAACAAACATCATTTCATATCAGATTTACATTATTTACCAAGTCCATCAGATCAAGAATAACTTCATCAGGTGGATTTCCATCAAGGACAACACCTGCCAACATTCTCATGTCTTCATCTTCATTCAGTGGGTTGCCATCAAGGACAACACTCTGCATCATATTGCCAACAACCTTTAATGCCTAACTTCCCACTTTACAATTAAAAGATAAAAGACAATCAGGAAGAAAGTAAAATGCTACAAGTTTGTTGGATTAGTATATTTATGTTTTCAATATCACTTTACGATATCTTATCATAGTAATTTTCTTTTCATTAAAGGCATCAATTATTTTTTCAATTCCTTAAAAGGTACCTTCATTTTTCAAATCTCGGTGCTTAATCTCTGTAGTGAATTCACAATTTTGCAATGAAAGACAGATGGAAGTTAAAAAGCTAAAATTATAGTGAATTAAAATATTGATCTACAAAGCATAAATGGAAATACAAATCTAATCAATTAGATAATATAACTAAGAAATAAATGAATTTTCAATCGAAAAATAGGTAGTGGGGCCTACCTACTAAATTGTGATACAAATGAAAAGTATAGTATAAGTACTTATTTATGAAATAAAACTCATAATAGCAGTATTTATAGTAAAAGTGAAATGCATAGGTTCGCACTAAAATTATAAATACAATCTACATAGACACAACATGGATCCCCATATGATTTTTCATCATACTACATTTTACACCAGCATATGACCTTCAAATTGGACCATTTGAACAACTCTACAATACACATATTGGCTAATTGCATGACCAAACCCTTAATATTACAAACATCAACTTTAAACCTTTAATTTTTATATAGTGTATATAATATAGGGAAGGGTGTATTTAACCATGAATAGCTCCTAAGGATACACATATTTGTTAATTTTTTACATCCCAAAAACATAATAAGGCATAATGCCATTGGAAAATATGTCTCTCACTAAATGGGTAACTACTTGCATGTTGGCATAAGATATTTCCATAACATGTCATTCACAAAAATATCCATTCCAATTTCCAAATCCTTGAAATTGATTAACTATTCATTTTTTTTTTTTGTATTGTGTGGATTGCCACCATGTGTTTGACTGGAGCATTGACTGTGAGCTGGTGCCTTCCTCTTTTAACATAGGAGAAATCCAACCAACAATGATCCATATTGAGCCACCTAGAAATTAAAACCATGTTGTATATTTCACCCTAGTGTGCAAACATATGACAACTAATAATTCAAGGGTTACTATATTTTAACTAGGGTTACAAAATTTAATACTCACATTAAACAAACAAACTATATCTCAAATAAATCATTAAAAATAAGGTAAAAGCATTGAATCTAAAAAAATCACACATCATCGACATGTGATTACCATAATGCAAGTGACTATGAGAAATAGGGAATGATAATAAGCTATAAGAGGGAGTAAAAACAGAAAAAATCATGCTTTTGATAGTAGCAAATGCCTCAAAATGAAGCCCCCCCAACAGCTCCCTCACACCTGATACTTTGCAATTTCTCATGTAATATTGGGCGAATAGAAAAAGCTAGATATAAAAATACTCCTCAAAATGGATCAAAACTATGTTTCCAACACCTCCCCCGATTATCATAATACAAGGATATTTCACTTATATCATCTTACATGTCACTTTAATATAGTATACTACATTTCTAATATTTTCAAACCTAATTTAAAATTTATATTGATGGGTTATGGAACAGTACAAGAACAAGTGAAAAAAAATGAAAAAATCATAATAAAAAAAGGCAATTTTATAGTGAGAACTTAACGATGATAAATCCCACTCAATGTAATGATAAATAGTAGTTCAAAAAAGTTGGAACTTATAGACAAGTTGGTGACCATTGGAACTCCCATGGATAAAACTTAGAACACCGACACAAACTATTCTCTGTTATAGCATAATTGGCCTTTTCTTCTACAGATTGGTTTCTTTTCCTAGATCATTGTTTTATTAATGTAATCCAGGATTATTTTGATATTGTCTGCAATAGAAATATTGATTTTGCTGTAATTAAATGTAGAACTTCAGTTTGTTTAAATCAGGGTGTGATTAGTGTAATTTTTACTACAACTTTTCATTGATTTTGAGATTGACAATATACAGTGTGTGATTTCATTTGAAATAAACAGACTTCCTTGGGTTGACAATTTATGTAGCACTTGATTTTTTAAATTAATAATTAGTTAAAGTGACCAACATTTTGGCTCTGTTTCTGGGGAAGGAAACTATAAGTTTCAAAATCGTTGATGTTTTTCTTTCAGATGTGCAGATTGCATGAGAGGACGCGGAGCCCACAAGAAAACTAACCCTACAGGTGGCAAAGGCAAAGGAAGGGGAGGAAGAAAGACCTTTATTGATGAGATCATATTAAAATATGAATCTTCTTAGAGGCTAAGCTCTCGAAAGACAAAGCATCAACATTCCCCTATGAAACAGAAGAAATTGTGAGCCCTGAAAACGTTAAGGAGCCAGTAGAAAACATTGAGGAGCCAGGAGAAAATATTTAGGAGCTAGCATAAAACATTGAGGTTCGAGCAAGTGCAGTAGGAGAACAAGCAATGGAGGGGAAAAATGAGGAATTCTTTGGCAGGGGACAAGTAGATCCTGAAGGAGAGGGAGGAGATGAGAATTCTCTCTCTACTTCAGGGTTTCTTATTGATGATATTCCTAGGGGAGAAACTCCCATGAAGATTATCCCACTTTCAGCTTTACCTAAATTTCATGGTTTATCTTCTGAAGATCCTGATGAATTTGCTTTCGAGTTTGATATATTATGTAGAAGTTACTATCACATTAGAAATTCCCAAAAAATGAAGCTATTTGCGGAAACATTAAAAGGAAACGCATTAAGGTGGTTCATGAGTTTTGGAGGCCATGTAATGACAACATGGGATCAGATGAAATAGAAATTTGTGCTCAAATATCAAGACTATTGCTGGACGATAGAGAAAAGAGAGGAACTATTTAAGATGGTACAAAAGGAGGATGAAAATATGGAGGACTTTGTGGAAATACTACAATATAACTTGCAGAGATCCAATCATCCCAATGTAAGTAAGGATATTCTTAAAACAATATTTTTGAAATGAGTGAGGGATTACTATCTATATATGCTAAATATGATTGGTAAAGGGGACATATCTAAAGAATCATACGATGAAATTCTTAACCTATGTAAAAGATGTCCAAGAGGAGCTGCAAGGAATAGATCAAACAACAGGGATACCACATATTCAAGAGTTCAAAAATCAGCCAGTGGAGGAGCAACAACAACTGAAATAGGTAATTTACTTGAGGAATTTAAAACTAAAATGTTAAGCTCTTTTTCTTCATAGATTGACACCTTGCAGGTTAAGAAGAAACAAGCTAAAGAAGAAGCGTCTTTGTCTATCTTTTTCCCCAAATGCAGAGATAAACACCCACTAAGGGAATGCTCATTGGACAAGGTGCCAATTTGCACCCTTTCTGAGAAGGATCATGAAACGCAACAATTCCCTTATTTACCAAGAATAAAAGTAGCATTGTAACCAACTGAAGAAGAAGCTGAAGTGGTCTATCTCTTGACACAGAGAAGACAATGGCAACCGCGAGGACAAGGTGTGAAATCTAATATGCCATTTACATCTTCTAATTGTTGGAACAATTATCCTTCTTTTAGTCAACAAAATTACCCTCCCTTTAATCAAATGAAATACCCGCCCTTCAATCAAATGAATTACCCACCCATGCAGCAAAAAAACCATCCCTTTGTAGACCCAGCAATGTGGACTCCTTGGCCTCCACAAAAACAATATTACTTTAACCAATGGAACCCAAATTGGAGGAGTCAACAACTCCCGTTTCCAAATCAATTTCCTCGATTTCATCAACCACTCCCTCTACCATCAGATGCTCCACCGAATAATCAAATGATGAGACCCCAGCTACTTGTACAACAAAACCCTAACCTTAATAATAAAGCTGTGCAGGTTATTGATATTTAGAACCAACCTATACTTCCTGTTTCCCCTGCACAATGCAATGACATTCATTTACAATCTAGGAAAATAGTTGAACCCATTATTGATGACGTTACCTCTTCTAATTTTGATAAAGAAGAGACAGAAAAATGTGACTCACGTGAAGAGGTACAACCACCCTCTATTAAGGGTACTAGAACAACAGAACCACCATTCCCTGAGCATTTAACTTTAACTAAAATGCGTGAGCCACCTACTTTCAATATTATAGGGGAATTACAAAATATTTATGTTAAAATTCCACTCTTACAACCACTAAGAGATGTACCAATTTATGCTAGAACTATGAGAGATATTTGTGTTAAGAAACCCGATAGGAAAGCTAAAGATCCCCTTATAGTTCATGTTATGGGGGATCTATCTGCATTAATCTCCTGTAAAGCTCCTCCAGTTAAATATGGTGATCCCGGCCATCCTACTGTCACAGTGAAAATTGGAAAAAAAATAATTCTTCGAGTTCTAGTAGACTTAGGTGGTGCTATAAATATTATGACTCTTGAGACTTCACAACTGTTATAGCTGAAGAACGTAATCATAGATTCACCAAACATTCTAGAGCTACCTGACTGTTCTACAATCAAAATGGAAGGAGTTATTGAAGACCTAATCATCTTAGTTGAATCGTGGAATTACCCAGTTGACTTTGTGGTGTTATAGACTAAAACAAAGTTGGGGGGGACATCCTCTAATTTTGGGAAGGCCCTGGTTAGCCACAGTCGATGGATTTATCAGCTATAGATCTGGTTCAATGAAAATTTCCAATGGATACGAAACTAAGCAGCTTACTCTCTACCCTCACACTACACCCATGATTAATAATGATAATTCTATATGGATGGACAATGATGATCATGCTATTCAACCTATTTTGAATATCGAACAAGCTTTAAGCCTTAAAGATACCACTGAGGATGAGGTAATTAATAATTTTATTTTTGAACCCTACTCCATGACTCCAGAAACACATAATCAGCTGGCTACACTTTTGAAATGAGATACCCAGGAAAAGCTTAAATCTGAAGATCTACCTCAAACATCAACCACCATATCTTATAAAAGTATACCAGTAGAAATCAAACTTGGCAAAACACTGAACATAAACCCCAACTTGACAGCTGATGAAACACAACAATTAATGAAATTACTTCTTGAAAATAAGGAAGCATTCACATGGGACTATACAGATATGAAGGGAATATCTCCTGAATTATGTACTCATAATATCTATATCAAGGAAGGTTTTCGACCAATCTATTAACCTCAACGACGAATGAATCCTAATTTAAGGGAAATTGTTAAAGAGGAACTTCAAAAATTGCTTCATGTGGGGTTTATATATCCTATATCTTACAGTGAATGGGTTTCCCTGTTGGTAATAGTTCCTAAGAAAAATGGGAAATGGAGAGTGTGTGTAGATCATAAAGCCTTAAATAAAGCCACTAAAAAAGATGACTTTCCTTTACCATTCATTGATGAGGTATTAGATAGCTTGTCAGGCATGAAATTCTTCTCCTTTTTAGATGGGTTTAGTTGGTATAATCAAATCAAAATTGCACCCCAAGACTAAGATAAGACCACTTTTACTAGTCCTTCAGGAACTTTTGCTTATAGAGTTCTCCCATTTGGACTATGTAATGCATCAACGGCCTTTCAAAGAGCAATTTTAGGAATCTTTTCTGATATGCTTAATGACTCTATGGAAATATTTATGGATGACTTTGCCCCTTATGGTGTGTCTTTTGAGGGAGCATTACAAAATCTTGAGAAAGTACTTAAATGATGTGTACAAGCTCACCTCTCCTTAAGTACCGAAAAATGTCATATGATGATGAATGAAGGAGTCGTAGTTGGAAATTTTATTTCATCTCAAGGAATTCAGGTAGATCCATCCAAAATACAAGTCATTCAGAACCTTCCTACATGTGATTTTCACCGAAAAAATTTCTTACACCTTCCTATTCCCCGAACACAAAAAGATGTGAGAAGTTTCTTAGGATATGTAGGATATTACAGGAGATTTATTAAAAAAATATCCAAAGTAGCTTCTCCTTTTTTTGTGTTACTTATGAAAAATGTTGAATTCAAGTGGACTAATCTTTGCTAGGAAGCATTTTTTGAACTCAAGCATCAGTTATCTATAGCTCCTATTTTAAGGGGACCTGATTGGGCACTTCCCTTTCATATATCCTCTGATGCTTCAGATACTATGATTGGAGATATCTTGGGACAAGAGGAAAACCATATTCCTTATGTTATCTACTTCATTAGTAAGAATATGACTCCTACTGAGCTTAATTACACAGTTACCGAAAAGGAATTTTTATCAGTCATTTATGCTATTAACAAATTTTGACATTACATTACTGGTTACTCTAATTTTGTCCATACTGACCACTCAGCTATTAAGTATTTAATGAATTAATCTGTCATAAATGCTCCAGTCACCATATGGTTACTGTTATTACAAGAATTTTATATTACAATTGTAGATCGACCAGGAAAAGAAAATGTAGTTGTTGATTTTCTTTCTCGGTTAAAAGCTGATGATAATACTCTAGTAGATGATTCCTTTACTGATGAATATTTATTTGTAGTATCTTCTCACTCACCATGGTATGCAGACATTGCCAATTATCTGGTTCCAGGGAAGTTACCACCACAGCTATCCCATCGAGAGAAAATAAGAATCATTCAACAAAGTGCTCGGTATAGCAGGATAAGTGGGTGTCTTTTCTACGCAGGACTTGATCATGAAATTCGAAGATGCATTAGAGAAGATGAGGCTTATGATGTACTAAAAGCTTTTCATGATGGCCCTTGTGGAGGGAATTTTTCTAATAAGAGAACATCACATCAAAATTATTATGATGGGTTATTATTTTCCCTCACTCTTTAAAGATGCAAAAAAATATGTTTCGGATTGTGATAGCTATCAGAGAATGGGTTAACCTAATCATAGATATTAAATTCCATTAAACCCCCAGGTAATACTTGAACCATTTGAAATATGGGCCTTAGACTTTGTAGGACCCATTAATCCTCCATCCAACCAAAGAGTTTATATATTGGTCTACACAGATTATATGACTAAATGGGTGGACTTAGCTAAATCACTCCTTAGAGCTAATGAAGAAGTTTTCCTAGCTTTCCTATTTGAAGAGATCTTTGTCAGAGTTGGAGTGCTGAGAGAGCTAGTTACAGATGGAGGACCTCCTTTCACTTCTCATGGTTTTAAAGCCACCCTTCAAAAATATCATATTCATCATAGAATGACTACACCATACCACCCCCAAGCCAATGGACAGGTGGAAAGTACGCACAAAGTAATAGAATTCATTCTAACAAAAACAATGAAGGAAAACCAGAAGGATTGGTATCAAAGGCTCCCTGAAGTACTATGGGCTTACAGAACTACCTGGAGAAATACTACAAGATTTTCCCCCTATGAATTGGTTTATGGTAAAAGTGTTGTTTTTGCTGTGGAATTTGAAATTAAAACCTTAAGGACTGGTTTAGCTATTAACCTTGATTTGACTAATGCACAGACAGCCAGGTAGCAACATCTTCATCAATTGGATGAAAAAATATTAGATGCCATTCATCAAACAACTATGATCCAACAACAGAGAACAAAATCGAATGATAAAATCATCAAGCATAAGAAATTCCAAGAAGGTAATTGGGCTTTATTTTATGACTCTCGGTTTGAAAATTTTGACGAGAAACTATGTACAAGATGGCTAGGACCTTATGAAATAGATACTGTTTTTCCAAATGGAATAGTAAGGCTCTTAACAATTGATGACTCTAAAATGCCGTTATTAGTAAATGGTCATCGGCTCCATTTGTCCCAGTGCCCCATTTCCAAAGAAGATTTTAAGGCCACTTTAATGGTAGATTCACATTATCTCTTTTTAGGGGAACCCCCTACCCCTCATTACATTTAATTTTTCTGAATTGTATTTTTAGCATTAGAATTATATTTCTTAACTAATAATCCCTGTCAAGGGCTGGCATGTTACAATTGGTTATTTTGTAGATTCTTGATTCAGGAAAGGCTTACTAAGAAAAGAAATTCTCACTACAAGCAGATCCAAGCTTCATTTTGTGAAGCATTTCTCCTCTTACTTAAACCCATTTATAGTTCATTCCCCATCTCCTAGTTTTCTTTAAACATTTCCATCATTCATCCCCCCTCATTTCTTTTCCCATTTCATGTAATTTTCCCCATTTTTTCCAAGACTCTTGAGCAACATTTTCCCTATTTTTCTCATTGCTGAAACACCACTCTCCAACAACACTTTTCCCACTTTTCCCATTGCTGAAACACCAATTTTTTTCAAAGACATGACCATGCAGCATTTCCCGTCATGAAATCATCTTATTCAGTTCTTTCATTCTCAATTTTCTTATTTCTCATGCTAATCCTGTCCTTTCACTGCCTTCTTCTATGATTAAATAGACCTCTAATATAATCTCCCTCATGTTTCAAAAATCTTCCAAAATTTTCTTCCATGACTATTGTTGATCTATTATGACCAAGCACTATATTTTTTGAAGTACGAATTAAAGGTAAACATGAGGCATGCAAATTTTATATGTAAGTATAATTAAAATATGGTTGAATGAGAAGATTTTGTTCATTATTACCACAGTCCCCGCACATTTGAAGCCATCATTTTAGTTGTAGTTGGGGGGAGGGGGGAGGGGGGGGATATCGAAACTTTACGCCATCATTTCACAACAAGTTGATTACCGTCATTTTCTTACCCATTACCTCGTCTCTTCACTATCATTCCATCTTCTCATTCACAAAACTTACTTTGTTCGGGTGCGGTAACTTGGCTCTTTGACTGTGCATTTTACCAAAGATGATTAGCTATGGGAGGACCTTCTATTAGACATGAACCCACCACGATAGCCCTTCTTGAATTATACCCATAGGTATATTATATTTTTCAACAAGTAGGCTGGGTAGGTTATTTTCAGAGGCTTCGGGAATTTGATCCACAACAGGTTCTTGAATTTGCACAGAATCTTAAAGAAGATCATTCTATTGTTTAAGGAGTTCGGATTCCAGTCTCAGAGCGTGACATAGCATAGGTTTTGGGCCTTCCTATCACTGGAATTCGATGGTTCAGCTGAAAGCATATCATTCTTAATGCACAACAAGATCTTCTCCTACCAGGAGAACAAGTTGAGCCTAAAGGTCGGGGTGTCCAACTCAACTCATTGCCACCTCCTTGGCCGAAAGTTGTAGAATTTTTCAAACATTACCTCACCTATGAAGGCCGATATCAGGTAGTTTACCAATATGATTTTTTCTTGTTAAATCATTTATGACATGGTAGACTAGTGAATATTCCTTATTATTTACTTGGATGTCTTAGAAATATGTCGCATTATTTTAGACAGGTAAAATTCCCCCTCCTTTCCCTCACCCATCACCGTCTCGTCCAGTTACTTATCCAAAAGGGTTTTTCTCAAAAAAACCCTCCCCTAAAAAATCCACCCATAAACCCTCAGCAAGTTGCTCAAAATCCTCAGGAAATTCCTAAACATCCTGAAAATCCTCATGAACAGCAACCACAAAATGTCCCTGACCCTCCATAAATTCCACTCGTAGAACCAATTTATATAATTAACCCTCCTACCATACCAAGTCCATCCCACAATTTACCATAATCATCTAATCCTACCGTTCATATCCATAGTGATGATTCTCAAGCAGATAACCCCCCTTCCTCTACTCGCAAAAGGAAAAGGCAAACCACGATCACCTTTCTACCAAAAAGATGAACGAGGGCCTAAACAAAAGCAGCCATTACTCTTGATAGCCCTCCCCCTCAGTAAAATCCCACTCATAAAAGAAAGAAGAAAATTACTACTTTCCTTGCCTTTTTACCTAGAAGATGAATGAGGTTCTCAACCGAAGAAACCACCATTACCACTACCCTAAACTCTCAACCCATTCTTCTAAAAGCCCATACACCACCACAACCCCAAATCCCAAACTCTTTACCTGTCTCACCCATGGGCACTGAAACACAAGAACCAGATGCCCAGGGTACTGCGACATTATTTTCTTCAGAACAAGTAGCTGTCACACAAGAACCAGCTACTCATTCAGTAGCTGTCACACAAGAACTAGCTATAGCTGCTACACAAGAACTAGCTACAGCTGAAACACAAGAACCAACTGCTAATGTACAAGATCTAGATGCTCAGGATGCTACACATCATGTAGCTGTTACACAAGAACCAACTACTCATTCAATAGCTTCCACACAAGAACCAACTACAACTGAAACACAAGAACCAGCTACTGAAACTGTGATTGTTACACCAAGCTGAGTCACCCTAGCTTCCCTCTTATAATAAAATGAGTTTCTAAGATCAGAACTAGAAGCCTACAAGCAATAATTGGTAATGGCAAGAGAAGCCTATGAAAAGGAGCTTAATTTGTATACCTTAGCTCACACAACATCCATGGCAGAGAAAAACACAGAAAATGATCTGTATAAAGAATACATGTGCAACCAATGTGGGAATATTTATCATCAAGTGGGATATAAAGTAGTTCAAATACCAATTCTAGGAGCATCTACGTCTTCTGCAGTCAAAGAGGAATGACCTACTGTTACACAAGAACCAGTAGGGCCTTCACAAATTCTAAAAAAAAAACTAATTCACAAGTACCCTGGCCTACTGTAACTATTAAATATGAAGTTCCTGTTTTTATTTCTACTCTGATTATACCTCATCCTACCACTTGCAATGCTAAGACACAAACTGAACCATGTGATGAGCAGGAAATAATGAACAAGTGGAAGAAAGAGTATGTCATTTCCCAAGACAAAATCTTGCAAGAGCACAAATTACTTTGGTAGAACCATATATATTCAAACTGAGAGGCTTTGGAGAAAATACTCCAACACTCTTGTGCTCATAAGAATCAGAATAAAAAACTAAAAAGAAAACTTCTCCTGATGTTTGCTTTGGTACAAAAATTATTGGCTACCAGGAAACCATCTTTAAATTACTCTATTTTCCTTACAGAACACCTTGCATTCTTTCAGATAAAAGAAATCAAAGATGGAAGACTCCATGAGGTGTTTATGTCCGAACAGTTTGTGTGAACTTTTGCAGAAGCCTCTATCAGTGACTAGCATTTACTATGTGAGTTAAATCTTCATAATGAAGTCGTTCCTGAAAACAGAAAGCTTAATCTTAACCCTCTTGTTGGCGACACCGAGATCCGAGCATTTTCCTCTTTTCTAGCGGCCAGGAATAATGATGATAACCTTCTCCTCTGGAGACGGCCAGAACCACAGAAGCCTGCCACCTTTGTTGCAAAATATTATCAATTTATGAAGAAACCAGGGATGACTCAACACATGCAGCAACTACAGGAAACAGTACTCTAGGACTGTCAACACTTTATTAAGGCCAAAGAAACTATTGCCTTAAGAGAAAATAACATGTTTTTGCAACAATATTCTAAGGAAAATCAAGAGTACAATCCTTTCAGTCCTACTAATCTTGAAACAACAATCTCCAGGGTACCCGATTACATCAAATGTGTCCAGTAATGCGCTGAAAATTGGATAGGGTATCACTTTCATTTTCCTATTCTGTGGATGCCAGTAGAGGAATATCATGCTCATCATATGTCAGCCAAGAATGATGAAGCAACAGCCTGGGAAAGGCCACAAAATGTGCAAGGGTTTAGAGCTTCAATAGACATTGCCTTCTATAGCTACTGCATAAGTAACTTGCACGCCAAGAGCGAGTATCCAGATTCAGATTCAGATTGAAGTTGCCTGAGGAAATGTAACCTTTTTAGTTGGGGGGGATGTTAGGACCCTATAATGTACCTTTTTTATCATACATTTTGCTATCATTCCATATTTTTCTAGTCCATATTTAAAGCCTATATCATCACTTTAATCTATTCTTCCAAAGGTATATAAAATTTCTTCTCTTTACTATATGTTTAACTTGTTTTAAATGTAATTTTACATTACTTTCATACTTAGCCATTAATTGGAAATATATACTTGCTAAAATAGTTTGAAGACTGTAGTTAATTCATCATTGTTGTCTGAAGACCGCGTTGATAAAACAGTCAAAACAATACGCAAATCTCGTTGCTGAAATAGTTCGTGATTTGCGATGCTGAAATAGTGTTTCAGGTACGACAGCGACAAGAAAAGATAATTAAGGGAGATGTTACATTGGCTACAACAAATGCACCTCGAAGCCAACACTATCATAACCATTGTAACAAAATTTTTGCTATGGAAGAACAAAATATCCTATTCCAGCATAGAAGATCCGATTAGGTTAAGAATAGGATTTGTATGATGTAATAAAATGTGTAATAGATTTCTCCTCTTTAAATAGAGGAGACATCAGCATTAAGAGGGGATTACAAAAGGTTTAGCTGAAAGGGTATTACAGAGAAGGAACGGGGATCATTTTGTAATATGTTACATTTGATAGATGAATAAAAGATTGTTCTGAGCATTTCTTCTTTATTCCTTTTTCTGGGGAATCTTGTGAGAAGGAAAGGCCCACCTTCCTCACAAGATTCACCCATTAATTTTCGTAGTATGTTAATCGTTATTTTTATTCACGTCTTGTTAAAACTCTGTTTTGCTGAAATTATTTATGCATTATTGGAACTCTGTTATCTATTGCTGAAACTCTGTTTCCATTGATTGTTGCATTGTCTTCATATAATTCATTCCTAGGTAATCGTTGATTATTTCAATTGGTAATCTTGTTTACAGGATGAGTTTGTGAAAGCGTGGTAGTCAAAAACAGATACTGAAGATTGCTAGCTGGGGAATAAGGTCCTATTCTCTATTATAGCATAATTGGCCTTTTCTTCTACATATTGGTTTATTTTCCTGGATCATTGTTTTATTACTGTAATCCAAGATTCTTTTGATAATTGTCTACAATAGAAAGATTGATTTTGCTGTAATTCAAAGTATAAATTTAGTTTTTTTGAAGCAGGGTGTGATTAGTGTAATTTTTACTACAACTTTTCATTGATTTTGAGATTGAGCATATACAGTGTGTGATTTCCTTTGAAATAAAAAAAATTCCTTGGGTTGACAATTTATGTAGCACTTGATTGTTTAAATTAATAAGAAATTAAAGTGACCAACAGTTGTAACACCCTGGCATGTATCAACAACGATGATTATCCCCACCCTGATCAATGGCGGTAAGGACCATGGAGTTCCCCCCCCAAACCCTTCGCGACACAAAGGAGGGGAGAGCGGGCGAAAATTGGTCTCCAAATAAACCACTCCCCTTCATGTGTCATTTACATAATGTCTTCAAGGGGGGCTTCCCATTTCTTCTTACCAATCCTACAACCTCGTGCCACCCCGCCCCCCAAAAAAAAGAAAAGAGAAAACTTCCATCCCACACCTTCCTCTGCCCGTTCCCCCTTGTGCTATCCACTCACACCACTTTTTATTCACCTTGCCATCGATGCCACCTCCCCTCCATGTGATGTGACTGTTACAATTCAAAACACTTGCCAATACAAAATAAAATTTGGATAATTTAATCTCTCCCTTTAGCGGATGCATTGCTAATTAATTCTCCACTCCTAAAAATGGTAATGATTTCGTTTCCATTCTTGCTAATCCCATTATAATAATACCTTCATAACCAACAAATTTTCCCTTTCGACAGTTATCAAAATTGTGCAGGTGAACTTGAAGTGTTTTGAAGACTGCTAGCACCATCTGCAAGTTGTCTCCCTCTTCAAATTTCAACCATAAAACAACTTGATAACTGTATTAGTGAATTCTCCTTTGAAATTGAAAATTTCTTTGCATAAGGGAAAAGGGAATAAAGATGAAGCAAATTCGATGATCCCTCCCATTCCTGATATGGATAAGCTACTAATAGTGGATACACAGTACATGATATTCGAGACTCAATGTGAATTTGACCTATATGAGGAAAAGAATTGGGTAAACCAAAAGTTTTTAGATAATAGTGATGATCTGGGAATCCCTCTTGCCACATCTTGTCTTCCCTCAAACTAATTTTTTTCCTTTATTTTATCAACTAGTGTCATTTGAGATACCTCCCTAGCCATAAAATGTTTGTTTCCCAAAATGAGTTTTATTTTCAATCACCCGAGAGAGTATCTGAAAGGCCCTTCAGGTAGATCCTCAAGCCTCTTTACATCCTTTTTCAACTCATACCCAGATGGAAATATATAAAAATCTTACCTTTTCCAAAAGAGCCCATATATTCGAGTGTTTCCTACCTGAAAACCTTGAATTACCCAGAAGCAACCATCGTTACTTTGCCTCCATTTTTCCTAAGAAGCTAAGGAAGGTAATATTTATGGTTACTAGTTGATTGGGTTATCATTCAAACTAGTGGGTGTATGAAGTATTATTAGGATTTTTGTTAGTGCTTTCAGCCGGTGAAAATCCTTCAATTCTTTTTAATTACAATCAATATTCATCAAGTATCCTTCATGAGTAGTTTATGAAATTAAAAGCTAAAAGTTCTTTTAAAAACCAATCAATTTTGGTTTATTTAATGTTCTATTATCATGCATACAAATTTTAGTTTCAGCTACAATGAATGGATGAGAAAGGAAGGAAAATATCATTTGTCCACGAGACTTATTTACCAATAAATAACTCATAATTGTTTTCATTCAGCGAATTTTTAGATCATTTCTACATACATCTTTGTGTCTTATTAGCAGTGATGTTATAATGATAATTTCACCAGAAATCAGGAAGTTTTTGCATCTCATAAAGCCAAATAATGTAGGAGACTTGTATTTATACCAGAATTACACAGATATTAGAATCTATCTGTGTTAGCTTCGTCCGTCTAGATTGCCAAATTTTATACCATTGACAGTTAACTACCTTGAACATATCATAAATATGCTTAACATGGATTATATTTATTTTGTGTCAAGAAAAAATAAAGCACAAATCAATTTAAAATCACAGTTTTGGCCCTACATTTTCAATGCTAGAGAAGAAAACAAGGAAGTGGATGAATTGGTGAAAAAAATGAAGTTAAAGTTAACCTCCACCTGATCTTATCACCCATTGTGAATCATTTATAAGCTAACGGTTGAAGGTAAAACCACTCCATATGCACACACACCTAGACGAGAGATAGAGCAATATGATAATCAAGAGTAGTGGACTGAGAACACTCAGTTGTAGGATGAAGAAAAAATTGTCACCCAAACTTCTCTATTGACTCCAATTCCAAAGTAAAAGTACACCAAGAGAATAAGGGAAAGCATGCCCCCCACTGATTTATAGTCATAAGATTTATAGGCGTTCAAAAGAATAAAGAAGATAAACCCTAAGCATAAAATCATTACCAACATCGAAGATGATACATAGACCTACACTCAAGGAGAGTCATTAGAAGAAAAATAAACACAAGACTAGGACACAATGGTCTTAATAGGTTTATCAATAACTCCTTTCACTAATGTTGAAGACATAACATAGTCACCTGTGTCCTCTTCATCTCAGATTCCCACACAACAGCAAAGTATATTTTCCAGGTACAAGGAGATAAAAAGGAAGAAATAATCCCTTAAAGCTACCACTTATTTAGAGTTTTGGGAAGTTTCAGTTGGCCTTCTTATAACCTACAATTCCAGTGTCAAGGAGTGTTGAAGATTATAAATTTTCCATATTTTATATTGATACAAAAAAATTTCATGCAATCGATGAAATTGGTTTGCGTAAAAAAGTAGGAGAGATTATTTTCTCAACATTGACTATTTCATCCATGGCTACGTCCAAATGACAAACATTTATGAAAGATATGCATTCACAATTGAAAATAGAGAGAACTTCCTCTTTGGCCAAAGACACTAGAACCAAAGAATTGGAAGATCTCACTATTAAGATGGGATGTGATCCTTGCAATATTCATTGGGGGAATTTTGAGGTTTAAAATGCGCCTCCTAAGAAAAATGTACAACCAAAATAAACTTTATAAGAACCAATAGGATTCAAGATGACGATGTCAACCATGGGGGATGATTCACCATTTTGTAAGTAAAAAGGTAAAAATATTAAAAAATAATAAAATAATAAAACTACTTTTTCAACTAGTATTTTCAACTCATCTCCCAAATTTTTTACTCATATTTTGAGTAGGAGTACTGGTTGGATGAAAATTTTGATTCCTCGACCAAGGAGTACCCATGTTGCATACTTTCAGTGGACCGAGCTACACGAAAAATAAGAAATCAATTGAAACACGTGATTGCAATCACATTTTTCATGTATTTCTAATTTTTTATGTAGCAAGGTCCATCAAAAGTATGAAATATCAGTACTCCTTGTATGAGGAATTAAAATTTTCATCCAACGAGTACCCTGGCTCAAAATTCGAGTAAAAACTTTGGGAGATAAGTTGAAAATATGAGTTGAAAAAGTAGTTTTTTTTTTTTTCCCTCTAAAATTTGATGATGTAATCTAATATTATTTTATTATTTCCACTATTATTTTATAATTTTCTTAGGAGGCCCATTTTAGATGTCAAATTTCCCCTAATGAAGGTAGCAGAGGAGATGATTAAAATCACTAATTCAAACATCTAGGTCCTCAGAAAGAATCTTAAGTTGCCAACCACAGAGGACCCTTAGACCAAGGAAATTGAAAATTTAGAGGTTCAGAAAGAGAATATATTCAAGTTAATTGTTCAACAAAATTTTTAGATTCAAAATATGGAGACATACATGGAAGCATTTTTGAAGGAAAAGGAACAATTGGAAGTAACAGGTACATCCTCAACAAAAGGTAAATCCTCAACAACAAGTACATCAACAACAATATGTACATTAGCACAAGCATCAACTTCATATTCTTATAAGAAGTTAGTCAAATATTCGGGAGAGTTGATATTAACAAACAAATAAAAATAATAGTTAATATCAATGTTGTCAAACTCAGAGGAAAATAAGACGAAATCAAATAATGCATACCTAACAGAAGTGCAAAAGAATTTAAAAATGATGCAACAAATTTAAAAGTATGAAAATTGATTTCTAATAGTTCATATGTTGGAAAAATGAAAAAAAGCATACAGAATAGTATAAGTGAAAATATCACAGATTTATGGTCATCAGTCCAGATCATTTTTGAGTGGTAGGAGCTAGTGAAAAATGTCAAAGCAACAATTGAGCAGACTAAAGTAGATATTCAAAACAGGCCAGTAGAAGCACATAAGGTAATTAAAGTGTTGAACTCCAAAACAAAATATGAGCTTGACAAGCTCAATATTTGAGATAGAACAAAGACAATAATGGAATTCAAAAGAGTGTTGAAAAAAAAATATCTTATGGTGCAATTGGAGAACAAGTGCAATGAATTAGACCTACAGGTTGAAATATTTAACCCACAAGAGTTCTTTCTGTCGGTCTGAGCACATGGCCTACACACTGTGCAACCTGCCACTCGACTGACCTGAATCACCGTTGCCTCTTGAATGTGTCTGTTGATTAGGCCAATTGTGCCTGCAACCCAACTCACCCTGTGGTTTTTTCCTTTGTGTTTTTCCTCCTTATATCCCCTTGCTCGACCCTTATATATTTCTGTGATATATTTCAGAGAAATTTCGATGGATTTTCTAATTCCTCCATGATTCACCTTTTTATATGGGTTTCGTTGACACAAATGTTGACCAAGTGTTGTGTCCCTTCGACCCATCCAATGTTTGGCTCAGTCACCTTGGTAATTCAACCCCGACATTGTAATATGTCGAGCCTCTTGCCACAGCTCATCGTTTCCCATTGTTTTTTCCCTGCTCTAGGGTTGGCTCATGCAACCCACTCGCCCAACCCCTACATGAAGGTTCCAACATGGTCGTGTAGCTCATCTCAAGTGTGTGCCCACCTAGGTGCCCAACATGGGTTTCCTAGCGTGATCTTGAGCAACTCACCAACTCACCTTCCCATGCACATGGCTCTTCCCCTTGTCAACCTGAATTTCCCATCCATTGTGCACATTATGATTTGCTAAGGGGTGGGTGCACGCTGCTACGATGCACATGCTATAAGTGTTCCCATCACCATCTCACATCATCAGATGTCGTACCAAGTCATCGCACTACCCGAGTTGATCGATACGGACACCTGTCACACACTAGCATGCCTGATACAACTTCGTTGCATGTCACTCCAACACGTGAGCCTAACATAGCCTAAGCAAAGAAACACATTCATAATGAAATGGTTGAGCTAAAAATTTACCTCGAAAAACACATTGTGATTTTTGGTAAAAAAATATTTATCATACTCGATTTATATATTTATCATATTTATAAATATTTGTGGCTAGATTTATGAATGATGGGCTCGGATAGAGTTTTTATTAAACATTTTATATAAATAAATTCCTTATTCCATTTGTCACCAGCCGTAATAGTGAAAACATACAGATAAATGTTTATGCAAAAGTGTAGGAAGCAACAGTTGTATTATTTTAATCTAATTTTTTTTCACTTGGATTTTTATTTGTTTTTAATAATTTAAATTTTATTGTTTCATATATTGGAGATTTTATAAAATCACATCTATACTTTAAAATAAAATATTTTTTTCTAAAGAAAAAAACAATGCCATATATATGTGGTTTGTTTTAATTAAAGGTTATTGATATTTTCTCTTGATTAATTTTTGACATTATAATCGAGAAAATGTGATAAAAATATTTCTCTCTCACTCCCGATCATAAACAAAATATTTACATGTGAATGTGAAGTAATATAATACTATAAACAAAATATTTACATGTTAATGTGAAAGAACACAATTTTATATGGATTTTCAAAAAGATGGAATAACTAAAAATAAATGTAGTTTTTAAGTGTGGTTTTTTGAAGTTTCTAGTAAACTTATGGCCCATGCAAACATTTGTGGCCCAAAATTGATTTGTGTTGTTCAAGCTAGTTTTTGACTGCATATATGGATTTCTTACCCCCAAAAAACCTTGAGGCACACAGATTGTGAATAATTTGCCTATCAAACTTGTGATTCGAATGAATTTGTGTTGAATTCTAGACAAATTTGATCGAAAAATAAACCAGAAAATTTTCCATAACATCGCACTTAAAAAATAATATATATGTGCGCGTGTGTGTGTAAGATGTATAATTATTATATTTTATTAATTTTTTTTCAAACATTGAAATATTCATACCAAATAATTTATTTCAATATGAACTATATTGATCATAAGAAAATATTTTAATGCACAAAGAGAAGAAATAATTGAAATAAAAAATTGCAATTATTTCCTAATAAAAATAATAAAAGGAAGAATTGTAGCTCATTCAATTATTAATATGAAATTAATGTGGCATTGAAAAAACATGAATAATAAATAAAAATTTGTTTATAAATAAATTATTTCAATTAAAGAAACTTATGACTAAAAAAGTAGTCTCACTATCTTATATTTCGGCTAATTTTTTTAAGTATATTTGTTGGAATTTTAAGTTTAAGTTGTGTAACAATCTAAGTTGTCAAGAAGGTTTTCAATGCATTGAATCTATTTATACATTAAAAAATGCAATCTAAACAACGAATTTTTTTATGTTACAATCTAAAGAAATTCACACATCAAGTTATTTGATCCGTCTCAGCTCTTGATAGATCCTTGGTTAAATAGATCTATATTGTTGAATATCGAAACTATTTTATCATAAAAAATATATGAATTATTTTCTATATTTTCTAAAAATATATGAAATAAATTGATAACTAAATATGAATATATATTATTCATTATTTTAAATATTTAAATATCATAAACATAAATTTAACGATACAATTTTATTTAATTTTTAAAAATGTGGTTTTTATATTTTTCATAACTTTTAATTTTATGATGAAAAAGATAATAAACATTAATAATAAAAATCATTTACTTTTAGGATCATAATCAAGTTGTACCCAAAATTGTTGTATGAAACATTATTTTAATGAGACAAGCTCCTTTAAATTTGAATTTTTGATTTATTAAAAAAATGCATGTTCTTAATTTATTATTTAAAAAAAATGAAATATACTTGAAATAAGTTATTCGATTTATTATCAAAATGTACTAAATAAATATTATCTAATAATATTATGTAAAAAATCATTAATATATAATAATAGTAAATTATATAGCAACCAAGCCATTCTTCTAAGCAATCATTGCAACCCCAATCCTCTTTGGTTAGGCGAAGGCCTTACTCTGGCTAGCTGGTACAAAAGGAGCTCTGAAGACCTCGAGGATAATTTTTTTGGGTAGGAGCTAGTCAAGCACTGTAGTTCTCACGATCTCATAATTTGCAATAGTCTAAAAAAGTGGCCCAATTCTAGCTAGATGACCTGCATCCATGGGCTTGGCAGTAGCATGGTAGACTATGTTATTTCTGACCTCCCTTTATACAACGAAATACTAAATTTTTACATCTTAGACGACCATGAGCCTGACTCTAATCATAGGCCTTTACTCATAAATCTCAATTTTGTCATGCATAGAGATCCCATTGAAGATAATCCTTATAGTCAAAAGAACTTAATCTTTGATAGAAATAAAAATGATCTCTTTATAAATGAATTAAAAACTAATTTGCTTCCTTTATCTAGTATAAACAACATAGATGACCTCTATCATAATTTAACTACAACCCTCTCATATTCTATTAACAAGTTCTGAATTGAAGTTTCAAGTAATAAAAGAAATAAAAAAAACAACCCATGGTATGACAAAGATTGTAAAAGTGTGAGGAGAGCAATTAAGGAAGCTCTTGAGGAATCTCTCAAAATTGACAAGATAAAAATCTACAAAGCCCTAACCAAAAGGAAAAAAAGGCAATATATTCATAAAAGACAAGAGAATCTCTAACACCTCTCTAAGGTGGCTCGTAAGAAATTCTGGAGACAGATTCTAACTAGGAAAACTAAAGATAATAATAAAAAAAAATTACACGATTGGAATTCCTACCTTAAAAATATTTATGAATCTCCAAATGCCACGGATAACTTTAAAACCATACTCACAATGAAAGAATTTTTCTCATTAGAAGACATTGATTTTGGGGTTAAATGCCTCACAAATGGGAAAGCTAGAGACATTGAAGGTTACGAGGTGGAAATCTTAAAAATTGGAGGTCATGTCCTCGTCCCCCACATCCACAAGATTTTCAACCAACTGATCAAGCAAGGGTTCCCTAAAACTTGGAATCAGAGCCTCATTATCCCTATTTTTAAAAGTGGGGATAAAAATATCCCCTCTAATTATCAGACAATTATGATCTGCCATCTCTTGGCCAAGTTATATGCTAATATTTTGGAAAAGAAGTTGAGCATTTGGCTTGAAAGTGAAGGTAAGCAGGCTAAAGGCCAAGTGGGTTTTAGAAGGCAGAACTCAACAACGGACCACCTCGTTATGCTTAGGATCATTTTGGAGGAATTCCACAATGATAAATCCAATCTCTTTTGTTTCTTTGTGGACTTTAGAAAGGCATTCGATATGGTTCCTAGAAATAACCTATGGAATAGATTAGAAGGGCTAAATGTTCTTTTCGAGCTAAGAGCAGTCACTATAAGATTATATGAGAATGTAATTTCCAAGTTAAAGAGAAATGAGGGGTGGTCAAAAGATATTAGGTGTAATATCGGAGTTAAACAAGGTTGCCCCCTCTCCCCTACCCTATTTGGAATTTGCATTGACAAGCTAGAAGGTTGTTTAGAGGAAGCAAGATGTGCTTGCACGATCTTAGCTGGGATAGTCATCATCCTTCTTCTCTATGCTGACGATATTTTTCTTCTCGTAAGGTGCCCATCTGATCTTGATAAACAACTTAGAATTTTTAAGGATCTCTACTCTACCATAGGTATGTCTATTAACACTGAAAAAACAAAAGTTATGATTTTGAAATCCAAGAAGGACACTTACGCTAATTTTATGTATGAAAATAGTAAATTGGAGGAAGTGTCTTCTTACAAGTACCTAGGAATTGATATTCATCACAAACTCAACTGGAACTATAGCCTTCAGAAAAGGATTAATGGGGGGTGGAAAGATAATTTTGTTCTTGAAAATAATTGTAAAATAGAAAACCTTGTAAGGTGGGATAGAAATAAGTTCCTCCTTGAAACTTTAGTCACTCTTATTATCTTATATGGATGTGAGGTTAGGGGTTGCAACATCTCTAGAGAATCCTGGAGAAAGATTGAGAAAATCCAGAAGTTTTTTATAACGTATAACCTTCAAATTAATTGAAATACACCTTATCTTGTTCTCCTTATAGAAGTGGGTCTTTCCCCTATTGAGAGCCTAGATATGACTAGGCTTTGGTTGTACAAGCACAAGTTCAATAGAATAGGAGACCATAGACTTCCTAAGCTATATTTAAATTTCAGCCAAAACCACCTAAGGCTTTAACAAGGTTGGTATAATGACATGGGGGCCTGGTTAAACCATTGTGATATCGATGAGAATTTTTCATTGCAAAACATTAATAACATTAAAAAAATTGTTACTTCTAAGTTCAAAGAAAAAATGTGGTGTGAGAAAGATCTAGCAGCTAAAATAAAATTAAGATATTATAAGGAGGTCATCAACCCCACCTTATAAGATCAAAAGTATCTCTCTGTCTTAACTAGCTCAAAGAATAAAATTAATATAGCCATGATTAGAATGAACTTTCATGAGATCCATAATGAAACAGGTCGTTGGACGGTTCCTAAAACACCGTGGGTGGAAAGGATCTGCCATCTCTGTGAGAATATGAACATCAAGGATGAAAATCACTTCCTCTTAGAGTGCCCTGCGTACAACCACATTAGAGCTCAATTTCATAATATTTGTTGCAATACTGACCTTCCTAGCTTTTTAAAATGTCAAAATTATAGTGAGCTTGGCAGGCTTCTCTCCAACCTTTTTTAGCATAGGAATAAAATCTTAAATCAAACTAAATAACTCTTTTATTTAGGTCCGATAGACCAAAGATTGGTCTCAGTGGACATTAACCATGATCATGATCATCATCATCATCATCATAAAAAATATTATATAATATTAATTTATTTCATTACGATAATAGATCTAATAATATACTTTAGATATACCATACAAATCTTCCTTAAATTTAAAAAAACTGCATAAATTTGATGAGATATTTAGAAATCACTAGTAATAATCTTTTATAACTTTATGTTAATAAAAACATGTTTTTTATCATGGAGAGGTTCTTAGATTTTCAAGGGTTTATCCATGTTAAATCTGAGGAATCTTAAATTATTGTATTCTCTTTTTATTGGACTAGTTTTCTCAAATTTGATTTTATACCACATATTTTAATTTGAGAAGCTTATTGTCAGGAAATTTAATTATCTAAGGGTGAAAGTATATAGTTGGGTTACATTTTTTTGGAAAAAAATGGTGTGTTTTGGTGAGAAAAGGATGCTAGTTAGAAATAACTCCATCTAGCTTTGAAACAAACCTTCAATCAAGCTCCTATGTAACCCAGGTTAAGAGCTGAACAAAATCTCTATCAAGCTCTTATGTAACTCAGGTTAGGAGAATGTAACCCAGGTTAGGAGCTGAACAAACTCTCTATCAAGGTCCTATGTAACTCATGTTAGGAGCTTGATCAAGCGAATCAAATTTAGTTACTAATTACATTTGAATAGGTAATTAACGATGGTGTGGATTAATTTCTCATTACGTTTCTAGATTTTCGGTGTATAGATTTGAAAAATAATTCTATCTCGCTTGCAATTTAAATTGTAATATTCTTATATTTATAATTTAGTAACTCAAAAATAAGTTCTTACTATGATTTAAATTTTCGATGTTACAATTTATAATAAATTGATTAAACATAAAATCAACCATAAAAAGAGTACATAATGTAGTTGCAATAGTTGTAAGTTATAATTCATATAGGTGTAATGGATTCAATGGTATATGTGGTTATAAATCTCTCTAAAGTGTAAAATATGATTGCACTCAATTTTGTCCTCAGCCTGCACAAGTGCGAAGTATACATAGAAATTTTTACTCATCACTAAAGTTTGCAATATATATTATTAAAATAATAAAATCGTAAGGAAATCATAATTTTTAAAACATTATTTTACAAATTTGAATTTCAGTAATCTAGATTTAAATGGGTGTATGACATTATTTTTAAAATAATAATTTATAAAAATCAGTTTAGCTTGTTGTTTTTTAATTTATTTTTTATAATTTTATTCACATTTATTGGAAATTTGTAAATTAAATAATTAAAAAATGATTAGGTATAAAAATATGTTACATTTAAAATCAAAACAATAAACAAATGATCATTTTTAAGAATTTCAAAATTGAAGAAATAAACTTAAAATATTTTATAGAAAGTTATCTATATATTATTATAATTATTTTCTTAGTAAGATAAAATAAAATTTGGATTTATAGATAAGGAAAATTAGAATTTGAAATAGATTTGAATATTTATAAAAATTACTTTTGTTGAAAAAATAAATTTTATAATTCTCTTAAAGACAAGTATTGAGAGACTTTTTATTTTTCCTTTATTTAGATAATTATAATAGCGAGATTGAGCCTATGTTTAACCATGTTAAGGGCTCAATCAAGCTATTTTAAATTTAAATTTCAAACACTCAATAGATAATTTTAAGTGCTAGAAAAAAACTAACTTTTAACTCATCTTCTATAAATTTCTCTACAACACCATTTTGTACTCTAGAGGACTCCAAGAAATTTTTTTATTGATGTGGTGGAGTTGCTCATGTTGGATTTAGGAAGGAACCCTCTATCCAATGGCATATGAGTTTGACATTTTCAAATTCATATATATCTTTTTTCTAATTTATTTTAAACATAATGCTTGAAACATTTATGGACAATTTCAAAGGGGTTGAATAAAAAATCAATAACATAAAATATACACAATTTTTTTTAAACTACCACTATCTTCATTAATGAGTCCCAAAATGGTACTCTTAGTTTTTCAAATTATTTAAAGAGTTGAAAAAAAATCTTATTTAAACACATGTATCTCCAAAATGCAATTGAAATATTACGTCTCCAACTTAGAAAATTAATAAAAAATATAACATTAGAAAAAAAAATTAATATGAAAAACTTACTTATCCCCATCTAGATCATGCTGATATATATATATATATATATATATATATATATATATATATAGATATATATATATATATATATATATATTACACATTTTAGAAAAAGTTATCCTACCTGAACACACACATACCTCTTAAGTTTTGGTTTACTCCGATTCAAAATTCAAAAATTATTATATCAATTTTCAGGGTTGTAATTCAATAAAAGAGGAAAAAATTGATATTGCCCAAAAATGAAACCCATCTTCATTATTTCACCCTTAATAAATAAAATTACACTCTATTTTCAATATGTGGTCATAGACTTATAAACAACAACACTATACTTGAGAAACTTGTACATAAATGATTCTTGAGCTATGACCTAACTTTTAATATCTAATGCTCTAAGACGTGCACTATAAATACAATTCAATCAAACTGAAAATTAAAAAAAGATAAAAAAAGTTTGTTGGATCATTGTTCTTATGTTTTCAAGAAAACTCTAGAAACTCCAATCATAGTCCCTTATTTGGCATCTAGATTCATGAAATGGCTCTATTATTCCTTAACAATCACTTTCATTATTCAACATTCAATGCCTAACTTCCCACTTTACAATTAAAGGGTAAAATTCAATCAAGAAGAAAGTAAAATGCTACAAGTTTGTTGGATCAGCAGATTTATGTTTTCAATATCACTTTACGATATCTTATCATAGTAATTTTATTTTCATTAAAGGCATCAATTATTTTTTCAATTCCTTAAAATGTAACTTCATTATTCAAATCTCGGTGCCTAGTCTCTGTAGTCAATTCACAATTTTGCAATGAAAGACATATGGAAGTTCAAAAACTAAAATAATAGTGAATCAGAATATTGATCTACAAAGAATAAATAAAAATAAAAATCTAAACAAATAGATAATATAACTAAGAAATAAATGAGTTTTCAATCAAAAAATAGGTAAGGGGGCCTACCTACTAAATTGTGATACAAATGAAAAGTATAATATAAGTAGTTATTTATGAAATAAAACTCATAATAGCAGTATTTATAGTAAAAGTGAAATGCACAGGTTCATACTAAAATTATAAATACAATCTACATAGACACAACATGGATCCACATATGCTTTTTCGTCATACTACATTTTACACCAGCATATGACCTTCAGATTGGACCATTTGAACAACTCTTAAATACACATATTGGCTAATTTCATGGCCAAACCCTTAATATTACAAACATTGACTTTTAACCTTTAAATTTTATAAAGGGTATATAATATAGGGAAGGGTGTATTTAACCATGAATAAATCCCTAGGATACACATATCTATTAATCCTTTACAACCCAAAAACATAATAAGGCATAATGCCATTGGAAAATACGCCTCTCACTGACATGGGTTACTACTTGTATGTTGGCATAAGACATTTCCATAACATGTCATGCATACAAATATCTGTTACACCATTTTTTGGTCATCTAACCTATTATCATTAGATGGACCCAAGTACATCATGTAAGACCAATTTTACTCCAAGTAAAATTGCTTTCACTATGAAAATAACATAGTAAATCACCTTTATTAAGTTGCTTATGGTCTAAACAGGAAGCCTCATAAGGAAATATTAAATAAATATACATTTGTTTGATTTTCCTCAAGGAGTAATTAGTTAAACAGTAGTTTAATTAATATTTATGGCTATATTTAACCCAAAACAAGGAAATTAATTAGATAAATCATTATTCATCTTATTATTTTCTAAAGAATAATTGTTTAAATCTTATTTAAATAATATTCTTTGTTAAATATGACTAATTCACCCTTAAATAATTAAATAAATCATTATTTTTTTATTATTACTCAACCATATCCTTAAAATGATAAACAAATCATTTATTTATTTATTATTACTTAATCACATCCTTAAAATGATAAATAAATCATTTATTTATTTATTATTTACAGATAAGGGGATTTGGCTCAAGTCAAATTCCTTTTCCCTCCAACAAATATAATAAAATATTCCATAAAAGTTGGATCTAGATTTGGTTAATAATATTTTAACTATGCACCAATATCTAGACTAACTCGATATTCTGTTATAAATAGAAGGGTTTTCCCATTCATTTGTCAGCTTTTGTTGCCTAAAGATCACTCTGGATCTCAACAATTGGTCTAGCTATTGATCAACAATCATAGCCATACTTTTCTATTTTTTTCTAGGTTTTCTACATCATCAAGAGAGAGGAATTTTAAATCTGAAGTGTTGAGGAATTATAAGAACTCATCCCATTGAGGAGAACAAGGAAAACCCTCTTGTGTTTTCGTCCCAAGTGCTATTAATAAAAATTTCATTGGATATATTATTGTCTTGTCTATTGGATCTATGGAGTAAATCTTATTTTTCTACTATTTAATGTATTCTAATGCATAGATAGATATTTTTGCAGCATTTGTCTTGATCATCTAACTGCAGATCTAAAGATATTAGCACTCATTTCTACTGTTAGGGTTGTTTTTTATGCACAACTGAAGTGGTCTTTTTTCGTACACCTTGAATCAAGATTCATACTAACAACTGGCAACTCCACACAGGTTTATAATTATGACCGCTGTCATTTTTCTGATCCTTGCATATCCAGCTGCTTCAAACCCTGGGATTTCTCTTCAGCCCCTTGTTTTACTTTTCTTTATGTTGTTTTTAACCCATAAAACCTTAAAAAAATAAATATTTTGACTTCTGTGTGTTTTCGCACCTATTGCATAGGTGATAGACATCAGCCGCAGCTGAGACGACAATTTTTTCTAAAATCTACTGCAAAGAGTGCTAGAAGTGCAGGTTGCACTTTTCAGCCCAAATACTATGACCTGGACCTCCAAGGTGTACTTTACGGCCCAAAAAGTGCGACCTCTACTGAAAACAGGTCAAAAACTGTGACCTGGACTTTTTCCAGGGATTTTTCTGAAAGTTTTCTGGGTTTGTCTGAGCCTCTATTCAGGGTTTTCTAACCTCCGTCTCCACCCATTTTGGACCTGTACTTGCTTTGTTTCACTCAAATAAGTGGGAACTTAGCCCCCTAGGGCTTCAGTACCCTCCATGTTTTATGGAAGAGTGTTTTCTGTTGCAGGTTGTCTGAAATTTTAGAGTCTTCAACCATTTTTTAGATCTGATACCTCATCTTCAGATCCACATCAGATCGGATTGTTATCCATCTAAATATCCTCCTTTAGCTTTGTTTGGGTTTTTCTTTAGGGTGCACTCTGCTTCCCTTCTGAAGATAGCCTTTCGCCACCTCTGTTTACAACAATTTTTCCTACGATCTGTTGTTGTTTCTGCACCACTTTCCAACAGATTTGGTCTTTTAGATCCCTGTCCCTCTTGGGCTTAGATCTATTACCTTTTCTAGTGTGTATTGATTAGTTTTTTACTCACCTATAGACTAGTTTTTGAGAGACCCGCATCCTTGGGTTCAGATTAGTGCATTATCCGCTGCTTTTGTAGGCTTATATAATGACATTTGTAGGTTTATTTACAACTATACAACACACTTTTTATTTTTTCTCTAAAAATGCCTGGGTTTAAAAATTAAAATTTACACACTTTTACACACACACCCCAAGAGAAAAATGGCTTGGTTAACACCGCCAAAAAATACTCTAAAACATTGAAATATTTTGGTCGTGCACCTCTCTGCCCTTGTTTCGACATTCTAATCAGTTGATCCTGCACCTCCTTGCCCTTGTCAGTATCTTTTTCCTTTGTGCTGTGTTTCTATCATCACCATTGCACCACCAAGGCATTCACCTCAGAGACTCCTTGGACTTCATCCTTAGTTTCCAGTAGGGATATTTACTCCTCCATATAGGAATTAAGTTAGTCCTTAACCGAGTCCGCACTCTGACTCTTCTTCTGGTGCTTTCAGTTCTTTTTCTCATTCCACCTTCCATTGTCCCCCTGTCACCTTCACCATGTCTGGTGTAGGACCTAATATTGGTGGTAACAACCCCCCCCCACTAGGAATACCACTAGTGGAACCGCAACGGACACTAGCCTAGTTGCACCCTTGCTCCCTTTCATGGTAGGTCTCAACCTCCCTGACTTCGACCAATTTATAAACGACCCTATACACCATGACGCTAGTTTGCCTACTATGCCAAAAAATCTCCCTCAGACATCCCAAAGTTTGAAGGTGTTTTAGGACAAGATCCCTCAAATCATGTTAGATCTTTCCACATGTGGTGTTCATCTAATTCCATTACCGATGACTATATCCGTCTTCGGTTGTTCCAATGAACGCTTACTTGAAGCTTCTAAGTGGTATGTTGATCAAGCCCCTTCCTCTCATACCACCTTTTTGACCCTTGCCCGAGCCTTTTTTCCCTATTTCGAGCTTCCCCTTAATTACGACATGGGTACCAAGCTCATGACCTCTTTTTGTCAATTGTCTATGACCCACTTATCTGACCATATTCAGAAATGGAAGAGAAGAAGGAGCCTATGTCGAGCCCCTACCTTCAAATACTGTGTCTACATGGATTGGTTCATTAGGAATCTATTTCTTCCTATCGCGAAAGACGTTGCATCGCACTTTCCCCAAATTGAAGAAGTCGCTCTCCAAATCGTATTAAAATATGACCTGATCTATGATTAGTCGAGTTATGCTTATACCGTTCTACCTGATCTTCCCAAACCTGGTGGTGCCAACGCATCAGGGGCATCTCATTCCACCGATGGTATTGTTGGAGCTCTCGTTAATCCATATGCTCAACCTCCCATGGGCTATGGTTTCTCTCAAGGTGGGGATAGCTCCTCCAGCACTTTTCCCCCTCCCGGTAGCACGTATCCAGGATACGGCACGCCTCCTCCTTTTGACCAACCTCCTATTTACCACACTTCTACCCAACCTCCTTATTATCTGTATCCACAGCCTGGTGCTCCAGATCCTATAGCATTAGCACCTCCTCCTCCCTTGCCTTCTCAACCCCTGCAAAAACAACCACCCACCCTCTCCGGGGCAGGTGTATGCATAGCAGGGCACGATTAATCCTCCTCCCCCAAAAAGGAAGAGGAAAGGCAATCAAAATCAAGCTGCCTCAGGTAATTTTGGACCTAATCAAGGTAATTCTCCTAACACTACACACCAGCAATAAGGCACTTAGCCCAAGCAAGACAGGCCTCTTCGTACTAACAAGCCATGTTATTGTTGTGGTGTTTATGGTAATTATACACATGATTCTCCTCTTCTGCCACATATGAGACAACTATGGGAGTCTCAAGAAACATTTAGAGGACAGCAAGCCATCCCTTCCATTCCTCCCAGCCCTGTACCCAGTCAACCAACTGTGCTTACTGATCCTTTCCCTCAGCATGGATTTGTGGCTACCCAACCACCTGAAGGTCAGGTGGCCAGTCAACCCCTTCCATCTGGTTCCTCTGATTACCAGATTTTCATGATGTTCTCTGATCAGCCTTATGAACCTTCTTCTCCTGGTCCCTTACCTTCAGTTTAGACTCATGATCACCTTTATCCTCAAGGAACGGTTCCTCTAGGCCTCAAGCATCTTGGAGCCATCCAACCTGGTAATTAACCCTCTGGTCAGATACTATTCCTTGCTCCCCCACCAGGAGTGTACACAGTACCTGTTATGGACACCCTCTCTCTTCCTAACCTGACCCTTTGGATTCCCGTCTAGTACCTCGATCCTCCAGCCGCCACCCCCCTGGTCATCCTAAACATTATATTGATTTGACCCCGGTTCAATCAGTCCCTATGACTTCTCCCACTGCAATAGTGCCTCATTCACCTCAACAGGAACCATCTCCTGTTGTGACTGCTTCAGGTAAGAAGGGAAAAGCTCACAAGGGGGCATCAAAGGACAAGGCTACCCCGAAAAACCCTACCCTTTCTCGGCGTCCAAAGTGTACCACCCAGTGTGCTTTATGTGATGTTGTCGGCCACACCACCCATAATTATTTGGAGTTGCCTCACCTCAAGTTAATGGTCAATGAGACATTTCCAGAATATGATATCCCAGAGGTATATGTCACTATACCTGATTCAATCTCGAAACTCAAACCATTGTCCACAAATCACCCTTGTGCTTTGTGTGATTTCCATGGCGACTACACTCACCTTTGTCCTCACCTCGAAGAGTATCATTCCTCTTTACAAGCCTTACGCCAATTTGAGGCCAAGCGCAATGTGTCAACCACTCCCTTTTTTTCGCATCTTGCTTCGACAACACCGAAAGACACAGATGGTCCCATTAACTTTCCCCCTTATGATGTTGAGATAACGGGGCCTTGGTTGGAAGTCCCCAATGAAACCTCCCCTGATGTTTCGCCTGACCTCCCTTTAGCACCCTCCCTGGTCTCAACATCGGTGGATCCTCTGTCTTCTTACTCTTCTGTCACCCCTTGTGATGATGCGCATGCAAATATCCCTTCTCATGATGAGGAGTAAGGTAGCTTTGCCGCATCAGGTGGTCTTTCTCCCATTAGTCACCCCATCTTCTATTAATATGATGACATTATGGAAGAATCCACCACTCTTAACTTTATCTATTCCCCCTTACATAGAACTCATGCATTCAAACCACATGCACCTTGTGGCCATTACATTGACGCCCAATGTTTGGGTAAGGGGGGCACCCATATTGGAGAGACCAGGAGAAGAAGTTCTTCACCACTCTCCTAGTGAATGTAGTCCTGATGACTCTAGTCCTATTATTCTTCCACATTTAGAAGAACCTATAGAGTCCCATATCACTTCAAGATCACTCTAGGGATGATACCCCTCATCATTCCTTCATATTTCATCAGCAACTCAGTCTCATAGACATTGAGGTTGACCAAACTATAGGTTTTCTAGGAGAACATTAGTTCATTATCCCAAATACTATCTTTGGGATATTAGCACCATGTATGCCAACCCAGAAAATTAAAGTCCATTTGATTCATATATACAGTACCAAAAGAGATTGGTAATTGTCTATTACCTTTCTCAAATTGTGTAACCATACTGAAAAAAAATGGTGCACCACATCATTAAAATGTGTTTAGATTTCCCTTTTTCTAAATACATTTCGGCATGTCCACAACATGATTGGGGGTAGCTATGCCCCTCAACCATAAAATCCTAGATCTCAGCCAAAAACAACAGTTAAAACCCATTTCTCTGACATGTCACACTTTCCAGGTCTTTCCCTGGGACAGGTGGCAGTTTTCTGCCCAATACCTACTACCCAGGTCATAACACAGACCCCAAGAAAGTGCGACCTGGCATGTTCATGAGATCTGGGTACCTAAGCTGAAATTTCAACCCACTAAAATGAAAGAGTAGGATTAGGAATCTTACATACAACTTTCGGATCTCAAATTCCAACAGTCGGTTTATCTGCTACAACTGCCACAAGATTTAAGGCCTCCTCTCCTCACGACATTCACCATAGCTCCACTGGAAAATAAGTGAATCTGGAAGGAAGATGCCTTATTAAAAGAAAAGCCTTGATTTTTCTTTTGGTTACTGCGAAAAAATCATAGCTCAGTTTGACGAACCATATATACCATTGGAAATATCCCACCAAGCCCTCAAATGGATATCTATTAGCTTTTGTCACTTGATACTTCACCATGACACATTTTTTCCAAGAAGCACCACTTCACCCTTCCCCAAAATTTAATTTCTTCACTTGCAACACTCGTACCAGGGGCATCATGTTGCCTCCATACTTTTCCATGCTCATGTCGACTTTCGGCATGAGTTACCATCTTGTATTCATGCTTTTATGGTCCACATTCGACCCTTTACATATGTGGCAGCACCATCGAGTCACCCTTGTTTAGAGCATCCTAGTTGAGTCATCATTTCTTTCATGGAATCTATCCCATGTCCCTTTATATCTTTCCATAGTCCTCCATCATTCATTGCTTGGTCCCTCTCTCGTGTCGCACAATCTGGCCTTCAGTCCCACTGTCCCCTATCCTTCATGATGTTGTGTCAGTCACTGCCAAGTCATCCCTTCCCTTTATGCTCTAACAAGGGATGTCGTCCGTTCGCTACTCATTTCCCCACATTTCATCATCATCATTGGTGTCAGTTTGTCAGTCACTCTACTATTTTCTCTCGTGCCCTAGTTGAGGATCCCTTATTACCTCATCTATGGAAAACCTCCTTCTATAAACATCAACTCATTCATTCCAGAAGACAAGTCTAGAGGGCGGTGTACCTTGGTTCCAGCTTCCACTCTACTTTGGTGCCTCGTATCAGTCAAACAGACTCCTTATTGCCCTTTGAATTGATTTCTTCTCAGCTCCAACTCCTTTTAGCATTATCGAGATCCGTATACTCGATGGTTCAGTGATGCAGCAACTGACATCGATGATTCTCGAGTGTGTGTGAGATGTCTCAGCCCTCATGAGGGGGTGGCCCTACAGGTAGCCCCCCACACACTCGAATGACCTCTTCATCACAACCTTTGATGCAGCTCCATACATTTGATGGTGTCGGCCTCAGCTGCTTGCAGCGTTGTTTTGTTTGCATGTATCAGTCAGATTTTCAAATCCCTTTCCTCTGTTCAGGGGCATCTAGGTTGCATTTATATCTCATTTACTCAGCTATTATTGTACAAGTCCTGGTTGTTATCCCAGGAACAATATGTATGTGGGATTCATTATCATATCATTTATCTGGCTCATGTTTATGCAAGCACATCCTATATTATTCCATCCCGTGGTTTTCGAGACGCCTTATTATTTGTTCTATTACCTCGGTGGGCATAGTTATGCCTCCCCCACTGCCTATAGTAGGTACTCACTCATCAAAGAGACTTGTCACACCTGCAAGTCGCCTCCTCAGGGTCTAGCGCTTTCAGCACTTTGGTTTACCTTATACTTCTCTCTCTTTGACTTCCCCTTTGATGTCTAGTGATTGAGTTCTTACAACGTACTTCGGTCATACGATTTGCTCCTAACACCTGCACGCTGGGGGGCAATCCGTTACACCATTTTTTGGTCATCTAACCTATTATCATTTGATGGACCTAAGTACATCACGTAAGACCAATTTTACTCCAAGTAAAATTGCTTTCACTATGAAAATAACTTGGTAAATCACCTTTATTAAGTTGTTTATGGTCTAAACAAGAAACCCCATAAGGAAATATTAAATAAATGTACATTTGTTTGATTTTCCTCAAGGAATGATTAGTTAAACAATAGCTTAATTAATATTTCTGGTTATATTTAACCCAAAACAGGGAAATTATTAGATAAATCATTATTTATCTTATTATTTTCTAAAGAATAATTGTTTAAATATTATTTAAATAATATTCTTTGTTAAATATGAATAATTCACCCTTAAATAATTAAACAAATCATTATTTTTTTTATTATTACTCAACCATATCCTTAAAATGATAAATAAATGATTTATTTATTTATTATTACTTAATCACATTCTTAAAACAATAAATAAATCATTTATTTATTTATTATTTACAAATAAGGGGATTTGGCTCAAGTCAAATTCCTTTTCCCTCCAACAATTATAATAAAATATTCCATAAAAGTTGGATCTTGATTTGGTTAATAATATTTTATCTATGCACCAATCTCTAGACTAACTCAATATTTTGTTATAAATAGAAGGGTTTTTCCATTCATTTGTCACCTCTTGTTGCCTAGAGATCACTCTGAATCTCAAAACTTGGTCTGGCTATTGATCCACAATCATAGCCATACTTTTCCATTTTGTTCTGGGTTTTCTACACCATAAAGAGAGAGGAATTCTAAATCTGAAGTGTTGAGGACTTACCAGAACCCATCCCACTAAGGAGAACAGGGAACACCCTCTTTTATTTTCCTCCCAGGTGCCATTAATAAAATTTCATTGGATATATTCCTATCTTTTCTATTGGATCTATGGAGTAAATCTTATTTTCCTACTATTTAATGTCTTCTAATGCATAGATCTAGATTTTTGCAGCATTTGTCTTCATCATCTAACTGCAGATCTGAAGATATTAGCAGTCATTTCTGTTGTTAGGGATGTTTTTTATGCATAGCTAAAGTGGTATTTTTTCGTACACCTCGAATCAAGATTAATACTAACAGTATCCATTCCACCTTCCAAATCCTTGAAATTGATTAACTATTCATTTTTTTTTTGTATTGTATGGATTGCCACCATGTGTTTGACTGGAGCATTGACTATGAGTTGGTGCCTTCCTCTTCTAACCTAGGATAAATCCAACCAACAATGATCCATATTGAGCCACCTAGAAATGATAACCATGTTGTATATTTCACCCTAGTGTGCAAACATATGACAACTAATAATTCAAGGGTTACTATATTTTTACTAGGGTTACAAAATGTAATACTCACGTTAAACAAACAAACTATATCTCAAATAAATCATTAAAAATAAGGTAAAAGAATTGAATCTAACAAAATCACACATCATCGACATGTGATTACCATAATGCAAGCGATTATGATAAATAGGGAACGATAATAAGCTATAAGAGGGAGTAAAATTGGAAAAAATCATGCTTTTGATAGTAGTAAATTCCTCAAAATTAAGGCCCAACATCTCCCTCACACCTGATACTTTGAAATTTCTCATGTAATATTGGGCGAATAGAAAAAGCTAGATATAAAAATGTTCCTCAAAATGGATCAAAACTATGTTTCCAACACCTCCCCCGATTATCATAATACAAGGGTATATTTCACATATATGATCTTACTTGTCACTTTAATATAGTATATTACATTTCTAATATTTCAAACCTAATTTACAATTTATATTTATGGGTTATGGAACACTACACATAAAAAGTGAAAAAAATGAAAAAATCATAATAAGAAAAATCAATTTTATAGTGAGAACTTAAGGATGATAAATCCCACGCAATGTAATGATAACTAGTAGTTCAAGAAAGTTGGAACTTCTAGACAAGTTGGTGACCACTGAAATTCCCATGGATAAAACTTAGAACACCAACACAAACTACTCATAAACTATTTGGTTCACCAATGAGTTAACTCCAATATTGTCTCATATTGTTGCAACTCTCAACCTTAATTCTATTGTGGCCTTGGAGTCCTACCAAGTATTTAACTATTCAAATTTTCCTCTAATTTCACTTCGTCAAATGATCCTTATATATTGCAATCCAAGAACCACTTTTCTTATTTTATCTACTCAATTTGATGCGATATATATTGTCTTAAATGCAAGCCAAGCCTGGGATTGTAAACAAGTGTAACTAGTATACCTTCAATTATGGGATTAGAAAAGAAACTCATATTTGATACTCTCATCACACTTGTTATTTATATGAATGTCAATTTTGGGGATGAAGTATCATAAATGATATTGAGAAAGTATAGATGAAATCCAAAATAATTTTATAACTTATTATATTAATATTCAAAGTGTACACATTATCCTCTTATCGTCGTAGAATAAAGCCTCTCCCCCATTAAGTGCATGGCCTAATATGCTTGATGTGATTGTGAAAGGCTAATGATTTTTTATCTTTTTATTTTATTTTATTTTTATTTTATTTTTTTATTTTTTTATTTTTTTTATTTATTTTTTCTGAAGATTCAATGCCAAATTTCTACCCAAGTTTTCCATTAAACCAATCCTTTGATTATATTGAATCAAAAAAATCATAATGACGACTAGATACATGATAGAATGGTGCTTCAACTCATTGATTTTATAGTAAACTCACATAACAGTATTCATATTAAATTGAATTATCTCTTTTAAGCTTCTTATAATTATTTTGGATTCATTGATATCACATTTCTCCATGTTGGGATCATTTTCTATTGAAAACAGATGACTTCAATTCCTAATTAAGAAACCATTTTGATTATGGCTTCTAAAGAGAACCTTTTTTGGGATTTTTGTATAGCAGGAAATATTTTGAAGAATGTTAAGGAATACAAACATACACACTTCCATGAAATTTCATTAAAAGTTTTAATAGTTCCTGAACTAAGGGTTGAATCCCAAATAGAATCGATCTAAGGAGATACACAACTATTTGAATACAATAAATATGAGAGTTACCATAAATTAGAGAAGCCTCATGTAGACCTATGGCCTTTTCAATGCATTTTTCCACAAGTGTGGTGAATTATACTTCCTCAACTATTTCCTAGTGACTCTAGGCTTAAGTAGATACAAAAAAAAGGATGGGAATACAAAAAGGTTTGAAAATTAAAGAGATCCCAAAAATGAAAAAAAGTGACTAAGAGAATGGAAGGAGATAGTATAATATGGAAGATCTATTTGAATTAAACATTTGAAACCAAATGATTGATGTGCCTACCATAAAAGTAAAAATTATAGGTGTATCAAAGGAAATGGAGAGTGAAGCATCTTCGAATTGAGACATACATAATATAATTTGGTGATGATTCCCAAAGCTAGAAATTTATCCTTACAAGGTCTAAGAGAATTAAATAGTGTACCGAGGTCACCATGCCTGCCAAAACTAGGATGTGATACTACTCAATTCTAACACCTATAGACTCCATTATCTCTTTGATGAAACACATAATATAATGGGATCCTTCAATAGCCACAACCAAAACTAATGAAGACACATATAACATATTATAAAGGATCCTTCAATCTGCCAAAGTTATGAAAATGTAATGATGAATTATCTGCTCACTCATGATAGAGTAAATTTTATGTGAAACAATCAATATGGATTTAAAGTTATGGGATATAGCATGCAATTATACACCCATTTCTTAATAGCTTTCCAATCTTAAGGATTGAAGTTATATTAGCCCACTTGTTTGCCACATAGCTGAGGTGTCTTTTGACATTGAAATAAGAGTAATGTGAAAGTATATTGAAATAATTTTCAATCCAAATGATAATGTTTCTTAGTTCTTTCCTGTAATGTCTCTCCTACTAATTTTTTTTTTTTTCTTCTATGTTATAATTCCACTTACAGTAAGCTTGTTTACCTTCTTAACTAATGTATATAACTTTTCATATACCTTATTATTCCACGATTGAATATTCACTTACTTTGGAACCATATTTCTACTAATATACTTTCCCATATATATCAGTATACATAGCCATGATTAGTATACCCTCAGATTTTTATGTAATCCCACTTAATTGCTTACTTGGTATAAGGGTCATTATATTTCTACCATTAAGCCTCATACTTCATTTAATTACATTTATAACGTAAAGTATGTGTTCCATACTTATACTTAACAATTGCAACTTTTACAATATCTAATCGTACGTCCACACACACAGATATATATATATATATATATATATATATATATATATATATATATATATATATATATATATATATATATATATATATATATATATATATATATATATATATATGGCCTTATGATAAAAATGATGATCTTTGTAAAGTAGTTCATGGTGCTATGATCACTCCACGTCATATATAATATCATTGCAAATTTTTTTATTTATGTTATTAATTTCGTGGACTTTACATATAATGTTGTTCACTTACTTATGGTTAACACTTCATTTGATTTTCTCGTTGGCCCAATGATATTGTTGGTATGATTAACTCCATATTTTTTTTTTTGTGTACTATGCCAAATCTGAAAGGGTACGTGCATATTTGATTCAATGGATATTTCTTCTCCTCGAGCCTCACAAGATATCATTTATTTAATCTCAGACAAGACTCCTTCGTGCATTGAGTTAATTGGCTTATCTGTATGTGTACTACATCGTGTGAGAGGATTTAGGGTTTATGACTTAAGGATTTTCGTTTATCGATCCTTGAGAAGGTCACCCGATGAATGACAAGTATAGCATCATATATGGTTACGGTTTATCAAATACGTTTCTATTAAACCCCTTCGAATTTCCTATTCATTCTTCTCCAAGATCTTTCCCTTAAAGAAATCGTTCCTTGGTTAGAAATCCGATTGTGAGGCATTATCCATACGACTTCCAGCATTTTGCTACTTAGAATCAAGGTGTTTCCATCACCCAGGTAACTCCATTCATTCTCGCCATAAATTTTTATCTTAGTTTATGGAATTGAAGTTGGTTTATTCTTCGAAATTTTCTAAGAGTCCTTCTCCTATTTTGTAGGTTGAAAACGAGGATTGTTCTCGACAATAATGCATAGTAAATTTTTTTTATTTACAAATGCCATACCCTGGTAATTTCTATTTTTTTCCTCTCAGAGATTTATGTTGGTTTTGGGGGAAATTATATATTTATATGTATCGTTTTCATAGTTCAACTTTTGTTTTTCTTGAACAGAGATTATTGATTGGCTTCAAACCCGCAGAACTTAACTTAGTTTTTCATTTTGTCCTCGGTTAAGATGATTACTCCTAGTTCATTCCGTCTCGGCGACACAGGTCCTGAATGGTAGGTATTTCCATTCGACCCATATGTAATATTAATATGTATATTTACTTCAGTGAACTTATTGATATGTTTTGAGTTTGATATTTCCTCTATGACTAATTTAATTCCTATTTATTTTGATTTCAAGTATTCTCATTCTTCCATTCAGTTGCCATTAGCTAAGGTTTATAGCTCCTCTTCAGATTTGTATTCCCATACTAACTCATGGTTAAATTATCCATTTACAGGTTGGTAAAATTTTTCTCTTCAACTGTCGACTCTGAGGATCATATATTGCTTGAATTTGTCTGCTACTGTTTTGAGTGCTAGCCTACTCGGCTATCGAATTTTACTGTGCATTGAGAATATATATTAACCCTCTAATTCGCATTTCTAGAGTTTCAAATCAAACTGGTTAATATTTAATTTGGTCAACGAACAATGTCGACTGGACTTTCTAGTTCCTTTTTATTTTCTGCTATACGATTTGTTTTATATTATACTAGCCGAGATTTACATTAACTGATATCTATGTATATATTTCATATCAGTTGATATATATGCTCTTTTATATTGATTAATTATATGCCTCTATGAATGTGTAAACATGGGTTCGATTTAATTTATTCTACTAATTTCACACATGATAGTGTTTCAATGTAGAGGATATAAATCAGTGTTTTGATCTATGGCAAAGTTTATCGAAATTATTTGATAAATTTAATATATGTATATTTTGATTCCTTTTCCAAAATCTTAGGTCAAATAAAATTCCTTTCATTTACTAACATATTTCTAAATATTCAGAAAGTACATATATTTCAAAGTAATATGTAGGAACTCTCACACTTGATAATTATAATCACCTGTCTAGGGATAAATTATCAAGAATATGTTGACTTCTCAACCATAGGATTTTAATTCTGCTTCAAATAATTTTATAAGGAATAGCTTTCTGTACTTCCAATTTTCATATTAGTCTATAAAATTCGAAAATACTATTAATGAGAATAAACTTATTTACTTGTTATGGATTCTTTCAAGCATACCTTATCAATATCCTCTATCTATAAAATAAGTGATGTGGTAGACTTAACCCTCAACTTAACTCTTTGCAGTTTAAAATTTTATCACCATACAAAGGTTTAATAACTTGCATGATCCTTCCATCGCATGAAATGAATCTTATTCTCTTCTATTTATATCTTCAAAAAATGTATATGCATGTTATATAAATTTGTATATTATACTAGATGTAGTTAATAGAACCAACAATAAGAAGCAGTACATTTATTGCAGAATTTTCTAGTACTTATTTTGGTATGAGAAATTTTCTTTACAGGTTTATATTTAAGTTTACTTGTACTAACTGGGATGCTCTGGTATTATTCCCATAGAATACTCATTCTTGATTGGGATTACAGTTTACTTGAGCTAGATCTTTTCTTACTTCTGCATTACATTCATAGCAACTGACTAGCAATGTCAAAACTATATTTTTCTGTTCATCTACTTATTTAATATAGAAGCAGATTAAAGTTACACTGTACTCATTCTAGGGAATTATTTATACTATCTCCATATTTAAGCCACCCAATGGTTTAGAGATTCTGGTTGATAGTGTTCCCTAGAATTTATTCCTACTACCATACAGAAATTTAGAAGAGTTATTTCTTCTGTTTAATTTTGTTAAAAGTAAGGAATTTCATAACACAACAACTAAACTCAACATAACCACTATAGCACTTTTCACTATTGTCTAACAACATCTAATTTAATTATTCATAAAATTTGTGTGGATACCGCTTCTGTGATAACCAGTCCTCCCAACCTTAGAGTTCTTTTATCCACAAAACTCACCATCGAGCTGAGATCCTTACCCAGAACAGACTAACCCCAATTTTTTCTTGAGTACCTTATTTAAGCTTATGCTCCCCAAAGCCTGTTTCTAATTCTACGTCCAGAATTAGAAGATGATTTTATTCCTGTTTGTCTAGGCTTCCCTTATTTAGGGACTTTTAAAGCTGCTTTCTACTTTTCCAGCTTTTAACCTCTTCCCAACTTCTCTCCACATCATTGGGGAAATCTATATTCTTCCTCAAAAATGTAAATTAGAAATAATTTCTTTCAAGGTTTTTTTTGAAAGATTATTGGGGGAAAGTCTTAGCCTCTTTCCATTCCTCATTGATTAGGCAAGTGATCTCAAAAATATCATTTTGTCAATATGCACAGAAAGTATTTTATTTATTTCTCATAAATAATTAATTAATTACATCCACACAATAATTATCCATTGGGGTCCACTCCCCTTTGGACTGAACTTCAAATGTCTAATTTGAAAACATAAAACTAGGGGTGTTACATATTCCCCCTCTGAAAACAAACACCGTCCTCGGTGTTAACAACTAACTACTAGAGTTCATTTTGAAAATAAATATGGATATTTTTCCATCATCTCACCTTCTCTTTCCCATGTAGCTTCTTCAGCAGTAAAGTACTTCCACTGCACCTTTACTCTTGCTACTCTTCGGTTTTTCAATTCAATTTCTTCCCACTCCAATATTTGAAGCGGTTGTGGAAGGAACTCCCCTTCTGGTTCCATGTGTATCACATTCCAATCAACAATGTGAGAAGCATCATGTACATATATTTTTAATAACGAAACATGTAACACATCATGAACTTTAACACGGGCCAGTAAGGCCAGCTTATAAGCCACTGGTCCCACCCTTTCTAACACCTCAAAAGTCCAACAATATCTAGGAGCCAATTTTACACAACTTCCAGTATAAAGTGTGCTCTTTTTTGGTTTAATACACAAATATACATAATCACCCACTTTGAACTCTCGATGCACTCTCTTCTTATCAACATAACTTTTCTGTTGATCTTGTGCTGTCTTGATGTTTCTCTGTATTTGTTTGACAATCCTTTCCATTTATTGTAAAGTATCTGGCCCCAATACTAGCTTATCTTCAGGTTGGCTCCAGCTTAAAGGAGTACGACATTTTCTTCCATAGAGTGCTTCTAATGGACTCATTTTGACGGAGGATTGATAGTTTTTGTTGTAATAAAATTCAACTAAATGCAAGTAGTCTTCCCACTTTTATGGCTTATCCATCACATACATTCTCAGCATATCCTCCAAGATCTTATTTGTTCTCTGTGTTTGACCATCCGTCTGAGGGTGATAAGCAGTACTAAAATTTAATTTACCGCCCACGCCTCCAAACAGACCTTTCCAGAAGGTAGCTGTGAACTTGGCATCCCTATCTAAAATAATCATCTTTGGGACCCTGTGTAGCCTTACTATTTCTTTTAGGAACACATCTACTACTTGGGCTGTCCCAAAAGTAGATTTTACAGGTATGAAGTGTGCAGATTTTGTTACAGTGTCTACCACTACCATCACTAAGTCATGCTGGTACTTGGTTCTGGGTAACCCGGTTATAAAATCTATAGAAACAGTATCCCATTTCCATTCTGCAATTGGAAAGGGATTTAAAAGACCAGCTGGATGGTGATGTTCAACTTTGACTAGTTGACATTCCATGCATCTAGCTAAATAGTCTGCTATGTATCCTTTTTCATTCCTGGCCAAAAAAAATTCTTTTTCAAGGATGTAAGCATTTTCTGATATCCAGGATGTCCTGCATATGGTTGTTTATGATGTTCATCTAGAATTTCTTTTTTCAAAGACTCCACATTAGGGATATACAATCTTTTTTTATAACAGATTAGCCCTTTCTGGTTTTGGGTGTACTCAGCCATTTCTTTTTTCAGCATTTTTAATTGCAGATTTTCATAATTGGGGTCTTGATCTGCTACCTCTTTAACTATTTCTTCTAAGTCAAAACTAGCACTACTCTGAAAGCTGCTTATGTTTTGGCAAGCATTTCTGCTTAGCGCATCAGAAATTTTTTTTCTTTCCCTCTGATATGTTTTATGTCCATATCAAATTCACTTAGAAAAGAAAACCATCTGGCCTGTTGAGCATTCAAATCTGTTTGAGAAAAGAAATACTTGAGACTAATATTATCTGTCATCAATGTAAATTTTTTTCCAAGAAGATAGTGTCGCCACATCTTCAAGGCATGAATTACAGCAGCCAATTCCATATCATACACACTGTAGTTTTGTTCATGTTTCTTAAGTTTCCTGGACTCATATGAAATAAAAGAATTTTCTTGCAATAGAACTCCTCCCAATCCCTCTCTACATGCATCCATACACACAACAAACTCTTTGTCAAGATCTACAATTTTCAGTATAGGGGTTGTAGTAAGTTTTAATTTTAGTTGTTCAAATTTGTTTTGGAATTTTTCAATCCACTCAAATTTGGTGCCTTTCCTCTGTAGTGAAGTTATGTGATATGCTATTGCAGAAAATCTTTCCACAAACATTCGATAATAACCTGCAATCCCCATAAATTATCTCACTACTGAAACATCAGTCGGCACTAGCCATTCTCTAATAACCTTTATTTTCTCAGGGTCAACAACCAATCCTTTTTCAGAAATAATATGCCCCGAGTATTGAATCTTGTATTTATAAAATTCGCATTTACTGAATTTGGCATATAATTAGTTTTCTTTCAAATATTGCAAAACTATTCATAAGTGTTCTTTGTGCTCTTCCTCACTTTTTGAATAAACTAGAATATCGTCTATGAACACTAGTACAAAATTATCCAAGTACTTGTTCAAAATGATGTTCATTAATCACATAAAAGTGGCAGGGGAATTTGTCAAACCAAAAGGTAGGACTACAAATTTGTAGTGACCATACCTGGTTCGAAAAGTTGTTTTATTGATGTCTTCCTCCTTAATTCTGAGTTGGTGATAACCAGTCCTCAGATCAATCTTAGAAAATACTGAAGCCCCTCGCACCTGATAAAAAAGGTCATCTATTCTAGGCAATGGGTACCTATTTTTTATTGTCAACTTATTGAGTTGACGATAGTCATTGCACATTCTGAGGGTTCCATCCTTCTTTTTCACAAACAGCACCAGTGCTCCCCAAGGAGACACACTCGATCTGATGTAACCTTTATCCAACAATTCTTGCAATTTAATTTTCAACTCCATGAGTTCAGGGGGGCTCATCTGGTAAGGGGCTCTAGAAACGGGTGTTGCTCTTGGCACCAAATTGATTGAAAAATAGATTTCTCTTTTGGGGGGAAGATGAGGAATCTCATCTGGAAAAAATTCTTTGAAATATCTTACCACTAGTAGAGTTTCTAGCAGTTTTTATTTAGGTTGCTGTCCTAATTCTTCAACATGTACAACATATACTTGATATCCTTTTCTAGCTGTTATTTTTAATTGCAGAGCTGATATTTGTCTTACAGAGATCGGTTTTGGTTTTCCTTTGAGTATCAAGGGTCTACCCTCCTCATCTATCTAATGCAGAGTTTTATCCCAACAGTTCATCATAGCCTTCCTATTTTCTAACCAGTCCATTCCTATCAAAAAATCATATGAGCCTAAGGGCAGAATGTTTAAATTAACTTCCGTCTAGAAATAATTTAATTTAATTGCTATTTAAGGTAACTTATAAGTTACTTTTTTCTTGGTGCTAGTGGCTAACTGGACCGACCAATACTGCTGAATTTTTTAGTTTTGAGATTGCATTTCTCTACAACTTGTGGACTAATGTAACTCAAAGAAGCACCTGGATCAATTAAAACTGTAACAGATTGGTCAGAAGTCTTACCTTCCATCTCGACCATAGTAGCCTGGTGTTCTGCTTGTTGGTTCTCTAAGGCTACACTGATATTGGGTATATTCCTTGCTATATCATTCACCGTGGTAGCTTCTCGATCTCTCATAATCATCTGAATATTTCTGTGTGGACAGTCCCTCAACAGATGAGGTTCTCTGCAACCCCAACATTTCAAAGGTTCCCGCATTTTAATTGTTCCTTCCTTCTTATTATCCCCATCTATTGGTTTTGAACTAACTTGAGACTGAGCAATTTGACTTTCCTTTGGTTTGTTAAATTTTTTCCACTGATGATCCCTACCAAAGTTCTTCAAGTAAGCTGGTTTATGTTTCTTCCCTTTGAATTCACCCTTGTTTACCCAGATTTTTCCATGTTCACTCTTTCCTTTAAACTGATGGTAGCATAATCTAGCTTTTCTCACCGCTTCGTCCATAGTTTTTGCATTATTGAACTCTATTTTCTCCTTGTACACAGCAGGAAAATAGTTCAAAAACCTTTTTACCTTTGCCTTCTCTTCACGAATATAAGGAACATATATTAAAATATTTGTAAACTTGGTGAAAAACTCATCTATGGTGAGCTATCCCAATCTGAGTTCGTGGAACTCCTTTTCTTTTTCATCATAATAACGTTCGTTCAAATAGCGGTTTTTAAACTTGGCTTCGAATTCTTCCCAAGTCACTATTTTTTCATCAATGGCATGAACCATTTTCGTCTCCTCCCACCACAAGATAGCCTTACCCTGCAACTGGTAGACAGTTAATCTGGCCTTCAGATTGCTCTCATATTCATAGACCTGGAAATACTAAATCATATTCAACAACCATGCCTCAACATCTTCCTCCTTCTCCCCATCATAGGACAGAGGTTAATCTTTCGGAATTCACCCTTTAATTCCTTCTTCTGTTTATACTAATGTCTACTAGTGTCATCTTCCTCAGAATCATCTGAGAACTTTCCTTTCCTCTTCTTTCCGGAACCTTCACCTTCTTTGCTGTTCCGCGAGGTCAGTTCTCTTATCAGCTTTTCCTGCTCCTCACTGGCTAATGATAGCCTGTCATTCTGGCTTCTTAGCTCAGCATTTTCCCATTGCAGCCTATGCAACATAGCCATCAAAGGAGTGTTGGGATCTGTCATGTTATCTCCATCACCCAGATCAACATAAATTTCATCTCCTTCAACCATTAACTTTTCAGTTCCAGTACCACTATACACTAAGAAAAACACATCAGTAACATAAATTTTTTCTCAAAAATACTTTATACAGTGAGCACACAACAACAGCCCAGTTTTTCAAACATGAGCTCTGATACCATTTGTAATGTCTCTCCTACTAATTTTTTTTTTTTCCTTCTATGTTATAATTCCACTTACAGTAAGCTTGTTCACCTTCTTAACTAATGTATATAACTCTACATATACCTTATTATTCCACAATTTAATATTCACTTACTTTGGAACCATATTTATACTAATATACTTTCCCATATATATCAGTATAGATAGCCATGATTAGTATACCCTCAGATTTTTATATAATCCCACTTAATTCCTTACTTGGTATAAGGGTCATTATATTTCTAGCATTAAGCCTCATACTTCATACTTAAAAAATGCAACTTTTACAATATCTAATCATATGTCCACACACACACACACACACACAGATATATATATATATATATATATATATATATATATATATATATATATATGGCCTTATGATAAAAATGATGATCATTTTAAAGTGGTTCCAGGCGCTATGATCACTCCACATCATATATAATATCATTGCAAAATGTTTTATTTATGTTATTCACTTCGTGGAATTTACATATAACATCATTCCCTTACTTATGGTTAACACTTCATTTGATTTTCTCGTTGGCCCAATGATACTGTTGGTATGATTAACTCCATACATTTTTTTTTGTGTAATATTCCAAATCCGAAAGGTTACGTGTATATTTGATTCAATGGATATTTCTTCTCCTTAAGCCTCACAAGATATCGTTTATTTAATCTCAGACAAGACTCCTCTGTGCACTGAGTTAATTGGCTTATCTGTATGTGTACTACATCGTGTGAGACGATTTAGGGTTTATGACTTATGGATTTTCGTTTATCGATCCTTGAGAAGGTCACCCGATGAATGACAAGTGTAGCATTGGATATGGTTAGGGTTTATCAGATAATTTTCTATTAAACCCCTTCGAATTTCCTGTTCATTCTTCTCTGAGGTCTTTTCCCTTCCAGAAATCATTCCTCGGTTAGAAATCCGACTGTGAGGCATTATCCATACGACTTCCAGTGTTTTGCTACTTGGACTCAAGCTTTCTCCATCACCGAGGTAACTCCATTCGTTCTCACCATAAAATTTTCTGTTAGTTTATGGAATTGAAGTTGGCTTATTCTTCAAAATTTTCTGAGAGTCCTTCTCCTACTTGATAGGTTGAAAACGAGGCTCATTCTGGACAATAATGCATAGTAACTTTTGTTGATTTACAAATTCCATACCTTGGTAATTTCTATTTTCTTCCTCTCAGAGATTTATGTTGGTTTTGGGGGAAATTATATATTTATATGTATCGTTTTCATAGTTCGACTTTTGTTCTTCTTGAATAGAGATTACTGATTGGATTTAAACCCGAAGAAATTAACTTAGTTTTTCATTTTGGGCTCGGTTAGGATGACTACTCCTGGTTCATTCCATCTCGGCGACGCAAGTCCTGAATGGTAGGATTGCCATTCGACCCATTTGTAATATTACTACACACAGTTACTTTAGTGAACTTATTGATACATTTTGAGTTTGATATTTCCTCTACGACTGATTTAATTCTTATTTATTTTGATTGCAAGTATTCTCATTCTTTCGTTGAGTTTCCATTAGCTATGGTTTATAGCTCCTCTTCAGATTTGTATTCCCATACTAACTCAGGGTTAAATTATCCATTTACAGGTTGGTAAAATTTTTCTCTTCAACCATTGACTCTGAGGATCATATATTGCTTGAATTTGTTTGCTACTGTTCTGAGCGCTAGCCTACTCGGCTATCACATTTACTGTGTATTGAGAATATATATTAACCCTCTTGTTCGAATTTCTAGAGTTTCAACTCGGACTGTTTAATATTTAATTTGGTCAAGGAACAACGTCGACTGGACTTTCCAGTTCCTTTTTATTTTCTGCTATATGATTTGTTTTATATTATACCAACCTAGATTTATGTTAACTGATACTATGTATATATTTCATATCAGTTGATATATACACTCTTTTATATTGATTAATTTTATGCCTTTGTGAATGTGTAAACATGGGTTTGATTTAATTTATTGTACTAATTTCACACCTGATAGTGTTTCAATGTAGAGCATATAAATCAGTATTTTGATCTATGGAAAAGTTTATCAAAATTATTTGATAAATTTAATATATGTATATTTTGATTCCTTTTCCAAAATCTCAAGTCAAATAAAATTCCTTTCATTTACTAACAGATTTCTAAATATTCAGAAAGTACATATATGTCAAAGTAATATGTAGGAACTCTCACACGTGATAATTATAATCACCTGTCCAGGGATAAATTATCAAGAATATGTTGACTTCTCAACCGTAGGATTTTAATTCTCCTCAAATAATTTTATAAGGAATAGCTTTCTGTACTTCCAATTTGCATATCAATCTATAAATTTTGAAAATAATATTAATGAGAATAAACTCATTTACTAGTTATGGATTGTTTCAAGCATACCTTATGGATATCCTCTATCTATAAAATAAGTGATGCGATATACTTAACCCTCAACTTAACTCTTTGCAGTTTAATAACTTGCATGATCCTTCCATCGCATGCAATGAACGTTATTCTCTTCTATTTATATCTTCAGAAAATGTATATGCATGTTATATAAATTTGTGTATTATACTAGATGCATTTAATAGAACCAGCAATAAGAAGCAATAGATTTATTGCAGAATTTTCTAGTACTTATTTTGGTAGGAGAAATTTTCTTTACAGGTTTATATTTCAGTTTACGTGTACTTACTAGGATGCTCCAGTATTATTCCCATAGAATACTTATTCCTGATTGGGATTATAGCTTACTTGAGCAAGATCTTTTGTTACTTCTAGATTACATTCATAGCAATTGACTAGCAATTTCAAAACTATATTTTTATGTTCGTCTACTTATTTAATATAGAAGAAGATTAAATTTACACAGTACTCATTCCATGGAATTATTTATACTATCTCCAGATTTAAGACACCCAATGGTTTAGAGATTCTGGTTGATAGCGTTCCCTAGAATTTATTCCTACTACCATACAGAAATTTAGAAGAGTTATTTCTTCTGTTTAATTTTGTTAAAAGTAAGGAATTTCATAACATAGCAACTAAAATCAACATAACCACTACAACACTTTTCACTATTGTCTAACAACATCTAATTTAATTATTCATAAAATTTGTGTGCATACCACTTTTGTGATAACCAGTCCTCCCAACCTTAGAGTTATTTTATCCATAGAACTCACCCCCGAGCTGAGATCCTTACCCAGAATAGACCAACCCCAATCTATTCTTGAGTAGCTTATTTAAGCTTATGCTCCCCCAAGCCTGTTTCTAATTCTGAGTCTAGAATTAAGGATGCTTTTATTCACGTTTGCCTATGCTTCCCTTATTTAGGGACTTTTAAAGCTGATTTCTGCTTTTCCTTCTTTTTACCTGTTCCCAACTGCTCTCCACATCATTGAGGAAATCTAGATTCTTCCTCAAAAATCTAAATTAGAAATAATTTCTTTCAAGGTTTTTTTTGAAAGATTCTTGGGGGAAAGTCTAAGCCTCTTTCCATACATCATGGATTAGGCAAGTGATTTAAAAAATATCATTTGGTCAATATGCACAGAAAGCATTTTATTTATTTTTCATAAATAATTAATTAATTACATCCACACAATAATTATCCGTTGGGGTCCACTCCCCTTTGAACTGAACTTCAAATGTCTAATTTGAAAACATAAAACTAGGGGTGTTACATTTCCCTCCAACATCACAAATCATTCACGGATTTAATTATGGCAATCGAATCTCCAACAATTCTAAACAAGTTGCATTGGGAGCTTGAAAATACTAAGAGGAGGGGTGAATCAATATTGTCCTAGATGGATCAACTTTTACACTTTTTTCCTTCCTTTCACATTAACTAAATCATTCATTAATCAATATCACATTATATACAAAATAAAATAAACATATAGATCATATGAGAAGGAAACATAAACACAAATAACCATGACAGAAGAATCTCAAACAACATCATGCATGTGAACATATGATATAAGGTGGAAACCATTATGGGAGAAAAACCACCTCAATACTTGTCCAATCTACCTTCTTCTTATTATATAAATATTATTTTTACATCATATCATTGGCCACCGCCAATGTGGAAACTGTGACTTGCAATGCATGCAATGAACCACTCACTCCAGGATACTAACTAATGAAATCCACCACTTCCTCAACGTTGCAAGGCTCCATTAATTATAATCCGCCACTCCCTAAAACTATGCAAGCCACTGCTTTCTATAGACCACTACCTATTACATGCCACTACTTGCTACATACCACTACCTATTGGAGACCCCTACATCTAACAGGTCTTTCGGCCACCACTAGAAGGAAGCCACCATACTGAATTTTTCAAGGCACTACCCAAAGAAATCCGCCACTCCCTAAATAAGTAAGGCACTATTTTCTAGTAATCCACGACTTGCCCACTGACGGAACCAAACTTCAAGTTCTCGTGGGCCACCTTTCATCCATTTTCAAACTAAGGACCACTAATATCTACACAAAAAATATGGTTCTCATTTTATAATATTCATATTGGAACCAAAAAGAATCTATGCTCATCAGCAATAGAATCTCAACTCTCTCAAACCATTTGTTGGCGCAAAAATAATAGTTGGGTTGAGACCCTAGGTTCGGGCACAAGGGCAAACGAAATATCCACTATAGTCTAGCACAAAACTGACATTTTCACCTTATTCATGGCGAATAAGTCTTTTCACCCAAGGTGTTTCGTGACCTTAGTTAGTTAAGGGGATGGAATCCGATATCAGAATGAATCACATGAAAGATATTAATGCCATTAAACCCATAGCTGTAACAGTTAGGAATATAATAGAAATATATAAATAACATAAAGAAATGGAATATCATATAGGTGCAACCGGATTAAAAAATTTAAAATCCACATAAATCCACATACACAGTACTCGTGTATCCCTGTAATCTCCTTTTCTATTAATACTTGCAACATTAAAACATTACATCCAACTCAAACGCCTCATAATCAGAACAAGGAACTAACAAGGAAGATCAATACACAACCAAGATAGCAAGAATCAATGTGGGATCGAACAGATCTGCAACAACATCTCAGTATACCTCCCCATCTCTCTCCTTCTTTTCCCTCTAGACTTCTTTATATCCCTGTGCATCCTTGGACTATCAGTTCTTCTTTAGAGGCTACACCTTCTTCCTCTTTTTCTTGCTTCTACCGCTTAATTTTCAGCATTCCTTTCCACTCGGTTGTGGCTTCCTAGGTTCTGAATTCTATGGCCTTTCTTTCACAACGGTTGTTCTTCGACGAATCCCTTATTTTTTTTCTGTTGTCTCTTCCGCAGCTTCCCACTGGTTATATTTGGGAAAATGTATCCATCCTTCCAACATGGCACCTTCGCTCAGAAAATGAAGGACCCAACAGGCCCCAAACACAGTCCATTGACTCATCCCCAAGTCAATCCTTTTCAAATTTTATTGGTGTTTTTGATGCTCTAGGTGATCCTCCCTGTGTTGATTATCCTTGGTTGGCTGCTTCTCCTTAGCTTTTCCCTTCAAACGAAGGACCCAACTAAGGGAAGGATTTGATGGTTGCATTTCTAAACTGTGTGTATGCATTGAGATCCATCTACCATGTTCTTGTGAAGGTGTATGCTTGAGAAAGGAATTGTGTTGTTTGTTAGGTAGTAGGATAGGTCTAGGGTGTCATCAATAAAGAATTCCAATCCATTTAAATTTCCTCGTTGAGTTGCCTCAATGTCTACAAATGAGCATGTGTTCATGGCGAGAGGTCTCAGAGTATCTACTTGGCCTTGGTTGATTCATATTTTATGTGTTGTATTTGGGTCTCAAGGTTGTTGACCTCTGTCAAAATTTCCTTCCAATGGTTCTTGTCTCGGGTACCCATGGCTTGATTAAGAAGATGATTGACATGGTGGAAGAAAAGGTGAACAGTTTGATTCTTCCTTTCTAGAAAAAAATACCAATCATGAAATTTTCACAAAAGGGCTTGAGCTTCTTCTGCAACGTTAGTGATTGAAACTTTTAGGCCCACCACATATTATATTTTCTTCTCAAAATTTACTGCATACTGGGTGGAAGGATCTGGTAATGCCTTTTGGGTGGAAACAAGGTTTCTCTTAAGCTCTCGATTGGTCAATACCAGATCATCACATGCTTCTTTGATGTGATCGTAGCATTCAACAAGGTTGGAAGTAGAGATATATTTTGGGGCATCTGGCACGATTTGCATCTGCCACGATTTCTGTGACTGAGGGCCATATTACGTGGAATGCTTCAGTAATATGGTCAATATTAACCTACATATGATGCTCATGTTTAGTAATCATGACTTTGTGCAATGCCTTTGATTGACGTGTAGATGGTTGAATAAAAGTAAACAATTAGGTTGATGACTAGCTTTGGAGATCGTCGGGGATCATCATCGATGGTTCAAGAAACCAACTTTATAATGGTTGTCCACAGGAAATTGATTTCTCATAGTGCACCTCAGAAGATGTCGCTCTTTGAGAGGGTTTTAATGTCTTTTAATCAATATATATGGGGGAGGGGTGGGGTGGTAATGAGGTTATGGGATTAACAGTGGTAATGCATGAAATGTGGTTGGAAGGGGAGAGGTAATGATCTATCCCATGACTATGAGCAGACCTGATTCAAGTAAAAAAGACAACATGGATGCATGAGTGGTATTTGTGCCATAAATTGCAGTAATTGACTTGATAACGAAGTTGACCTCCTTTTTCGTTTATGTATGCAGGGTGTCTAAAATGGTGACGGATGTCGATGCAGTGCGAGGTGATGGATTTTTTGAATGTGGTAATGCAAAGAAAGTGGAAGGTGGATTTTACTCAATAATGGGTGAACCAGTGTGTAAATTGGGTTCTTAATCTTTGATATCAACAACTCGCGTGGAGGTGGTCATGGTCTTCTTCTTGGACCTGGTTGGTGGTTTGGTGGTGATAGGTCGGGGATTCAGAATTATGGGTTCCGACTGAGAGTGGGAGCCCACTAAAAGGATTGAAGTAGTGAGGGGGCTACCAATCAAAGAATCAAACAACCTCGTACTTTTAAATTCAGATAAGGTGGGAAATGGACTTACATAGGTGCCGAGATTCACCATAGTTTCCTGAATATACTACATTTTCATCTCAAGCCTCTTGATGAACAATTCTGTATCTCCTCGACCATTCGCTTCGTAGATGTCGTAGGTGTTTCTCCTGATAGTGGTTGGGGCACCATTCCTCCAAACAAATATATACACCTACACTCCCCAATTTCTCCAGCAATTCCTGACGAGGAAGTGACTTTAGTGTGAAAGGCTTCTTTAGTCAACATAAAATTTTGCGGCTGCATTTGAGTTATATTATTGCGCTTTGTATAAAGGTGATGTTATAGTAGTGTAAATTTTTATAACTCAATTAAAAATATAAATTAATATAGAGTCGTAGTGTGGTAAATGAGTGTAAACATTTAAATGTTGCTAGAACTAATTAAAAAAGAAATAGAAATAATAAAACAAATAAAAACCAACTTATTATGTTGTAATTATTTTTTTGTAAATTACAACAATTATTTAGATAAAATAAAATTCATAATATACTCATCACATTAAGATATATACCATATATTAATAGTTATGAATTAATATGCATTTTATCATATAAATTAAATAATGATTCTATAACCATATTTTAGTCCAACAAAACATGAAGACACCCAAAAGGTGGATGCCAAAAAACCTCCGAAAAAATTTGAGCCTCCCTCAAAAGCTAGTGTAGTGGATTTCCACAACAACAACATATACTTAATCTAATGTCCCGCCATTTTTCGCATAAATTTATCTCTGCACTTTTGCAGGGCTTCATCAATGTGGTGGTAAAAACACATTTTCCACAGTAAGAAGAAACCAAGTTTACCTGGTCCCCCTTCGTCCCGCCGTAGTCTGGATGTGTGCGATTTGTGGTTTACCTAGAAAAAATACAATTTGAAACCCCTAAGAACCCGCTTTGTTACAAATGTGTAATTTATGGATCAACCTCCCATCCTACTTGTGGTACCACATTATCAAAAATCAGTGCTACAAAATGTGACAATGCTTTAAATCATGGTTGCATTATTAGTTACTGTATACTTATGCACATAATGGAAGTAATTGAAAGTCCCTTTACTTTATTTCTCTAGGAGTTATATTGAAAATATGGTTGGATGATATTGGTTGGAAGTTTCTTCCCTACAACACAGAGTGGGAGCAAGAGCAATGTTAGGACTGCAATTAGTCGACCATTGACTAAATTGCTAGGTTTTGTTGTGATTGATGAAATGAATTGTAAAATGATTGAAAGACATTGGCTCCTCGAAGAAAATATTCGAGTATATTTTTTCTATTTCGTGATGTAAATTGTGCCTATAAGGAGTCCCTATAAGAGCTTATGTTTATCCACAAAAGAAAAAAAATAATTTGATAAGAACAAATATGGTGATATTTTGTGAGATATGTTGTTTTGAACATCATGAAGAGATGGAAGAAATGAAATGATTACAGAAACGATTGAAAAAAAATGAAAGGACGGAGAAACAATGAAACAAAAGGTTTTATTATTAGATTTAAAATAGATTTTTTAAATTATAGATCTTATAGGGTTTGAGATAAATCAGAATCCTCAATTTTGGATTATAATTAAGAGTATTTATTAGAATAAAATCAAGTATTTTTTGTATTATTTTTTTTAACTTAAGCACATGAAAGATAGATTTTAATATAAAAAAATTTATCAACTAACAAATTTTTTTTTGTTTACTATATATGGAAAATCAACCCATATCTAAGTGAATTAGTTATTTTCAAGTAATTCTTTTTTCCAAAAAAACCACCATGTCAATTGAAGTTATTCCCAAGAAACGAGCATGTTAATTGTTGGTAATGCTAGAACCCTAGTGGAAAGGAATAAGAATTCTTCCTACCACCCAAGCTATACCACTTGTCACCTATTATAGTAATATTATAATATTAATATTTGATATTTACAATAAATTCATCATTAAAAATATATATGTAATTTTAATATTGAAAAGCATGGTTGTAAAAAACTCAAAACTCATTAATATCAACTTACATATATCTTAACCTCAAATATAAACTAATAAAATACAATTCTTAATTAATTTCTTTCATATATTTAAGCTATATTATTGCGTTTTGCATAAAGGTGATGTTATAGTAGTGTAAATGTTTGTAACTCAATTAAAAATATAAAGTAATTGTCACTGTCACCCTCAAAACATTAGGTAAAATAAAAAAAAATTACTATTCTATTTGCCAACATGTATAATACATCTATCATAAATCTTTCACCCTGATCGATAACAATACACAACATTCATAATGTACAGACTCATTTATTTTCTTTTAATCATTTTGCAGAGATATGATTTCATTGATACAGATTTTAACATACATGGCTCTTTATTAAATATTGGATTTTGTATAGAGGCGAACATTACTTCGCTATAGTTTTCAGTTGTCAAAATGATGATCACGTATAATTTGTTTTGTCATATTCGTGGTGTGTTATTTGAACATTAGCTATGTTTATTGAACGTTAATTCGCGCCATGGGATATTATTGATCATCATTTTGGGATTTATTAATCCATAATTTATGGTACTATTCTGTATTGGTAAATCTGGGTGGCGGATCCTTAGGCAACTGACACGCATTTAATTGGGTTGATCGGCGTGTAGTTCATTTTACGCCATTGATATTCGAATGGATCGAATGGTGGAAAATTGTTAGGGTTGGGCTGATGAATATCGGCCCGTAACTGCTTTCCACTCATTCGCATTCCTCCTCTGGAGGTTCTGGCACCCTCTTGGCCCACCGCTGAGTTTGTCCTTCCAGTTGCCGCTCGTGGTCTCTGTTCAGTGATGATCCGGCATTACTATGCTTATGCTATTCTCTCAGTCAACTGCTTCATTATGCCCGCTACTGCAGAGCGGCATGGTAATTTTTGTTATGTTCCAATTGTTTTTCGCATTCCATTGACAAATAGAAATTCTTTCCCTTTGGTTTGAGGCTCGAGATTTAACACCCAAGCATTGTTTTGTCTGTTGGCGACTTTCATGGCTTCTATGGTTTAGTATAGCCTCCAACGTACTCTTCAACATCCTACAGGTACTATGCAGGGAATTCTATCGATTATCCTTTCCAATTTCCGGTTCAAGCTGTTAAATTTTGTTTAAATGTAAGGGTAGGGTCTCTATGCCCTGGCTCGGACCGGTTTCTAACTTAACTTGTGTGTTTTTTCTCTATCCGGCAGGTACAGGTTCCCTTTGTTTGCACTTATGCTTGTTACCCTTGCGCGTATTATTGTACGGAATCTGCTTGGCATGCTGACCAGCACTCTCTTTACCTGCATAGGTACCTTATCCACATTATGCGTTGATTTCCTCAGCCATAAACGGCCAGTGAACACATGAAATTTTCAATCAAAGGGTTATCATTATTATTTCTTCTCCAGTGTTTGGATGACTCAGTGGCGTAAGGTTTTTTAGTTGCCTCACCTAGGGTAGTATTAAGAGCTCTGTCTAATTTGGCCTCATGCCTATTTTCTGTTCTAGGTTCATGTAGTTTAAGCACAATGGCTACACACTTGTTTGTCTTTCGCCGAGTTATCATACTCATGGGTCACTATTCGCGTCCTCGTTACTGACACTGTATTTTTTACGCTTCCCAATTATACAGAAAAGTATGTCTCTAAATATTCGACTGTGAACATATTTATATATATATATATATATATATATATATATATATAATTTATTAATCTGTAGTTTACAACTATCTTGTTTCACATGCAATGTCTTTTCCTGTATATGCGTGAACTGTAAATTTAACAGGTTTCCTTACTCCTTTTTGTTTAGTATTTAAATGTATCCAAATGGCAAGCATAGTAGCTCATTTTCTTCGTCGAACGCAGTCTATCTCTCCACTGTGGATTAAAAGAATTCTTTATCTCGTTTTCCCTGTTGACGGGTATTCTTATGGCTTCTATTTATGTGTGTACACAGTTATTTAATTCCTCTCAGAGGTCCTCGTTCTTTTGATTCCTGCGATGAATCTACATGTTCGCTTAGCAATTTTCTTCTTTACTAAATGAGAAACTCTGTTAATATGAAAGTTGCTCGCTATCTGGTATTTTGTTTTCAAGTTCTGTTATGATGGTCTTATCTATAGTTCGTGTTGGGACCATAACCTATTCGTGTATTATCATAGGTTAAGAAGGACAACCAGCCCAGAAATCCGGTTAGGGTTACTGGCTAACAGTCCTTCCGTTAGATAATTAGCTAATAGCTTGTTTTCTTTTCTAAGCAGAGTTATTTCACTGTTACAAAATATAAAGCAAGTTCCATCCTAAATTTCTCTACTCTATGTAGAAGAGGAATGAATACAAGAATAATCTTTTATTTCTCTGGTAAGAAATTAAATATTCCATCTAATAAGTAAAGAAAAAGAACTGCCATTTACGCTACTGTCAGATATGCAATTTCCAGCTTATCTATTTAAGAAAATTATTCACTTATCCTATTAACAAGAAACAGATTCCACTCATCTGTGATTAGATCTGACTGATGATATTTTTTTTCCTCCCTTCCACGAGTTTGGGCAATTACGTCCCACAACTCTCCCCCGAGCTCCAAGTCTAAGCTTCCGTTGAACACACAAAATATGGAGGAGAAATTCGAGACAGTCTGGTCCAATTCTCCAACTCCAGTGGAACAGTCTGCTCTGAAAGTTCCCTTCCAAGTGTTTACTTTCCAGAATGACAGATTTCCTCTCTTCCCTCATAGAACCCCAAACTCTGTTTCAGAATTCTTATTTATTCTAGAGTTTCTTTTCCTGGGTAACTGCGGAACTGCTTTTCTGTTCAACTAAATCGAGATCTTGAATTTACTTTTACCATCAGTCTTTTACTTATGAAACCAACTTCACAAGTAATATTTGGCCAAAATAAAAAAAATTACTTTCTTTTTATAATATTCTATTTGCAAAAAAATAACAATAATGTTTAATTCATTCTTAGCAATAGCCTAACCATTTGTCAACAACTAAGACAGTGGTTACAGTTTTCCCCCTCTGGAAGAGAACACCGTCCCTGGTGTTCTTATTCCAATTCAACAAAAAGCTCAGGATAAGCTTCACGAACAAAACATTCATCCTCCCAGGTGGCCTCCTCTGGTCCAAAGTACTTCCATTGCACTTTAACCTAGGCGATGGCTCGTTTCCGGAGCATGATTTCCCTCCGTTCTATTATACTGTGAGGTTCGACTAGAAATTCTCCATCCGGTTCCACCTGCACACAATAGACTCATGTTAATTATATAAGTCTTCAGCATAATATCATTTTTTTTTCAACTATTATGCTTACCCACTACCTGAATGTTCTGCCAATGGATTATGTGTCTTGGAACATGAACATATCGTTTTGACAACGACACATGAAAAACATTATGCACCCGAATATGGCTAGGAAGAGACAAGCGATACGCCACCGGTCCCACTCTTTCCAGTATCTAGAAAGGACCACAAAACCTAGGCACTAAATTTGCACAAGTTGTCCATCTTAATGTACTCTTCTTTGGCTTAATTCTTACATATACGTGATCTCCTACCTCATATTCACGGTATGACCTCTTTTTATCTGCATACACTTTTTTCCTATCCTGTGCTGCTTTTAAGTTTTGCCGAATTCTCTTCACTTCTAATTCCATTTCTGCTAGCATGTCTGGTCCTAGCATGAGTTTGGTCTTGGGACTACTCCAGTTAATGGGAGTCCTGCACTGCCGCCCGTACAAAGCCTCAAATGGACTCATTTTCAAGGATTCTTGATAACTGTTATTATATGCAAATTCCACTAAGTGTAGGTATTCCTCCCACCTAGTTGGTTGCTGCATGACGTACATTCTAAGCACGTCCTCCAGCACTTGATTTAATCGTTAAGTTTTTCCATCCGTCTGTGCATGATACGCAGTACTAAAATTAACTTGAGTTCCTAAACCTGTAAATAGTGCCTTCCAAAAGGCTGATGTGAATTTCACATCCCTATCTGAGATAACTGTCTAAGGAATGCCATGTAATCTGAAGATCTCCCGCATAAATAGATCTACTATCTGTACTATCTTGTAAGTGGGCTGGACATGTATGAAATGTGTTGATTTACTTAATCGGTCCACAATTACCATTATGGAGTCATTGCCACGTTTTGATTTGGGTAATCCCATAATGATATCCAACGAGATCACTTCCCATTTCCATTCCAGAATTGGTATGGGCTGCATTAATCTAGCCGGATGTCGATGTTCCACTTTCACCTGCTGGCACTATAAACACTTGCTTAGGTAGTTTCCTATGTCCTTCCTGATACCCGGCCAGCAATAACCTTTTCTGATTACTGTCAACATCTTTTGGTACCCATGATGCCCTGCATAGTTGCTTCTATGATATTCATCTAGTACCAAATTTTTTAAGTCCACTCTGTTTGGAATGAATATCCTTTTCTTATAAACCAGCAATCCATCCTGGTTAATTTAATAATCTCCCAGCCTTCCTTGTTCTTCAGATTCCTGTGCTTGTTGCCACAGAAATTTATATTCCAGGTCCTTGCCTGCTTCTGTTTTAATTTGATCTACAAATCTGCTTTCGACTTGGTTAACATATAACTCGTAAAGGTTATGCAATTTTCTACTCAATGCATCTACAACTTTATTCTCTTTTCCTTTTACATGCTATAGATCAATGTCAAACTCACTCAAAAAATCATTCCACCTTGCTTGTCAGGAGTTTAAATCAGCTTGTTCGAAGTAATTGGTTAGACTGCTATGGTCAGTCTTCAATACACATATTTTCCCAAGTAAATAATGTCTCCATACCTGGAGAGAATGAACGACTGCGTCAGTTCCAAATCATAGGCTGAATAGTGTAGCTCGTGATCTTTTAACTTACGAGATTCATATGCAATTACCTTTCTGTCTTCTGATAAAATTGCCCCAATACCCTCCTTGCATTCGTTCGTACAAACCTCAAATTCCTTATCTGGAGCCACACTCAACACGGGTGTTGTTGTTAATACTTGCTTCAGCTTTTCAAAGCTATCCTGACATTCTTGTGACCATTTAAAAAATTTTCCCTTCCATTGCAGACAGGTAATAGGGAAGGCTATCTTTGAAAATATTTTAATAAATCGCCGGTAATAGCCAGCAAGTCCCGTAAATGATCGTATATCTGCCACATTTTCTGGCACCTTCCATTCAATAATAGTTCTAATTTTCTCTGGGTCTACTGCTATACCTTTTTCAGATATTACATGTCCCAGATATTGTATTTCTTCCTTGAAGAAATCACATTTGCTGAATTTTGCATATAGCTGATGCTTCCTTAACATTTCTAGTACCATTCGCAAATTTTCCTTGTGCTCTTCCATGTTCTTGGAGTAAACTAATATTTCATCAATGAAAATTAACACAAATTTATCCAAATAAGGCTGGAAGATACTATGCATCAGTCTCATGAAAGTGGCTGGTGCATTAGTCAGCCCAAAAGGTAATACCACAAATTCATAATGACCATATCTTGTGCGGAAGGTAGTTTTATGTATATCTTCATCCTTGATTCTAATTTGATGATAACCAGACCTCAAATCGATTTTTGAGAATACAGTAGCTCCCCTTACCTGATCAAACATATCATCAATGCGCGGTAAGGGATATTTTTTCTTAACAGTCAGCTTGTTTAGCTGCTGGTAATCCATGCACATGCGCATGGTTCCATCCTTCTTTTTGACGAACAGTACAGGTGCTCCCCAGGGAGATATGCTGGGTCGTATATATCCTTTGTCTAACAATTCCTGAAGCTGCATTTTCAATTCAGTCAATTCTGGCACACTCATACAATAAGGTGCTCGTGAAATCGGTGATCCTCCTGGTAGCAATTCTATTGTGAAGTCTATATCTCTTCTATGAGGCAATCCGAGTATCTCATCTGGAAATATATCCTTGAATTCCTGTATTACAGGTATTTTTTCCAGCAAGACAGTCTTGTCCTTAGATTCAGATAATACTACTTGTATAGTGTACATTTGACGTCCCTTTCTTATACATTTTCCCAATTGGGAAGCTATAATTGGGCGTAGCTGTATCGACTTTTTTATTCCCTAAATCTCTTAACGATTGCCATTCTGATCTCTGTATTAGAGAACCTTCTCTTTGCAATCTAGGAGATTCCAATGCTTCTCCAACCAATCCATACCAAGCAACACATCATAAGATCCCAAGGGAAAAATATTCAAATCCACCATTAATTGTTGTCCACTGACTTGTAGTGCACAGTCTAGTATCTTGGCGCTAACTTTTATTTTGGCTCCCGTAGCCAGCTGGACTAACCATGTTTTCCTAAATTTTTAGCTTTGCAATTTACAGATTTATACTAGTTTAGGACTTATATAACTTAAAATTTCTCTTGGATCTACCAAAACAGAAACAGTTTGGGATAATATTTTACCTTCTAGTTCTATCATAGTAGGTTGGAAATCAGCGTGTCGATCTTCCAATGCTGCATTAATTCTGGGCACGCTTTGGGCCACATCTCCCACCATAGAAGCCTCCTGTAAATTGGTTACTGTTTCGTTTTTACCCCGCTGTGGGCAGTCTCGATAGTAGTGCGATGCTCCACAACCCCAACACTGCAGAGGGGGTCTCTGATTTTGAGGTTGCTCAGGTTTACTAGAAGCCTCAACAGTTTTATCTTCTATAGGCCACCTTACCCTCTGATGGTTTCTATTGAACTACCTACTAATTGAGATCCTTGCTGTGTTTTTAAAATTACTGGTTTTGCCTCTTTTAAAACCAGCACTACCCTTGTTTTCTTTCCTTGATTACCATCCTTTTACTTGGTCTGTTTTGGCTTTATCTTGCTGATAGCACATTCTCGCCTTCCTAATGGCCTCATCCATTGTTTTGGGGTTTAAAAACTCGATACGCTCCTTCATATGGATAGGTAGGCTACTTAGGAATCTTTTTACTTTAGCTTTCTCATCTCTTAAATATGGTACGTAACGCAGTAAAGAAGTGAACTTAGTGATGAACTCGTCCATGGTCATTTTTCCAAGTCTCAAATCATGAAATTCCTGAGCCTTTTCATCGTAAAAGCATTCTGCCAGGTACTTATCTTTGAAATACCGCTGAAACCTATCCCATGTGACATATTGATCTTCTATTCTACACACGTTCTTCACTTCCTCCCACCATAGAGTGGCTTTTTCTCTTAACTGGTATATAGCTAACCTTTCCTTAAGACCACTGTCATAATCATATACCTGAAAATACCTGTTCATATTAATCAGCCACGCCTTTGCTACTTCCTCTTTCTCTCCATCAATTGTAGGTGAATTTATCTTCCTAAATTCACCTTGCAGCTCTACCTTTTGTTTTTTATTGGTCTTCTGCTCAGTTTCATTTTTAGATTCAGCCTCACTAAAATTTTTATTTTGATTACTTTGTTGTGACATACTCTTTTCTTTTCGGCCTACCTCCTGATCTTGCATTTGTTGTTCATCTCCTTCCTGAAGTTCTCTGTTAGCACTAGGCTTCTCCACTCTTTGGTTTTTCTTCTCTGACAGGCTTTTTAGAATTCTCTCCTGCTCTTGCATCAACCTTATATTCTCATTTTATACCCTCTCCATTTCCTCCTGCAACTGTTGCACTGTGGTTAACAAGAGGTGATTTTGATGCTGTTGTTCTTCAAGCAGCTGGTTAGCCTGCTGATGCTGTTCCATTTCCAACTGAACCCACATCTCAGGATTCCTTTCCTGCTAAGGTTGGGTCTCCCCAACATTTTGAGGTGGTGGCTGCAAAGGTGTTCTTCTTCTTTCCATTTAACACACTCTCTCCTTCTCTCTCTGTGCATTAGTAACACGCAATTTAACGTTAGTTGACCCAATAGGGTCCCAATATTGTAACCTGCTCTGATACCACTTGTCACTGTCACCCTTAAAACATTAGGTAAAATAAAAAAAAATTACTATTCTATCTGCCAACATGTATAATACATCTATCATAAATCTTTCACCCTGATCGATAACAATACACATCATTCGTAATGTACAGACTCATTTATTTTCTTTTAATCATTTCGTAGAGATATAATTTCATTGATGTGGAGTTTAACATACATGACTCTTTATTAAATATTGGAGTTTTATCGAGGTGAACATTACTTCGCTATAGTTTTCAGTTGTCAAAACGATGATCACATATAATTTGTTTTTTCATATTCGTGGTGTCTTATTTGAACATTAGCTACATTTATTGAACATTAATTCATGCCATGGGATATTATCCATCATCGTTTTGGCATTTATTAATCCATAATTTATGGTACTATTTTGTATTAGCAAATCTGGGTGGCAGACCCTTAGGCAACTGACACGCATTTAATTGGGCTGATCGGTGTGTGGTTATTTTTATGCCGTTGATCTTAGAATGGATCGAAGGGTGGAAAATTGTTAGGTTTGGGCTGATGACTATCGGCCCGTAACCACTTTCGACTCATTCGCATTCCTCCTCCGAAGCTTCTGGTACCCTCTTGGCCCACCACCGAGTTTCTCCTTCTAGTTGTGGCTCGTGGTCTTTGTTCAGTGATGATCCGGCATTACTATGTTTATGCTGTGCTCTCTGTCGACTGTTTCATTCTTCTCGCTACTGCAGAGCGGCATGGTAAGTTTTGTTATGTTCCAATTGTTTTTCGCATTCCATTGACAAATAGAAATTATTTCCCTTTGGTTTGAGGCTCAAGATTTAACACCCAAGCACTGTTTTCTCTGTTGGCGACTTGCGTGACTTCTATGGTTCAGTCTATAGCCTGCAACGTACTGTTCAACATCCTACAGGCATTGTGTAGGGAATTCTCCCGATTATCCTTTCCAATTTCCGGTTCAAGCTGTTAAATTTTGTTTAAATGTAAGGGTAGGGTCTCTATGCCTTGGCTTGGCTCGGTTTCTAACTTAACTTGTGTGTTTTTGCTCTGCTCGACAGGTACAGGTTCCCTTCGTTTGCGCTTACGCTTGGTACTCTTGCGCGTATTATTGTGTGGAATCTGCTTGGCATGCTGACCAGCACTCTCTTTACCTACACAGGTACCTTATCCACATTATGTGTTTATTTCCTCAGCCGTAAACGGCCGGTAAACACCTGAAATTTTCAGTAGAAGGTTTATCATTATTATTTCTTCTCCAGTGTTTGGATGACTCGGTGGCGTAAGGTTTTTTAGTTGCCTCACCTAGGGTAGTATTAAGAGCTCTCTCTAATTCGGCCTCAGGCCTATTTTTTGTTCTGGGTTCATGTATTTTAAGCACAATGGCTACAGAATTGTTTGTCTTTTGCCGAGTTATCATACTCGTGGGTCACTATTCGCGTCCTCGTTGCTAACACTGTATTATTTACGCTTCCCAATTCTACAGCAAAGTCTGTCTCTAAATATTCGACAGTGAACATATATATATATATATATAATTTATTAATCTGTATTTTACAGCTATCTTGTTTCACATGCAATGTCTTTTCCTGTATATGCGTGAACTGTAAATCTATCGGGTTTCCTTACTCCTTTTTGTTCAGTATTTAAATGTATCCAAATGGAAAGCATAGTAGCTTATTTTCTTCATCGAACGCAGTCTATCTCTCCGCTGTGGATTAAAATAATTCTTTATTTCGTTTTCCCTGTTGACGGGTATTCTTATGGCTTCTATTTATGTGTGTACACAGTTATTTAATTCCTCTCAGAGGTCCTTGTTATTTTGATTCATGTGACGAATCTACATGTTCGCTTAGTATTTTTCTTCTTTACTAAATGAGGAACTTTGTTAATGTGAAATTTGCTCGCTATCTAGTATTTCAATTTCTAGTTTTGTTATGCTAGTCTTAGCTATAGTCCATGTTTGGACAACGACTTTTCCGTGTATTATCATAGGTCAAGAAGGACGACTAGCCTAGAAATTCGGTCAGGTTTACTGGCTAACAGTCATTCGGTTAGATAATTAGCTAATAGCTTGTTTTCTTTTCTAAGCAGAGTTATTTCACTGTTACAAAATATAAAGCAAGTTCCATCCTAAATTTCTTTACTGTCTGTAGAAGAGGAATGAATACAAGAAGAATATTTTATTTCTCTGGTAAGAATTCAAATATTCCATCTAATAACTAAAGAAAAAGAACAACCATTTACGCTACTGTCAGATATGCAATTTCCCGCTTATCTATTTAAGAAAATTATTCACTTATCCTATTAACAAGAAACAGATTCCACTCATCTGTGATTAGATTTGACTGATGATCTTTTTTTCCCTCCCTTCCATGATTTTGGGCAATTACGCCCCACAACTCTCCCCCGAGCTCCAAGTCTGAGCTTCCGTCGAACACACAAAATCTGGAGGAGAAATTCGGGACAGTCCGGTCCAATTCTCCAACTCCAGTGGAACAGTCTGCTCTGAAAGTTCCCTTTCAAGGGTTTACTTTCGAGAATGACATATTTCCTCTCTTCCCACACAGAACGCCAACTCTCTTTCAGAATTCTTATTTATTCCATAGTTTCTTTTCCTGGGTAACTGTGGAATTGCTTTTCTGTTCAACTAACTCTAGATCTTGAATTTACTTTTACCATCAGTATTTTACTTATGAAACCAACTTCACAAGTAATCTTTGTCCAAAATCAAAAAAATTACTTTCTGTTCATAATATTCTATTTGCAACAAAAAAACAATAATGTTTAATTCATTCTTAACAATAGTGTAACCATTTGTCAAAAACTAAGACAGTGGTTACTATAGAGTCGTAGTGTGGTTAATGAGTGTAAACATTTAAATGTTACCACAACTAATTAAAAATTAATAAAAATAATAAAACAAATAAAAACCAATTTATTATGTTGTAATTTTATTTTTTTTTTGTAAATTACAACAATTTTTTAGATAAAAGAAAATTCATAATATACTCATCACATTAAGATATATACCATATATTATTAGTTATGAATTAATATGCATTTTATCATATAAAATAAATAATGATTCTATAACCATATTTAAATTTAATTAATAAGCACATAAAAACTTAATACTTACAATAAACTTACAATATATCAAGATTCTTAACCATGGATATTCACTCACTCCCACTTTACGAGGGGTATTATCAACTTGTAAATAGGATTTGTTATAGTACTATGAGCCAATACCATGGCTTATTAATACCATAGGCAAAAAAAAAAAAAACTCATTTCACAATCAATTTATTTTATAAACATCTTTTTCTAATTTAATTCTATAAAAAAAAAATGTTCTAAATACTTTTGAGATATATCTAAATCATCTATCCTCACCATTGCTAAAAATTTTATATGGATATTCCATATAGATTAAAATAAATTAAGGTTTTGTCAACAAAATTAAAAATGGGAATACTTTTATATATAGTGATGTGAAATTTATATAATATAAGTAATATTATTACGATTTGGCATATATCTGTATTAACTAAATATCTACCAAGGGATAAAGAGAATAGAATCTCTTGAGGTACAAACATTTCCTTTAGTTTTAAGCTAAAGAATAAATTTACATCTAGAGTGGAGAGATTTGATCCTTATCTATTTTTAGTATATGAGATTTGAATCCATATGATCTATTCAAATTTCAACTTATTTATTAAAATAGTTATTATTTTTATTATTATTACTATGTCCTTATTAACATAATATATGGACTAAAATTTTGATATATTAATAAACAATATATGAAGTTAATTGAAATTTTGAATTAATAAAATTATTATTAGTTTGTCTATGAAACATAGATTGGGAAATTTTATGTTGAGAGTTTTTTAGGCATTTCTTTTTATTTAGAAGATGATACTTGATTCTATGCCCACTTGTTTGTGAATTTAGAATAGTTAATTATTCTATTTAGGCATTTAGGCAATTATAATCGTTTTTATATAAATTTAAAATTAATTAATTATTTAAAATGATTATAAATTATAAATGTTACATATTAATCTAATTGAAATAAATTTATAGAATTAGTTAAAATATTAATTTTTTTAGAATATTTAATTATCCTCGCTAGCCATTTAGGCTATTATAATCACTTTTATATAAATTTAAAATTAATTAATTAAGTAAAATGATTATAAATTATAAATGTTATATACTAATCTAGTTTTAAATAAATTTATAAAATTAGTTAAAAATAAAAATAAACAAATCCATAGATTAAAATATAAAAGAAAAATATCAAATTGAATATAAATCAAAAATATTATAACACATATATACTCAAAGATTTATAAAAAAAGAGATATCGAATACTTCTAAATGTGTGTATGGAAGGAAAATTTCCCTTTAGTATTTTCCTTTCATTCATAAAATGGAAAATTATTTTTTATTATTGATATAATATGAAATCCACATATATTCAAAAATCAAGAAGTGCATTAATAACCAATTTTACCAACTTACCATCGCAACCTTTAGTAATTATGAAATGATTTTCAAATTGATGATCAAACTAAATTTAGCGAAAAAATAAAAATAATCAAGCCCTATTTACAAAAATATGCAATAACTAGAATAAAACCACGAGTTCACCTCGATTGTTTTCACATGAACCCATATTTTCTTTAAATGAAAGAACTGAGATTTAAAAGAATGAATCTTGAAGCCAATCCCAATAATTCGGTCATCACCATGGTAGACATCGTCAAAATACCACCAAGGTGTGGTCAAGTATAATTGAATTTATTTCAGAATCCTTGGGTGAGAATGACTTGGAGCCATGTTAAAATGAGAAAGGAGACTCAATTTATGTGCTATGACTTTTAATGATGGTGTAATGTATTTTAAAAGTGCAACATTCCTTGTGAGGAAAATAACCCATTTTATCATGTAAGGTAATGCCTATACCTCCTCCAATTCATTATTGCGAAACCAAGTTCTAATATAGTATTCCAAGTTAATCCCATGCAATAATGAAACTAACTCATTTGATCATGTAATGTAATTCCTATACCTCTTTCAATTCATTATTGGGAAACCAAGTTCTAATATAGTATTCCAAGTTAATCCCATGCAATAATGAATAAATTTATAGAGAGGTTTACAACTCCTTCCATACTTGCGACATAATTCAGAAACTAAGAAAAAAGGTGAGTATTTGATTCTTCTTTGGAGTGACAAAGCGGGAATTGACTCAGCCCTTCTTTACCACTCCTTTGTAGCCTATCCCAAGTTAACACTTTATCATAGAGAGAAAGTTACATGAGGGCCTTTACTTTACTTAGAACCACTACCTTCCATATTTTCAACCACAATCAGTTGACATCCTTATAATCTCTATTGCAAAAATCTTGGTAACAAAATTTAACTAATGAAAAACCCCTTGGCTTATTATAAGCCTAGAAAAGTTCATTACGGTCTTCTTTAATTAAAATATGATATTTCTTTAATGAATTCATCAATTGATCCCACAAGTGTCTATATTATCATATTATCCCAATGTCCTAAGCATTATGGAAACCTTGAAATTACAAAGTAGTCTCTGTTGGATTGGCTATATGATTGAGTGAATGTATTCTATTATCTCTAACCATTATGGTCACTTCTACTATGAGAATAACTTCCATATGAAAACTCATAATGGAATTCGATCCAATCCTAAATTTTATTCCATAGCCTACTCGTAATTCCAGGTGTGACTTGAGCGCTAGGAAGAATAATGTCATATATTTATACTAATTTGACATATTTTAGATCGAATTGTGTTCCTTCCTGATCCTATCAATGATTGTGTGGGGATTTATGAATTTTGACTCAATATTTTCCCCAAAAGAATTTTTTTATAAGTACCACCCACAAATATTTTCCCAGTATGGAAAGCCCAAAGGAATGAAGGTTATTAAGGCCCCAAGCTCCTTGCACTTTTGTAGTAGTCAAAACCCTCCCACGCACTTGTTGGAATCATGATTGTCATCACACCAAAACCTGTAGGTATTAGTAACTAATGCATTACTACAGCTAATGGATCCTTGAGACATAATTAAGAATATGTTTTGAAATGGACAGGTGCTAATCGATTATCCAATGCCCAAGAATCTCCCCCCTAGCGTGAACCGAGGGTGTTTCAAAATCAATACCTTTGGCTCTAATACCACTTGTTTGAATGACGATTGATGTCACACCAAAGCCTGTAAGTGTTAGTAAAATGATGTATCACTATAGTTAACATATCCTTGAGAGGAGGTTAAGAACATGTTGTGAAACACACAGGGGCCACAATATTATCCAATGCCCAACAGAATTCATCTAATAAGGAAAGGAGAGAGAGAAATGATGGCTATCTAGTAGAAGTTAGGGAGGAATTGCATATTCATATTTAGGAGGATCATGCACGAGGGAGTTCACATAATTGGAGTGGAAATAGCCATGTCATCCTCTAACTAGTGTCTCGTCAATGCCACATATCATCCTATATTTCACCCTCCTCCCACATCTACCCAAGTAACCGACAAGCTCGGGTAAAGAGGTGATGAGAAGGTACTATGATTTGATTCAACATTCGAGGTCACCTTAAGGAAGTGTAACCGAAACAATGCAACTACACATACCTTCTGCACCTGCAACAAGACACAGAGGAGGCTATCCCCTGAATAAAACTAACCATTTCATGCATAAATACCCATTCGCTTCTTATACATGGGAAAGAGTGTGACTAGAAACCTTCAGTCGGATGGACTGGGAATTTTCCGATTCATTCTGAGCATGCAAATCCAATTTTTGTGCCATTATTTCAGGCCCAAAGCCCATATCACTGTCCAGAACTCCTTGACACTTTCATAACTGAAATATAACAACAAAATAATGATACAAATGCATTTAGTTGAACAAGGAATTGACTGGACCCCTACTAGCCATGACAAGAATTTCATCAAACATGTTGCAAATATCTAATGTACAGTTTTAAATAATAGATCTGAGCATAGTGGTCCCATAGTTATCTAATAATATCTCAGAATAATTGTTCCCTTATATAATTAGTTGCATTATCATCTATTAGTTCATAGACACATTTTTCATTAATTTACAAATCAAAACATGAGGAGAGCCATACATCATCACTATCATAATATATGCTCACAACCAACATAATAACAACAAAATTATCAATGATACATCAACCATAGAATACACATATAAACTAGTACATTTACAAGTAACATACCCAGGAATTAAGTTCTTATTAATAAATGCAAAAAATAACCCGGTATGGGACTACCACATTCCACCTGACCGTAGATTGGCTGAACCAAATATCTCTTCATTTAATCATCATCATGCCATATTCCAAGAATTTATGTGGGACTCAAACTAGAAAAACCAACCAGGGCATCCCGAGGCTAAAAATCCTCTCCCTCATCAATAGAAACTAGGATTTATCGCAATCCACACCAGATCACTAGGAAAAAATAATAAACCTGTAATAAAAATCTTTAACATGATCTCCACTAGATCACTAGACAGAAACAAGAATAAATGCAACCGTATTTATTCACCTACACCATGAGGAATTTCCCTGTCTCCTAGAATATAGGCTTTACCACATTCCACAGGAGTTTAATAGGCCCTAAACGAGCTAGGCCTGATGGAGGGTACCCACCTCTAGGCTTTATCATATGTCCCACCATTCGTCGGTCAAGGATTCCTAGGTCTATTGAGGGAACAAAAAATATGGCTTTACAACAACCCATAATTCAGTTCAGGGATAACTAGGCCATGTGTTCTCTCATTCATATATCTACCTCACTCAACTTTGAATCCATGCGGCAATAAAGCTCAACCAAAACATGTGAACCCCATCACACTATGGCTATTCGGAAATGGTAAGGCTAGGCTGAAAACAAATACCACAGCTGGAAAAACCCATGCCAATGAAAAAAATAGAACCAAGAACACACATGAAATACCATGCATGTCAAATATAGCAAGGAAACATCACATTAAAATATATACTTGTAAATAATAACATTGGAGCTACTTGATCCTGCTCTTCCTTGCTTGATATCTTCTTCCTCTTTTCCTTCCTTTCTTTTTTTGATCCAATGCTAAAATTCTCCAAGAAAACTCTAAGTGTCCAAAAGTGTGTGTGAGAGAGAATAGAGAGGTAGCTCCAAAATTGAACCGAAAAAAGGCACCAATTTATCGTCAAAATATTTTTATTAACGAGGCCTCTATTTACTTCATTTTCCATTATTTTATTTCATTTTCCTCCTTACATTCAAGTTGTGACCTTTCACCTTCCTTTTATACTAAATTTTATAATTTTCATAAATAAAATGCAAATTAATGTCACTTTTCTTTTCTAAAGCCTTATCCATTCCCATTTCCAATTTGCTTAGCCATCATAAGCCCAAGTGAACACTCACTAGGATTTTTTTCCCAAAATTCATCTTGGAATAAGTGTCCCATAACCGTGGTTATTATTTTTCCTTTATTAACTTTTATTACATGGAATTTTCACCTAGGATGTTACAGAACCCACCCCGCCCCCCCCCCCCCCCCCTCTTAGGGGACACTTTCCTCGGTGTTCAACGACATCTATACCTCAACAAAACTGCTAAAAAGAAAACATATTTCCCATGGATATTTATAACAAAGCTCAATGCAATACTTACAATGATCACCCTGTTGAGAAGAAAACAAACATGATAACATATCAGTATGACAACTACAATGTCATGACACCTATACCACTTAATGGAGCTTTATATAATAGCTCGTGGCGATATTTACATCCATATACATATGTACATATAGCAAAAAATCACACCAAAACATATGCGAATCATATATGGAAACTTATTTTCCTGAACCAGAAAAAAATGAAGGATACATAGCCCACATCTGATCCACCATGTCCCATGTATATTCATTTGGCCCAAAGTATTTCCACTATACTTTAACCTACTTGATTGCTCAATTCTAGAGCATGAGGACCTTTCTCTATTATATACGCTGAGGTTCCAGCTCGAATTCATTTTTTGGTTCCAACTATAATACAGACAAGTCAATCACGTGATCAACATCTTTAACATAATTCTAAAGAAATGACACTTGGAAAACATCATGGAATTTCACTATCGGAGGTAGTGAAATTCAATATTCTACTAACCCAATCGTCTAAATATTTATCCATAAAAATGAGGTGCAAAATTAGAACATGATCCAATCTGCAAGGATCTCTTCTTGGGTTTAATGTGCAAGTAAACGTATTCCCCAACCTGAAACTCTTTAAACAACATGTTCTGATCTGCATGTCTCTTCTACCTATCCTATGATGCTTTCATATCCTTATTGATTGCCTGCATTTCCTATTCCATCTCTACCATCATGTATTCTCCAACCAATACCATGTTCACTAGATCACTCCAACTATGGGAGTATTACATCTATTCCCATAAAATGGCTCAAAAGGACTCATCCTAAAAAAATCCTAATTCCCATTATTATATGTGCGAACTCTACTAGTGGAATATAATCTTCCCACTTTTGTTGTTGATTCATCACATACATCCTCAACATGTCCTCTAATATCCTATTGACCCTCTCTTTATTTCCATATGTCTCTAGATGATAAGATGTGTTGAAGGAAAACTATGTGCCCAAACTTGAAAAAAAATCCTTCCAAAACTTGTAAATGACCTTTTCATCCTTGTCTAACATAATATTCTTTGGAACACCATGCAATCTAACCACGTCCTTGACGAACACCTATGCCACATCACTAGCTATATATGTAGTCTTCACTGGAATGAAGTGAACAACATTTGTCAACCTGTCCACAACAACGATGATGGAATTGTGTTGTCTATATGTCCTGGGAAAACCTGTGATTAAATCCATGGAAATGACCTCCCATTTCCAATCTAGAATTGTGATTGATTGTATCAATCCACATGGATAACTACAATCTACCTTTACATGCTAACAATCAGAACATCTAGCCAAAAAATTTGCTACATCCTTCTTCAGATTTAGCCAATAATAAAACTTCTTAACTGCAGTCAATGTCTTATGATAGCCTGGGTGACTGGAATATGGTTTTACATGAAACTTGCTTAAGATCACCTTCTTGAGCTCAATTTTGTCTGGAACATATAAGCTGTCACTAAACCTGACCAACCCATCTATTGTAAGACAATCGTTCACATCGTGTGTACCTATACTTTCACCTGTACCTATACATGTGCCAGTAATTATACCTATATCTATACCTTTACTCTGTTGTAACATGTGCATGAGCTCTTTATTCTTTCCATCCTGCTGACCTTCTTGTAAGTTCTGATCATGTAATTTCATCCCATAAGAGCTCATAGTTGTTATATGATTCACCTATATTTCACTATTAAGAGTATTTGGAACCATGTTCTCTTTTCCCTTGATGTACCTAATATTGAAGTCAAACTCACTGATCATGTCCAACCATATTGCTTTCCTGGAATTTAGATTCGATTGGTCAAAAAATTATCTCAACCCACTGTGATCTCTCATCAGTACAAACATCCTTCCAAGAAGATATTCCATCCACATATCCAATGCATGAATGATTGTTTCCAACTCAATATCATATTTCATATAGTTGTGATAATGTTCCTTTAGTTTTTGTGATTCATAACATACCACCTATCCTTCCTGCATAAGGACTCCACCATGTCCTATTTTACAAGCATTTTTCCATACCATGAACTATTTCTAGAGCATGTGTCAAAAACTACAACTCCTCAAAATTGGTCACACATTCCTCGGTCCATTCAAACTTCTTAGCCCTCCATTATAATGATGTAATAGGTTAAGAAATCTATGAGAAGTTCCTAATGAACCTCCTATAATTACGTAACAACCCCATGAAGGATCGCACCTCATCCACATTTCTAGGAACTTCCCATACCATGATAACTCTTATCTTTTTTGGGTCCACTACTATTCCTTCCTTGGAAACAACATATCCCATGTAATTTACCTATGTCTAAAATAATTTTCACTTGCTAAGCTTAGCATACAATTAATGCTCTCTTATCAATTTCAAAATTGATGCTAAATTTTTGGCATGCTCTTGTTCATTTTTAGAATATACCATTATATCATCAATGAATTAAATAAAGTTGTATAGATAAGGACACAACACACTATTGATCAATCACATAAAGGTAGCTGAATAATTAGTCAAACCAAATGGAATTACAAAAAAATCATAATACCCATACCTGGTCCTGAAAGTTTTCTTATAAATGACCTCTTCTTTATTGTGTACCTGATGATATCTGGATCTCAAATCAATCTTCAAAAAAAGTTCTTCTCCCTTTAGCTAATCAAATAGGCCATAAATCCCTAGAAATGAATATGTATTCTTGATGGTCACCTTGTTCAACCACTTTTAATTAATGCATAATCTGAGCGTACCATCCTTCCTTTTCACAAAAAATATGGGTGTATCCCAAGGTGATACACTTGGCCTAATGTATCCATTTTCAAGAATTTCCCTTAGCTGTAACTTCAACTCTACCAACTCTAGAGTTCTCATCCTATATGGTTTTTTTGATGTTGGTGTTTCCCCTGGTACCAACTCAATAGAAAAGTATACTTCCCTGTGAGGTGGAAACTATGAAATATATACAGGAAACACATCCTAAAACTGTTGTAGAACTGGGTACCTGCTCAAAAAATCTTCATCCTCAACTTCCTTACCTTTGTCGCTAAAAATATGCATTTCAAATAACACACACCCTTTTCTGCGACTAAGCTTTTCCTGCATATCTATCACCATCCTAACTCATGTTTCTTTCCTCTTACCATGTAATATTATATGCTCCTCATTATCATCATAACGTTCAATGTATTTTTAATAACAATCCACCTTGGTCCTATGAAGATATAACCAATCCATACCCAAGATCATATTTATGATCCCAACAACAATACATTCAGATGCGTTGATGTAGACATGGCATTCAAATCAAATGCACAAGCTCTTACCTAATGATGAACTCTTTTCTTTGTACATGTGGTGAACTTCACTAACCTAGACTCTTCATTCACTTATTTATTCAAACCACAGTTATCCTCCAAGTTAAGACTAACATAACTATAATTATATCTAGGGTCAACAAAAATAGAAAAGCCTCGATCACAAATGTTACCGTCCATTTCAATGATAGATGACTAATTTTTTTCTTTCCTATTATCCAGTGTTGTATAGATACGAGGAATGCTCTAACAAACATCTCCAATAGTCTGCACCTCATGTGCACTATATATTTGAGGCATACCACCCTAATTATGCATACAATATCTCTTAAGATTATCATTACTACATATACAACACTCAAGCCACCCAATACCATCACCTCTATGCTGTTGTTTTGATCCATGCCCCTATCTAGTTACATTGAACTTTGTTTGTGGTGCCAGATTTTCTTTCTATTTTTAATTATAAGGCCTTGTTATTTATAGTTGTCATTTACCTTTACCTTTATATTTCCATTTACATCCTTGCAGGGATTCATTCTTATGCTTCAACTACTCATAAAAATAATGACTTACTCGAGTGACGGAGGCTCATCATACTTAATCCAATCTCTGAATGCTAATGGAAAACCACTTACAATTCAATGAACCTTAGCCTTCTCTTATTTAAGATATGGTACATACCCCAATAGCTCCAAGAACTTATTCATGTACTCTTCATCTATTATTGATCCCATATTTATCTCATAGAATTCTTTGGCCTTACTGTCGTAATAACTTTAGGACAAGTACTTCTTCATGAAAAGCCTCTTGAACTCATGCCAACTCAAGTCCTCTATCCTAATGTCCTTGACCCACTCGACATCTTCCCACCAGATATCTTCTTTACCTCTCTGGCTAAATATAGCTACTATGTCCTTCATATTAGCTATGTAATTATGAAACTAAAAGAAATTCTTCATCCTAAGTATCCAAGCCTCTGCATATTATGGATTCTTAAAATATCCATCAAAAGTAGGTGGATTTTATTTCTTGAACTCATTTGGAAAGTATCCCATGTCACTACTCCTATAAGGATGATAACATTGGCGATTATAATGCTCGTCAGAACCAAAACTAGAATAGTACATGTTTCCATCACCTCTCCTACATTGGGTATCCAACAGTTTTCCATGTCTCACTGCGTCATATCTATCCAACCTGTGACCATTATGAGAACTGTTGCCATATTTCGCATTATTTTTTTCCTCCTAGCCATGGTTTATTTGAAGTGGCCCCTATCACTACAACTCTGACAAACTTTTAAGGGGTACTGCATTGACCTCTGCTTATTATTCTTGTGCCAACATGAGTTTGTCAATGTCTGATTTACAACTTCTTATTTCTTCCTGCAAGCTTCAAAATGTGCTTGGTAAATCGGAAGAGTTCCCAACACCACGCTGATCATTTGATTGATAGGGAGAACCTTTGTATTCTACCATTTTTCTAGTCATATTTGATCTCTTTCCTGGAAGGCATACTATGTGAGCTAAACCAAATCACAATAAACCAACGTACCTTAGCATAATTTGAGGATGATATATCATCTGTAAAATACATGTCTAGAAATAATCATAAAAAATATGTACATATAAAAAATGGGTGTATCAACACATAAACAACATTCTAGCTAGAGTCTAATCATCAATGAATGACCATATCAACTACACATACCATGACCTCAGGCATGAAGACAATAAACATAATAATTCATACTAACAACATGCAAGAATAAACAACATGTAACCAATCATACAATCATGATGACACATTCCACGACAACACCCTCAATTTCACATGGCAACATCACTACGATGATGACTAACACCATACATATTCAACAAGCATACATACCACAAGGATGAGTGACACATGTGCAACTGACACAAATTAATGACAAACACACACTGCTCATCTACTCCAAGGGGTGAACCATGATATGACACTACTTTGTAACACCCTCCTCCCATATCTACCCAAGTAACTAGCCAACTGGGGTAACCATGTGACAAGATGATACTATGATCTGATTCAACAGCCCAGGTCAACTTAAGAAAGTCGAACCAACACCACGCAACTACAAAAACCTTCTGCACCTGCTATAGGACACCCAAGAGCCATAAATACCTTCTAGGACACTATAAATTTAATATAATTGACCTTTTCATGCATCAATCCCCTGTCACTCTGTTGACATGGGCAAGAGTGTGATTGAAATCCTCCTGTTGCATGCACAACATGGGTATGCATGAGACAGGGGACTTTTCCAAGACATTTTGAACCTGTGACCTCGATTTCTATGCCACTTTTCTAGGCCCAGAGCTGAGGTCACTGCCCAAAACTCCATGAGACTTTTATAACTAAAATATAACAACAGAATAATGATACAAATCCATTTACTTAAACAAGGACTTTATTGAACCCCTACTTGCCATGATAGAAATTTTGTCAAACATGTCACAAATATGTAATCTATAGGCTTAAATGACATATCTAAGCATAGGGGTCTCATACTTATCCGAGAATCATTAAGAATCATTGTTCCCTTATATCATTAGCAGCATTATCATCTATTGGGTCATAGATACATTTTTCATTCATTTAAAAATCAAAACACGAGGAGAGCCATACATCATCATTGTCATAATACAAGCTTATAGCCAACATAATACCAAAATAAATATCAACGATACATCATATATATAATCCTCTTATAAACCAATACATTTACACATAATATACCAAGGAAGGAACCTCTTATTAAAAAATTTAAAAACCAACCCCGTTTTGGATTACCACATTCCACCTAATTGTAGATTGGATGAGCGAAATATATTATCAACCAATCACCATCTTGCCATATTCCAAGCATGAATGTGGGACTCAAACCAAAAAAACCAAGTAAGGAATCCTGAGGCTAAACCAACTCACCCTCATCAATGGAAACTAGGATTTACCGAAATGCACCCTTGATCACTATGCCAAAATGATAAACATGTAATAACAGGATTTACTATCATTTCCACCAGATCACTAGACCAAAAAAAGTGTGCATGTGACCGGATTTCTCCACCTACACCGTGAGGAATTTTCTTGTCTCCTAGTATCTAGGATTTACCGCAATCCACACTATATCACTATGCCCTAACCAAGATTGGACACTCTCTAGGATTTACCGCAATCCAGAACAGATCACTAGGCCCTAATCAAGACTCCACGATCAAAGCTTTACTGTATATCCTATCCTGGGATTCCTAGGCTTAATGGAGAGAAACCAGCTCTAGGATTTACCATATATCCTGCCATTCACACATCGAAGATTCTTAGGCTCACCGAAGCAACAAAATTTTTGGCTTTACTGCAACCCATGGTCTGTTTCAGGTGTTACTAGACCACCTGTTCTTTCATTCAGAGATCCATCTCACAGAGCTTCGAATTCATCCGGAAATCCAGTTCAACCAAAACATGAGAGTCCCATCACACCATGGCTATCCAAAAATTGAAAGGCTAGTCTGAAAAACAATATCACACCTAGAAAAACCCATTCCAATGACAAAAAGAGAACCGAAAACACACATGCAACACCATGTATGTGAAATCTAGGAAGGAAATCACAGATGCAAATCAATACCTGCAGGAATCCTATTGTAGGTGTTTGATATTTCTCTTCCTTGCTTGGTCTTCACTTCCACTTTTCCCTTGTTTCCTTTATTGATCCTATGTTGAAATGATCCAAGAAAACTCTAAGTGTCCAAGACAGTGAGAGAGAGAGAATAAAGAGAGAGCTCCAAAACTGAACTGACAAAAGGTAACAATTGATCCTCATAAGATTTTTTATGAAAGAGGCATGTATTTTAGTTATTTTCCATTATCTTCCTTCATTTTTCTCCTCACATCAAAACCTCTGACCTTTCATCTTATTTTCCTCCTAATTTAGATTATTTTCATAAATAAAATTCTAATTAATGCCACTTTTCCTTTCCAAAGCCTTAGCCATTTCCTTTTCCAATTTCCTTAGCCATAAAAACCAAAGTGAACACCCACTAGGATGTTTTTCCAAAAATTAAGCTTGGAATAAGTGTTCAATAAACATGGCTATTATTTTTACTTTATTAAATTTTATTACATGGAATTTTCACTAGGGTTGTTACACATCCAGGTGTTTCCATGGTTCATGTCAAACTATATTTCCTGTGAGTAGTAATAAAGTAGAAAATTTCATATGATTTGTGTGGCCTTGATGACTTCCAATATCTTTTTATACAATTTAGAAAAGGAGGCCTCATTATTTTCTTTACTTCTGGGTTCCTGGGAGGTCCGCCATGGCACACACAAGAGAGTAAGTGGTTGGTCTTCAGTAACCGGGGCCATCTCCTGACCGTCTGGTGCACACCATTTTCACATGCATAATGTAATGATAATATACCCACAAATGAGGTGGGTATATCTTTTATACACTTTCTCACATGCTGCAAATAGTTTTTGTAGCAGAAATCTACAGTAATTCAACTGTGTGCCCTGCACATAGGCCTTCACAAAAGAAATGGTCTCCAACGTGCAAGTACCTCTCAAAAAATGTCACATGAGATTCCCAAAAATTATGTAATAGGATAATTTGGTGTTTGGATGATTAATTGGATCAATTACAACACCCTTGCCTCCTCGTTGGGTACCATACATGTTATAGTAATTGTTATCCCCTATTTTCTTCCGCCACTTGGAAGTTGTTTGAAATGCAATGGATACAGTGCCTCTAACAACATAAATACATCTACGTCTCTAAAGATAAACTGTAGAAATATATAAATAGATTCAGCTGATATTGTAATGTACTAGAACAAGATACTGAATCAATTCTACAAACTGCATAAACCAATGTGATCACACAATCACATGAACAAGTAAGAGAAAGAATTTCAATCGCATAACACAAATATGTGTCTCAGGAAAGCCTCAACTAAACACCCCACTATCTGTATATTGCACGAATTTAAGAACATGAAAAAATACAATGCTATTTCCCTTCCTGAGAAATCTCGGCACTATCTCTGACTGTCTCACTCTGGTCTACAAAAATCGGTCCAATACTTAACCAATTCCTTGCTCCATTTGACCACCCTGTATTATGCATTCTTGAGGGAATTCAACCCCTTTTAAATAGGAAATTGCCACTAATTTATCGCACAATAAATACAAGGCATTCTCATGACCTCATGCATGACCTGTACAATTTTATAATTATACAACTAATATAATTCTTCCCTTTAACTCCAATATCAACTCAGCCTTCCCTAGAACTGACATGAAACATCTATTTATAGAGAATTATTAGTTTTTGATTCATCAATGCATGTTAATTAAATCATATTTAATTCACTATACCCATCACTAGCTCATCCCTCTCTTAGAACTATTTAAAATGATTTTAACTCAAATAATTGAGTTAACTAATTACAACTCAAAATAAACTGCAATTAGACCCCCTAAAACTTATGATTGAATCTACATGTCTCCATTTTGACCCCCAACTTTAATTCATTGTTCTAAATAGGTATTCCCAACTCATTTAACTCATACAAGTTTTCATGTGATGTGGAATTACAGCTTAGTTCTAATTTAATTAAGGGAAAAATAAATTGGAACCCCTTTTGATGGCATTTTCAATATTTCTTTTTTCCAATTTCAACACTCTGTCTCAACAAGAAAGGAATTCAACTCTATCCCGATCTTGTGCCTTTTGAATGTTTTGCATGTAACACTTCTCTCTAGTGTTGTTTCTACTGCAACTTCTAAAACTTAAAAGCATCCAAACTGAATCAATATGATGCATCTATCATCAGAGTCTCTGAGTGCTACTATATATTGCACTGTCAATTCAAAACTTTGTGTTGTTGTTGACTCTATATCTATGCCATCTTCACTACTTCCAGATATGTTTTTCACTCCTATATCTAAATTTTTCTAATCTCTACATCTGTCACTCTAACATCTGACTGCAACACTTGCTACCGATTAATCCTTCTATTGTGTACTATGGGACCCTGTAGTCAGGTAATGATCAATGAGACTAGACATCTCAATGGAGCTTGCCCAAATTTATTCTCCCTTAGAAATATTTCTTCACATAGCCCCACCTCTCACCTAGAGGTATGGATGAATTTTCTCCCTCTACCCACTTCACTCAAAATTTATCCCTACTGGATGTCTCTACTTGAGTGGATTCCTCCACTCAGTCTCCTCTTTGCTTCTCCAATTTGTGGAAACTCCACAACTTTCTGAGGCTTCTTCTGAGGATGTAGGTTGAGAGGTAAGTCAAGCTCCCTCTCACCACCATGTCTTTAAACTTTTCCTTGCTTCTCAAATATTTGCATGCATATTTGAGCTCGAGAGAATATAGGTTCTTGACTCAGACACCAATCTATTCCACCTATCCCATGGCCATGTGTCTAAGGAAAAAATTTTCTTTTATAAATATCACACCATATCCACGGTCTTTCAATACCTCTACAAAAACAATATTCTTATTTAGTCCTTGAGAAAAAAAGAAACATATAAGCCTGAGAGTGGAGCCAAACTCCCTTTGAAAGGTAAATCTACCTATGTTGTTCATGCTATAACCTCCCATCATATCCAAACTCTAGGTTCTTCTTGAGGCCTTTCTCCTCCAATTCATTAAAGAGATCTCTATTCCTCGTCATATGAAATGACGCAATGTTTTCGAGATACCACATGCATCCCATTATTGTGCTCGACATGCATGAAATGAGATTAATATGAGGTTTTATATGTGAAGCTAGAGCTTCACCTGTTATTGCAACTACAGGCTCATTCTTTCTTTCCTTTTGTGGACATTTAGTGGCATATTTCTTGTACTCGTGACAATGAGAACACTTGATTTGGGACAAGTCTCTCTTGCCCTCTTCACCTTGGGACTTATTTCCCTTAGCTTTCTTTCCTTTTCCAACTAATTCAAAATCTTCTTGTTTGTCTTTGGAAGATGTATCATCTGTGGTGTTTTGCCTTATCTCTTCTCGTACCAAGTCGAACCACAATCGCTCCGACTATGGTAACTTCTCCCTCCCATTTAATTAATTGTAGTAGTTGTGCCAGCTCTTGGGAAGACCTAGAATTTCTAGGCTCAAAAAATCATCATGGGAAATTTTCACATGAACACTTCCAAGCTCATCTTGACATTTAGTGAACTTCGTCGAGTATTTTGGTATTGTCTCTCCCTCCTCCATATTGATATTTCTGAGATTTTCATTTAGTGTTAACTTCTTGTGTTTACTTTTGTTCTGAAAAAAATATGTTAATACCTTGCACATAGCATATGGAGTTTCATTTCCATGGATTTCAGATACAATATGATCTCGAACTCCTTCGAACATAATGCTTCTCACCTTTGCTACATTCTTCTTCCATGCATCAATATTTTGAGCATATGATGTTGTGGGCTTGGGAATATCATTATCTATGAATTCCTTCAACCTATTTTCCTCCAACACTACCTTCGTCCTATCCTTCCATGGTATCTAATTTGAACTACCCTCTAAGGCATATTCGATTCTTAATCCTTAGAAATACTTCCTAATTTGCTGCTATTATTATGGAATAAATATGAAAAATTGATTCACCTATTTAAAAAAAATTCTGGTTCTTCTCTTCTATAGTGATTGCTTCTCTAATAGCATTTATAAATAAATAAATATATTCACCTGATATTGTAATGTACTAAAGCAAAATACTGAATAATATCTACAAATTGTGGAAACAAATTTTGATCGCACAATAACATAAACAAGTGAGAGAAAGAATTTCAATTGCACAACAAAAATATGTGTCTGGGGAAAGCCTCATATAAAAACCTTGCAATTAATATATTTCATAAATTCAAGAACATGAAACAATAAAATTCTATTTCCCTTTTTTAGGAATCTTTGCATTATCTTTGACTATCTCACTTTGATCTAGGAAACATAGGTATAATACTTAACCAATTCCTTTCCTTTGTTTGACCATCCTGGCTTAGGCATTCTTTAGAGAAATTAGCCCATATTAAATAGTAAATTCCCACTAATTTATTGTGAAATACATCAAAGGAATCTCGATTACATCATGCATGACCTTTAAAATTTTCTAATTATACAACAGATAACCTTATTCCCTTGAAATCCAATCTTAGCTGGACTTTCCTTAGAACTAACATGAAATATTTATTTATAGAGAGATATCAAGTATCTGATTGATCACTACATGTGTGTTAAATCAGATTTAATTCACTAGACCTATCACTAGCTCATTCCTTAGTTAGAACTCGTTAAACTGATTTTAACTCAAATAATTGAGTTAACTAATTACAAATCAAAATAAAGTGCAACTAGACCCCCTAAAACTTAGAGTGAACTCTACATGTCTCCAGTTTGACTCTCAACTCAAATTGAATCAGCTAACTAAGTCTTCCCAACTCAGTTAACTCATACAAGATGTTATGTGTTGTGGAATTACAAGTTAATTCTAATTTAATGTAACACCCCTAGTTTTATGTTTTTCAAGTCAGACAATTGAACTTAAGTCCAAAGGGGAGTGGACCCCAATGGATAATTATTGAGTGGATTTAGTTAATTATTTATTTATGAAAAATAAATAAAATGTTTTGTGTGCACTATGACCAAATGAGATTTTTGAGATGACTTCCCTAGTCCATGAGGTATGGAAAGAGGTTAAGACTTTCCCTAAAATATTTCAAAAATACTTGAAAGAATTTATTTCTAATTTAGATTTTTGAGGAAAAATCTAAATTTCCCCAATGATGAGGAATGTAGTTGGGAAGAGGTAAAAAGCTGGAAAAGAAGAAAGCAGCTTTAAAGTCCCTAAATAAGGGAAGCCTAAGAAAAAATGAATAAAAGCATCCTAAAATTCTGGACGCAGAATTAGAAACAGGCTTTGGGAGATCATAGCTTAAATAAGCTACTCCAGAACAGATTGAGGTTGGTCTGTTCTTGGAGGGATCTCGGCTTAGGGGTGAATTCTGGAGATAGAGGAATTCTACGTTTGGGAGGATTGGTCATACAATTAAGTGATATGCACAGTTCATTAACATCTTTCTGTTATACAGTGTAGGTAGAAATTTTATGTTGTATTGAATTTGAAAGTATGATATGTTGCATGCTATGGATGATTATATTACATAGTTTTAACAGAAGTATCAGAAGAATTAGTCTTCAAATTTCTGTATAATTGTAGGAATAAAATATATGGGAAAATATCTACCAGAATCTCTAAAAATTACCATGCTTTAAATCTGGAGATAAATTTTATTCCCATATAAAATAATTTTTCAATTATGATTGTATATTTAGAGCTAGAATTTATTCACTAGAAATTATGAAATTAACTGAATAGAAATTATTAAATTTTGGATGAATAATTCTATTTGTAGTAGAGTTTTATAAATTTAAAGATGTAGCTGGTTATTATGAGCAGAGAATTATTTAAACAAAGAGAAATTTTATTTTAGAAAGAGATAACACTCTACTAAATAATTCTAATTGTATCAAAAAAATAATCTGGTATAAATCTAGCAATTTCTAGTTCAAATTAAAATAAATATAAGTATTCTAAATTTCAATATCAGAAAATATATAACTTTGACAACAGATACAAAATGAGATTTGCAGATATAGTTATCGTTATTTTGTGTTAAATAAAATACTTATATCTCTTATTACTGAAAGAAAATTTGTAGAATTATAATTAAAGTGTTGCTGGGTAGAGTACAGTTATAAATCATATTTTTATTCAGAAAACTAATGAAAATATGAATATAAAGTCTTATTGAAATAAAAGCAAAACTGGAAAAATATTTTAAAGTAACCAGCATTATTCAAATCTAAAGAAATAAAAACCATAATACTAGTCATTATTGAAGAAAAAATAGAAGGATGAGAAGAAAACATATGAATATTTGATAGTAGATAGTAAAATACAATACTATCAACATAATTATTTCATTTTCAGATAAGAAAGATTGGAAAATTTCAGCCTATAAGTATTCATATAGAGAATAGAGAAATCTAGAATAGAAGTATATGAAAAATTATGATTTCATAAAATAATAAAAATATGTTAAATTAACATTGTCCTTTTCTGGGCAAAATAAACCAAAGTCTATGTATATAAAACACCTGTGTTTACTACGAGTGAAAATTTTAGAAACAATTTGTTCGAATCTCAATGGATTCAATTTCCTTATACATTGACTTATAGAAAGTAAATATTAAATTAATCTTTGCTGAGGCAACGTATTAATTCAGTGTCGAGGACGATTGTTGAGTACCGACCTGTAACAGGAGTAAACGGGTTATTAACCCTTCAACAAAAAATGAAAGAGCTCTTTGCAAGTAACCCTAACGAAGCCAGTAACAAAGGGTTACATGTATATATATATATATATATATATATATATATATATATATATATATATATATATATATATATATCAGCACTGTTATCACTCAGGTTTTCCTTGAAGTTGTAAGAAAAGGAAAGTATACCCGAGGTAACCACAAACCAACCTTCTCGTATGCGACCCAGCTAATCGTATCCGTAGAGGGCTCTCTCTTTTATAATGTATCTTTGTTCTTAGAAGGGTTTAGGCTAGTTATAGATCCAAGAGTTTGTTTGAAAAATGGTGGAATCCACAAACTAAGGGCAAGGTTGAAAGTTTTCAGTCCATTGGGCTATGGAGTCAAAGGATGGCTTTACTGGATTTCTATTCTACACACAAGATGGATTTACAGGGCAAGATAGATAGACAGAGAACAATCCTTAAAAATTTAGAGTGGATGGGATGATTTTGAAGGGATGAAAGGCAGCTAAGAATCTTTCGCCATGTTCAAAAGAAAGAAATGAGATGACTACAAACAAAGAGAAATGAAGAATTATTTATTACAGTAATCAAGAATGTTTAAATTAGCAAAGCAAGAGCATTTAAGAAATCATGCTTATAACCAATTTAGAGGAAAACATTAAGAACAATCACATCTGAAATCAGAGTACAATTAAGTAAATTCTGATTCAATCCTTTATGTAAATTATTCAGAAATGGACATAACGATATTATAAACTGATATAAAACTTAAGACAAAGGGTAGAAATACTTATTGAACTGCAGTCCAACACATGAATCCTGCAAAAAGTCCTGAGCTTCAAATCGTCATCCAGTAAGCCACGAATAAATTTCTCCAAAATGCTTTTATTCCCAAAATCTCAATGTTACAGCAAAGTAATAGAATCCACCCTCAATAGTCTCTTTGAGGGTTTATTTATACAAAAAATAATTGAAAAAATCTCACACTAACCTAGCCAATAATCTAGGGTGACTAAAGAGTAATTTAAAAATAAACAGGAGACAAATGGTCTCGTAGATAGAATAATAAGTAATTGTTGATGTGTTGTTTCCTCATTTTGCTGATGTGCTGGAGGTAAGTGCTGAAATAGGGCTCGGTGATGTCCCTTGGAGTAATTTCTTTGCTTGTTTAATACTCTTTGTCTTTACGGATACTCTTTAACCTGTTCAACTGATACTCTTTAACTTGTACTCATTTTTATCTTTCACATAATAGTAAAAAGATAAAATTCTTCTCATCCTGAATATAATTTTCATAGAATTTCCAATAGGTCATTCCACCATTGATATTCTGGTATCATAGTCCTTTTAAGTTTTCTCAATGTCTCATCGGCCTCTGTGAGTTTGTAAAAAGTGGGCTCATTAGGAAACAAATACTTTATTTCATGTTCAAGATGAAATAAATTCTTCAACCTGTCATAGAGATTTCTCCCTGTTGGCAATGTTGTTTCTGGCAAACTGATAGAACTAGCAGTTGTATTTTGAGCATGGATATCTATTTTCTTAACATAGGTTTCCAGGTCCATTATCTGGTCCTCTGAGAGCATAGGACTGGGTAACCCACTGTCCAACAAAACTTGAAATTTTTCTCTGAAAGAATTAATATCAGCCAAAATATCTGAACACTTCCTTTCTAAATTCTGCATAAAAGTTCTTTTGATGAAAACTCTTTTTATCATCAAAATAGTGCCGGTCTTGTCTTCAATTCCTAGTACTGCAAGCTGTTGTTTCGTTCGAGTGTTCAAAAATTGAATAAGTTGATTGGCCTGCTCAGGTCTACCTCTTAGTTCATCTCTTGTTCTGTTTATTTCTTCCTGAGCTATTTTAATCAAGTCATTTTGCTCAAAAATTGCTTGAATAGAGGGCCAAATACTTTTTATTAACTCAATTATATTACCCCAAACAATTTCATTTATTTCCTTCAAAGGCTTTTCTAATGAAAGATATTTTTCTAAAGCCTTAACTAATCTATCCAATCTTTTAATTTCCCTGGTATTATCAGCAACTGTCTTCTTAGATGTATCATATTTCTGCTCCAAATTTTCTAACTGTAATTTTGTGGTTTGAAGTTCTGTGACTCTTAATTGTAAACTTTCCATTTGTTTTGTCAATTCATCAGAACTTAAACCAGAAGTGTTTACCTGCGTTGGATCTGTTTGTTGATTTGTTGTTGTGGTACCTGTAGTTGTAGTAGCTTCTGTGATGGATGCCTGCTTGATAGCTTCCTTTTCCTGTAAAGCTTGTTCCAATTCTTTCTCTGTTTCAGTCAGTTGCTCAGTCATCTTTAAGAGCAACTCCATTATCTCTTCCTGTGAATTTCCCTTCAAAAATTCTTGGGTCTGGGGGTGCCTTGAGGCTGGCAATTTCAGCTGCTTTCTCAGTGCAGCTATGTCATCATCTTTCTTCTTTATTAGTGCCTCAATGATTTTAATATCTTTGGGGTTGTGACCCAAGTTGATGATTATGTCTTCCAGAGACTTTATTCTGTTATCTTTTGCCTGAGAAGAGGCCTTTTCAATTTGCAATTGGGCTCTTGTGTTATTTAAAGAATCTTGCAGCGTTAGGGCTGCCATGGCCTTATTAGTAAGAGTGGAATACACCATTTCCCCAGTTTGTTTATGCAGCTCTATCTGGTCCAAAGGATGAATGTCCTTTGCCAGGACTTCAAAATTTGTTCTAATATAATCAGCTGCTGTCATGGGTTTTGGCACCTTGGACTTGAAGTGGCTCATTATCATTTTGCCTTGTGAAATGTCAAATGCTGACATTAACCTTTCCTGATTATGTGGAGCCATTTTCAGATATTGATCATATACTTTCATTCTCAATGGATCATTCTTTGCCTTTATATTAATGAAAGTCCTTTTTATATCTCCTGTATCTGTTTTAGGTGGCCTAAAAGAGGATACTTCAGTACTCAACTGCTTTTGTAAATCTTTTCCTTTTTGGCTTGTGTTTGTTTCACTAACTGTGCCAGTTAGTTGACTGTTTTCTCTTCCATCATCAAACATCTCATCTATGATTTCCACATCTGGAAGTGGATCTGGTTTAGGTTTTTTGGCTTGATGTATTCCTGAGGACTCTTTAGGAGGAGTAGTATCTGGAACCTGCCTTTTCTTTCCTATTTCCATGTTGGATGGAGTTTGTAATTCTGAAACTTCAAGATGTTTTACCTGAGTGGGAGAAACTTGTGTTTGATCATGTGCTCTGGAGGTTTGAGGTTTCTCTGCCATGACTAAAGTTTCAATGACCTGTATTTCAGGTTCCTTTCCTTTGCCTTTTGACTCTGCTGCAACTGGTGAACTGCCTTCCTGTAATCTCTGTTGTAGATTGGCTGCTGAAGAAGTGCCAATGTGAGGTACCTGCACTTGACCACAAGATTCTAGGTCATACTTCTTCTCAAGATCTTTCATCATTTTGTTCATTTTTTCTTCTTCACTTTCTTCTTCAACTAGTGTTTCTGCCACCCATTCATCTTGATTGGCATATTGTTCTATTTCAGGAATATTGTGGTGTATGTAAGGGGATGATTTGTTCTTTATTCTCTTTTCACAGATAAAACCAAATGGATCATAAGGAACCCAGCGGAAATTTCTTTGGAACTTGCAATGGCTTTGTAGTATATTTTCTGCTTCTCGCTCGGCCTCCCTAGAGTTGCAGATGAAAGGACCTAATTGACTTTTGATCCTTAGTTGGGCTTTCTTCTTCACACTACAAAAATGGATCACATATGAATTATTCATTTGCGTGAAATATTCCAAGGCAAAAATTCTCATGGGCACATATCTTGGCAACTTGAATGGATGTAATTCACATCCATAGATTCTGATGACTGAATGGTTTTGATATAAATACAGATCTCCAACTTTATAAGTCCTTGAAAGCTGCAAGGTCTTCTTGATTTCATTACTGAGCCTTGGAGGAGGGATTCTTGTCAACAAGGTAGTTGCAGGATATACAAAAAGATCGATGAACTCAATATAGGAATAGGGAGAATTATAAGAAGAATGAATTATGGGAGACCAAAATATAACTGACCTAGGGTTTCCCTTGGCATCAAGCTTTTTAACAGGGAAAGGGAACTTTTCTGATTGATAAAAGATAATGAGATGATAAATAACTGAGGAATATTTAAAAACTTTCTCATCATCTAGCCTCATGAACTGATCATGGATCTTATTGGCTATGAGGGAGGCAAAGTCATATTTAACTTCAGGAGGTTGCCCAGGAGTAAAGATAGACATCAAAACCAGGGTTATTTCATCAACATATTCACTTGTATTGAAACCCAAGACGAAATATATCATATTTAGGATGAGCCTTCCCAATTTATTGAAATAATAAAAACCATAGGGAGGAGGTCCCTTAGGTTGATGTTCAGGCAACATGAAATTCTGGCAAATGGATTCCAATTTTTCTGGGGTCAATTTATTAGACTTTTCAATCAATTCTTACATAGACAAAGGTGCTAGTTCTTGGTCTGGTTCAAAATGTAGCATTGTATTGATAGCCTGGGGAGTAATGGGGAAAAGAACACTCTGGTCAGGGGATATTACAGCTCTCTGAGTGGGATCATAGTTAGAATGGCAATAATGGATAATTTCTGGGAAAGTAATGACTGAGGGGATGAGATATCTCGGGAGATTGGATTCCCACAACCCAATGACATCTTGCCCCTTCGAATAATCGTCTCTGCAGCGACAATAACTCAGAAGGGGGCTTTCATCAAAATGCAAGAGTCTTTATCTACTAAAGGCAAATATTCTAACTCTCTGTGGGGGGCATTCAATGGAGTTACATTTAAGGCTGCCGAGACTTCCATTTTGGTTCTTGTGGGTTCAAAATGGAAGTTTCTGGGTTTTCTTCACAGACCGGGCGTGATTTCAGTTTTAATGAGGGAAATTGGCACAATTGCAGGTTCGGGGGAACAATTCACAGTTTTAAACCTCAGAGAATGATCTCAGTGATAAGATTTAATCACTAATCCAGTGGAAAACAAGGAAAACAGACTTTCTTTTGAAGTTCGAAGCGCTATAGGATAAATACCTGTTCTTGGAGGCAAACTCGGTTTTAACAGGTATCAGGCGGTAGCACGAGGATGCTTGAACACTGGTTCGACGGAATTCTGGAGCGAAATTGGATAGAACAGTGAATTCTAGTGAAAATTTGAATTTTGCAGCAGAAGGCACAGTCGCTTTCGAATAACGAAAATGATATAAAAAACACGAAAATTTGTTTTATTTCCAAGTTAAAAGGGATTTTTTATTTTTTCGAGGACTGACGTCATCGATGTACGGGCTAACGTGTGGCAGGGGTAGGGCGGTAAGCGGTAAGCGGTAATCCCCGCACCGCTTATGGACAAGAGTGGTTTTTAATGCGAGGGCATCGATTCCATTGGGCGATGGACGCATGGCCGGTGGACTATTTCAAAACCACCAAGTCCCCGTGTGTTAAAGCTCTGACAAGGGACAGCTGGCGGAATTGATGTGGAGCGTTGATCTGTGGAGGGGCGATCCAAAGGTGGAAGGGACGGGGAGATGGTGGGGCATTATCGTGCGGGCCCGGCGGGGTTTTAAACATGATTAACGTTATTAAACATCCCGGGGGGCGTCTAATAGGCGGAAAAGGTTGGTTATTAACTAATTCTGATAATTAATTAATCCCACTGTATAATGGAAATAGGGGTCGCGGTGGGGTTTCGATTGTGGTTGAAGCGTCGGGTGGGATGCCAGGTGGATGGGCCATGGTGGCCTAGGAGCTTTTTCAAAGTTTTTTAGTTTGAATTAAAAATTTGGTTTTATTTATATTTTTGTGTTAAACATACATATCATATGTTTAAAGTTTTTCTCATATATGTTTTTTATTATATGATAAATTAACCGGTATAATTAATTTACCATAGGGGCGGGAGTATTATATAATGATATATTTTAACCAAAGGGGTTGTATAGTGGGTTTTTATTTGAAAGCACGGGGAAATAAATACTTTGGCTAAACTTTATAATAGAGGGGTTTTGGGATATTTATATAAAAAGAGTTATATACTTAGGATAGGGCATTTCACTAGGGATTTAGTAAATAGAGTTAAATGTAAATATGACAAAGGGACAAGGGAACTCAAAATACTTTGCACATCTAAGAAAGTGACAATTTCTGAAGTAAATTGCAAAATCTCATCTTCAACACTTAAACTTAGAATAGTAAGTTATTTTGACGGATTTTTTATGGAATTTTGCATGATTTTCCTAAGCAAAATGGGATTTTACTTAGGAAAAGGTTAAAGGTGAATGATTATAATGATGAATGATCTCAAGTACTTAGGTCTTTTTAATCATTAGGCCGAGGGTCCGGTCCCTCCAAAAGTCAAGGAAATGCCTTGAGCCCTTTTGATCTCCAAATACCTTAGCACTTTTGGGAAATTAATAAAGATCTTAGGGAAAAAGTGATGTGGGAAGTTAATGATTTTGACTTTGCTTTCTCTGAATTTTCCAGTGCATTTCTTGCTTCAGTACTTGTGATGAAAGTGAAGGATTAAACACATTTAGCAGCATCATTCATCAGATAAAACTTTGCAACACCATCTACCTACCCTATCTACTGGACACTACCATTTTCTCTTCTTTATTAGGGTGCATTTAGACTTGCAAACCCTTATCAATCTTTTTCTTTTACAAGGCTAATCTATCTAATTCTACCCTTGTTACATCCAAGGGCTCAGATTAAACTGTTGAGCACCTTTTATTAACTCTACCTATCTACTTATCTGCCAAGATTAAACTGTTTGGTCAGATATTTATTCTCTATTCTACAACATAAAATTGAAATATGAATAAGTCAAGTTTAAATAGTTTGACTTTTCATAAATTGTGGCGAAAGTTTGACAAGCTGCACACAATTGCTTATTTACAAAAATGAAATAGTAGTGGTATTTGGATTTGCACACTTTCCTTGGTCTATTTTTTCTTGGGGTTCATTTCTTTCACTTTTTTGACCATTTTATTTTTCTTACCCTTTGATTTTTCTTTTAGGGTATACCCTCTTTACATTTTTTAAATTTTTTGATTTTTTTGGTTTTTCAAGAATATGGAACACTTTTGCTCAAGAAAAAGGTTTGAACATATTCCATAGTTCAATCAAGACAATCATGAAAAATGACACCTATTGGTATAGGAGTCTAACACTGGCTCCACTTCGGGATGGCTTTTCCTTGTGGAAAGTCAAGAACAGCAGGTCAGATGCCTCAAAATGTCTTCCAACTGAACTATGTAATTTCCTTCTTCTGGTAGCTTTATTGTACATATGATAGTGAAACTTTTGAAGCTTAGGGCCTTCACTTCGGGCTTCAACTTCAAGAAGTCACCATCCACTCAAAACTTCATTAGAAAAGGATATATTATTTACAAGTTATAAAAATCAAAGCATCCTAGTAAATAGGATCAAAATAATGCTTCAGCATTCGACCATTGACTGGTCCTTCCTCAGCTTCTGAATTGTCCAAATTCTTCAAAAAGTATGTGTTGTTTCCCTGCAAGGCATGAATGATATAAGGCGCTTTCCACAAGAAATCAAATTTCCCATGTTTCCTTTTCTCTTCCCTTCTGGAATCCCATCTTAGGACTTTATCACCTAGTTGAAAATCTTCTGCTTTAGTCCTTTTATCAAACATTTTCTTTAGCTTTTCCTGCAAGACTTGAGATTGTTGGTATACTTCTTCTCTGGTTTGTTGCAAGTAAATTGCTTGATTAATTCTTCTCTGAATGTCATTTGGTTCCACTTGAGCCTCCTGAAGTAATTTCATAACAGGAATTCCTAAAGATGATGGGAATCTTGCTTCAAGGCCATAAACTAATTCATATGGACTAGTCCCAATTGATTTCTTAGTTGTAAGTATGTCCGCCCACAATGCATTGGTCAGTTTCTTGTGCCAATTTTTTTTGTTTTCTTCCAATAACTTTTTGATGATATTGATAAGGCTTTTATTGGAGGATTCTGCTAGTCCATTACCCTGAGGGTAATAAGCTGTTGAATGGCCTAAAGTAATATGATATTTACTACAGAAACTAATCATTTTCTTTGACTTAAATGCAGCAGCATTATCTGTTATAATCTTTTCTGGACAACCAAATCTTGAAAGTATATTGGTTTCTAAAAACCCTATGATTACAGAATCATTGGCCTGTCTGCATGGGATAGCTTCAATCCATTTAGTGAAGTAGTATGTGGCAGTAAGAATCCATCTGTGTTTCCCTGAAGAAGGTGGATGGATTTCTCCAATAAAATCTAACCCCCATTGTTGAAAAGTTCTTTCTGTGGAAATTGGTTTTAATGGTAGAGGTAACAACTTTCTTTTACCCTCAAAGATCTGACACTTATGACAAGTTGTTACAAATTTCTTAACATCAGAAAATAATGTTGGCCAGTAAAACCCAACCCTTAAGATTTTGTCTGCAGTTGATTTTTAGTAGAGATGTCCTCCACAATCCCCTGCATGAAATTCATTAAGAACTTTATCAGTTTCATCTTTTAATAGACAATTCAATAAGATCCCTTCATGATTTTTCCAAAATAGAGTGCCATCTAAAATACAATATTTCAAAGATGTCATTTTCAAAAATCTTCTTTTTGTTCTAGATAACCCTGGAGGAGCTTGCAGGTTTAATAAAACATGAATGATATCAGTGTACCAGGGTGAATCTAAGAAAGCTTGACTGATCTGTGGAGTCGCCATCTCCTGGTTGTCATCTAGTTCGTTAATGTCTAAGGCTTGGCAATTAGTTCCAGTCATGAGTTGTGCCAAACCTTGACCTTTTATGAGTTTTGTTGGTTTGATTTCAATATCATATTCTAAAATGGTAGCTATCCACTTACCTCTTTTGCCTTCAATGCCATCTTGAGTCAAGATGTCTTTAACTACAGCATTAGGCACATAAGCTATCACATGAGAATATAATATGTAAACTCTGAAATCTTTAATTTCTTTTACCAATGAAAAAGCCTGTTTCTCCATGATATTGTATTTTAAAGATGCATCCCTAAGTGCTTTACTAAAAAATGCTATTGGTTTTTCACACCCTTGATCATCTTTTTGAAGTAAAACAGCTGCAACTGTATGTTCAGAAGCGAATGAAAAAATAATGAAATATCTGTCAAATTTAGGACTGGTAAGAACTGGTGTTCTTGTTAAAGCCATTTTAATTTCCTCAAATGATTGTTTGACTTCTACAGTCCAGTCAATGCTTGAATCTTTCTTCAACATGTTAGTAAGCAATCTAAGTAATTCAGCTAAACTAGAAATAAATCTTCTCAAGAAATTAATTTTTCCTATGAATGCTTGCAACTCTTTTATGTTTCTAGGATGAGGTATCTGTAAAATTGCTTGTATTCTTTCTGGATCAATCCTAATGCCATCTTTAGAAATAATATGGCCTAAAATCTTTCCTTCTTCCAAACCAAACAATGAATTTTTAGGGTTTAAAGAAATCCCATATTTTCTGCATTTTATAAATACTTGCCTTAAATGATCTAAATGTTCTTGATCTGTTTTAGAAAAAACAGTCAAATCATCTAGATAAATAACCAGAAAATCATGTATTTCTTTAGCAAAAGCAATGTCCATTGCTCTTTGAAATGTATCTCCTGCATTCTTGAGCCCAAATGGCATTTTGACATATTTAAACGTACCCCATGGTGTTGTAAATGTTGTTTTATCCTGATCATCAGGATGAACCAGAATCTGGTTGTACCCTGAAAATCCATCCAGTAGAGATATCCTAGAAGATCCTACTACCCTTTGTAGAATATGGTCCATTTTTGGCAAAGGATAGTTATCTTTTAAAGAAACTTTATTCAAATTTCTTAGATCAACACACAATCTAATTTCCCCAGTCTTCTTCCTTGTTGGTACCAGGTTAGAAACCCATTCTGAGAATCTGATAGGAGCTATAATCCCTGCTTCAAACATTCTTTTAATTTCTTTTTCAATTGAGGGTAATAAAACAGGATTTATTCTTCTAAGCTTTTGTTTGAAAGGTTTCTGATCTGGTTTCAAAGGTATAGTGTGTTGAATGATGGATGTATCATACGATTTCAGATCTTCATAACTCCAGGAAAAACATCCTGGAATTCCTTTAATAGTTCAACATATTTAACCTTTTGATATTTTGGAAGAGATTTGGACAACTTAACCATTTTGGGATTTTCTGGGGTTCCTAAGTTGCATTCTTCCATATCAGCCTTAACAGGTTCCATTTTAGGTCTAAATGGAATATCATTTGAGTCAAAAAGATCTTCCAAAGGAGTTAACCCTTTGGGCAAATGATTATCTTTTAAATTGATGATTTCTGTCTCATCTTCTATGATTTCATCAGATTCCATGTTTTTCAAATTCTGCATGTCTTTTTCTGTGAATGTGGTTGGGTGCAGCATATGAATTGCATTTTCTCTTGAAATTTCTATTTTTTGTTCTTTTTCTTGATCAAATTCATCAATAGTTGTGTCTTCATCTATATTACAGTTAGAAAACTCATTTTGAAGTGTCAAAAAACTATTGATTTGATTATTATTTACAAATACTTGCCAATTCAAAAGATTGTCTGGTATAGCAGGCCTATGTCTAATCTCAGCTGAAAACTGATGATTAGGATCAAAAGGTAATTTACATGTACTAGCAAACATTGCGAGACTGTGAGCATGAAAATTTTGTTTCCTCGGAATCTTGGCAAGTTGAGCTTGTAGAAAGGTGTTGAGAATTTATACAACTGTTTCTCTGTATTGTTTTAATCTCATGTCTTTTGTTGAACATTCTCCTTTAATTTGTTGAATAATTAGTTCAGAATCTCCTATGATTGATACCCTAATAGCTCCTAACTTCTTGACATGTTTAAGCCCTAATAAAAGAGCTTCGTACTCTGCCATGTTGTTAGTGCATTTGAAATTAAACCTATAAGCATGACCCTCCGCATGATTATTCTCAACATTATGTAACCAAATCCCAGCTCCTGCCCCTAATTTGTTTACTGAGCCATCAAACTCTAAATGCCATAGAATTTCATGTTCATAATCTTCATCAATTGTTTTAAAATGTTTCTTGACAGGAGCTAGTTGTTTAGTTTCTTCTGGTATTTCTTGATCATCTGGTGTTTCCTTGTTTTCAGAAATTTCTTCAATTTTAACAGTGGTTTTGTTTATGGTTTCCAATTCCGGAGCTTCTATTTCAGTAGGGAGATCCAACTCAGCATTGTATAAAATAAAAGAGTCCATATCAGAATGTATAGAGTAAACAGGGAAGTTTTCAGGCTTCTCATGGCTACTGACTAAATATTTCATCAATGTCTCTCTGTAAAGCCTTTTAGGCTGACCAAATACTGAAATAGTTGCATATGACATATCCAGTTGAATAGACCCTCCAAGTTTAGCACCCCAAGATCTAGAAAATAACATACCATATTTAGGTGGAATATCAGCCACTACTATGTCCATCAAAACAGACTTAGCAGGGTATTGTACCAAAGTAACACACAAATCTTTAATCAAACCTAAACATTTTACCTGACTAGAATCAAATGAAAACAAATCTTTGTACGATCTGGTAATATCTAGATTTAATCTTTCCATTACTGCTTTTGGCATCAAATTGTGAGATGCTCCAGAATCAAGCATTGCATTATGGAGTATCTTGTCATGAACATTCAGACTTACATAAAATGGAGGAGTTCCTCCACTTTTTGGTTTGCCATTGACCTCAGGGCCAAAAAGAAGTTTGGGTTGATCATCAAGAATGTTTACTGAATCATCCAATCCAGTAATGTTAATGTTTAGGGACTTGGTAATTTGACTTCTATAGACATCATGTTTAGCCAATTCCGATAAAGGAACAGCTATCTTGAGTTTGCCTATTTCAGCCTCTAGATTGAAAGGTTTTTCTGTTTGAGTTTTAGTGTTTTGTACAGTTGGGTTTTCTCTATTTTTTGGATCTTCAATGTTTTTCTCTTTTTCATGAATGAAATTTTGTTTTGAAGGGGTATCTGAACTAACTTCTACTGTTTCTTCTACATTTCCTACATGAGGAAAAGTATTAGATTGTTGTTTATTGTTTGGTTGGTTGTCAGAGACATCTTCAATTATTGGATTTGAAGGATTGGGAGTTATCCTAGACAAAATTTGTACTTGGGGAATGTTTTGTACAGGGGGAATGTTAACTTTACCTTTGACATTTTGTTTTGCATTTTTCTGTTTGCTATTCTCTGGCACATCAATCCATCTACTTCTCAAATTATACTGTTTATGGACCTCATAAATTGCTGTGTCATAGCCTTCCTTAAAATCAAAAGTCTCACCTGAATGAGTTTGGAATGTTTCAAGGATATGATTCTCTTGATCATCCTGGGATAGGAATACTTCTGGTTCATTTTTGTCATCAGTTACATTGTTTATTTCTACATCTTCTGTAGGTTCTTCAGAAGTTGATCCTTCAACAAAGTTTTCTTGGAAAGGTGGCCTAATGTTTTGGTCAGGGACATTCTTTCCAATATTTTGATTCAGATTTCTCCTAAAGTTTGGGTTTCTTGCAACATTCTGATTATCACTAGAAGACTTTCTTTCGATGGTCTCCACTCTGTCTCCTAATCTTTCCATACCTTTAATAATTGCATCCAGCTTCTTTTCAAAAGCTGAAGGTTCTTCATTCAGAGGCATTCTTCTTTCTGCTCTTGCTCTGGCTCGTTTTTCTATCAGATTTGCTTCTACACTCACCACTATGCTTTGCATTTCCTCTAAGGTTTGAGGGGCTCTTTCCCTGAGTGAATAAGCTATGTCAGAGTCAAAACCATCTGGAAATTTAACCAATACAGAGTCAGGTGGGGGTCTAAGGTTTTGAGGAACTGCATTATATGCTTCATTGAATCTAATGATGTAATCTTGTACTGTTTCATTAGGTCTTCTTCTTAATTTTTCGAATTCTGACAGGATTTGAAGAGGATCTTTCTTCTTCTCCCATCTGTTCATAAATGCCCTATATAAAGCTGGTAAATCAGCAACACTATTTGGAGCAAGGGCCCTAAACCATGTCCTAACTTCTCCAGTAAGTCTCTGAACGAAAATTCTGATTCGGACATCATCAGTGTCAATTTCATAGAACTCAAAGTAATCAGTCATACTTTTGGTGTGTTGTTGAGCTGTATAAGTACCTGATCCATCAAAAGGTGTGATCTTACTTTGGTAATCTTGGGGCAAAGCAGCAGGGTTAGCTGGTAACTGTAAAGGGGCATATCGATTGGCCATTGGAAGATATAGTGGGGTAACAGGAGTTGATGGTCTGGCAGGAGGAGATGGAGGAGTATAAGGGGTGACAGGTGTTTGAAAAGCTTGAGAAAAAGTAACTGAACTTGGAGAAGCCTCGGTAATTACAGAGATGTTTGAATTTTCTTCAAAGGTTTGTTCAGATTGAATAGAGTTTTGTAATTGTCTGTCAAGATGATGTGAAACAAATCTGAATTGCAAATATTCAAAAAACAATGGATCTGGAACTAATCTGGATAATTCGGTTTCAGAAAAATTCACAAATAAAGATGTTTCAAATCGTGCATCAAAAGGAATTTCATCAATATATATAATTTTCATAGGACAAGATGCAGATCTAGAAAGTGGTCTAGAACTTCCTGAACTCTCTTGACTTCCTGTTTCAGAACTTTCTTGACTTCCTTGTCTTCTAAGAATCCTAGGAATCAGATTTGGATTTTCAAATATTGTTGGTGGATTAGGGTCAGGATTTGACCTAGTATGACGAATCCTTTCTGAAGCCAATTTTCTTAGACTATGTGTTTTTGGATTTTTGGTTTTAATTGAAAGAATAAATACAACTTCTACAAATTTTTCAAGAAATAATGATGTATGATTAAAATTTTCTCGAAGATCTGTTAAACTAGAGAGTCTGATTATACATTTTGAAACTAAGGTTCAGTGTATAAGCTAAATCAGAGATAGACTGAAGCAACATTTATTTACTTTTGCAATTGCAGAGCAAAAGCAATTTCAAAGGCTTCCTGGCTAATCTTCAGACTCTTTCTATAGCTTATAAGTGAACAATATTAACAAATAAAAATGATTCAGGTCCCCAGTGGAGTCGCCACTATGTTATCACTCAGGTTTTCCTTGAAGTTGCTGAAAAGTATACCGAGGCAACACCGACCCATTCGCCTTCGGATGCGGAATCTGGCTAATGTTGCATCCGAGAGAGGGGCTCTCTCTTTATAATTTATCTGTTCTTCGAAGGTTTTAGGCTAGGCGATTAATCCTCCGAAGGTTTTGTTTGAAAAATGGGTGGAATCCCACAAACCTAAGGGCAAGGTTGAAAGTTTCGGTCCAATTTGCTATGGGAAGGTCAAAGGATCAACTGCTTGGTTCTATGTCAGACACAGATGGCTTTACAAAACAGAGATAGCTAAGACGAACAATCCTTAAAATTTAAAGTGGATGGGATGATTTTGAAGGGATGAAAGGCAGCTAAGAATCTTTCACCATGTTCAAAAGAAAGAAATGAAATGACTACAAACAAAGAGCAATGAAGAATTCTTTATTATGGTAATCAAGAATGTTTAAATTAGCAAAGCAAGAGCATTTAAGAATTCGTGCTTATAACCAATTTAGAGGAAAACATTAAGAATAATCACATCTGAAATCAGAGTACAATTAAGTAAATTCTGATTCAATCCTTTATGTAAATTATTTAGAAATGGACATAATGATATTATAAACAGATATAAAACTTAAAACATAGGATAGAAAGACTTGTTGAACTGCAGTCCGACACATGAATCCTGCAAAAAGTCCCGAGCTTCAAATTGTTGCTCCGATATTACGAATAAATTTCCCCAAAGTAACTTTTATTCCGAAAATCTCAATGTTACAGCAAAGTAATAGAATCCACCCTCAATACTCTCTTTGAGGGTTTATTTATACAAAAAATGATTGAAAATATCTTACACTAACCTAGCCCTCAATTTAGGGTGACTAATAGATAAGTTATAATAAAAAAAAGGAGACAGATGGTCTCGTAGATAGAATAAAATGCAGTTGCTGGTGTGTTGTTTCCTCATTTTGTTGATGTGCTGGAGGTAAATGCTGAAATAGGGCTCGATGCTATCCCTTTGAGTAATTCTTTAGCTTGTTTGACACTCTTTGTTTCTACGGATACTCTTAATAATGTAGCTTGATACTCTCTTTAATATCATTTTTATCTTTCATAATAGTAAGGGTAAGTTATGTCACACAACCGGCTAGACTTCAGGTACAGCGGTCATTCCACCATTGATCTTCTGGTATCATAGTCCTTTTAAGTTTTCTCAATGTCTCATCGGCCTCTGTGAGTTTGTAAAAAGTGGGCTCATTAGGAAACAAATACTTTATTTCATGTTCAAGATGAAATAAATTCTTCAACCTGTCATAGAGATCTCTCCCTGTTGGCAACGTTGTTTCTGGCAAACTGATAGAACTAGCAGTTTTATTTTGAGCATGGATATCTATTTTCTTAACATAGGTTTCCAGGTCCATTATCTGGTCCTCTGAGAGCATAGGACTGGGTAACCCACTGTCCAACAAAACTTGTAATTTTTCTCTGAAAGCATTAATATCAGCCAAAATATCTAAACACTTCCTTTCTAAATTCTGCATAAAAGTTCTTTTGATGAAAACTCTTTTTATCATCAAAATAGTGTCGGTCCTATCTTCAATTCCTAGTACTGCAAGTTGTTGTTTCGTTCAGGTGTTCAAAAATTGAATAAGTTGATTGGCCTGCTCAGGTCTACCTCTTAGTTCATCTCTTGTTCTGTTTATTTCTTCCTGAGCTATTTTAATCAAGTCATTTTGTTCAAAAATTTCTTGAATAGAGGGCCAAATACTTTTTATTAACTCAATTATATTACCCCAAAGAATTTCATTTATTTCCTTCAAAGGCTTTTCTAATGAAAGATCTTTTTCTAAAGCCTTAACTAATCTTTCTAACCTTTTAATTTCCCTGGTATTATCAGCAACTGTCTTCTTAGATGTATTATATTTCTGCTCCAAGTTTTCTAACTGCAATTTTGTGGTTTGAAGTTCTGTGACTCTTAATTGTAAACTTTCCATTTGTTTTGTCAATTCATCAGAACTTAAACTAGAAGTGTTCACCTGTGCTGGCACTGTTTGTTGCTTTGCTGTTGTAGTACCTGTGGTTGTAGTAGCTTCTGTGGTGGATGCTTGCATGATAGCTTCTTTTTCCTGTAAAGCTTGTTCCAATCCTTTCTCTGTTTCACCTAGTCGCTCAATCATCTTTAAGAGCAACTCCATTATCTCTTCTTGTGAATTCCCCTTCAAAACTTCTTGGGTCTGAGGATGCCTTGAGGCTGGCAATTTCAGCTGCTTTCTTAGTGCAGCTATGTCATCATCTTTCTTCTTAATCAGTGCCTCAATACTTTTAATATCTTTGGGATTGTGACCCAAGCTGATGATTATGTCTTCCAGAGACTTTATTCTGTTATCTTTGGCCTGAGAAGAGGCCTTTTCAATTTGCAATTGGGCGCTTGTGTTATTTAAAGAATCTTGCAGCGTTAGGGCTGCCATGGCTTTATTAGTAAGAGTGGAATACACCATTTCCCCAGTTTGTTTATGCAGCTCTATCTGGTCCAAAGGATGAATGTCCTTTGCTAGGACCTCAAAATTTGTTCTAATATAATCAGCTGTTGTCATGGGTTTTGGCACCTTGGACTTGAAGTGGCTCATCATCATTTTGCCTTGTGAAATGTCAAATGCTGACATTAACCTTTCCTGATTATGTGGAGCCATTTTCAGATATTGATCATATACCTTCATTCTTAATGGATCATTCTTTGCCTTTATATTAATGAAAGTTCTTTTTATATCCCCTGTATCTGTTTTTGGTGGCCTAAATGAGGATGCTTCAGTACTCAACTGCTTGTGCAAAGCTTTTCCTTTCTGCTCTGTATGGGTCACACTAATAGAACCAGTTAGTTGACTGTCTTCTCTTCCATCATCAAACACCTCATCTATGATTTCCACATCTGGAAGTGGATCTGGTTTATGTTTTTTGGCTTGATGTATTCCTGAGGACTCTTTAGAAGGAGTAGTGTCTGGAACCTGCCTTTTCTTTCCTATTTCCATGTTGGATGGAGTTTGTAATTCTGAAACTTCGGGATGTTTTACCTGAGTGGGAGAAACTTGTGTTTGATCAGGTGCTCTGGAAGTTTGAGGTTTCTCTGCCATGACTAAAGTTTCAATGACCTGAATTTCAGGTTCCTTTCCTTTGCCTTTTGATTCTGCTACCACTGGTGAACTGCCTTCCTGTAATGTCTGCTGTAGATTTGCTGCTGAAGAAGTGCCAATGTGAGGTACCTGCACTTGACCACAAGATTCTAGGTCATACTCCTTCTCAAAATCTTTCATCATTCTGTTCATTTTTTCTTCTTCACTTTCTTCTTCAACTAGTGTTTCTTCCACCCATTCATCTTGGTTGGCATATTGTTCTAGTTCAGGAATCTTGTGGTGTATGTAAGGGGATGATTTATTCTTTATTCTCTTTTCACAAATAAAACCAAATGGATCATAAGGAACCCAACGGAAAGTTCTTTGGAAATGGCTTTGTAATATATTTTCTGCCTCTCGCTCGGCCTCCCTAGAGTTGCAGATGAAAGGACCTAATTGACTTTTGATTCTTAGTTGGGCTTTCTTCTTCACACTACAAAAATGGATCACATCTGAATTATTCATTTGCCTGAAATATTCCAAGGCAAAAATCCTCATGGGCACATATCTTGGCAACTTGAATGGATGTAATTCACATCCATAAATTCTGAGGACTCTATGGTTTTGATATAAATACCAATATCCAACTTTATAAGTCCTTGAAAGTTGCAAGGTCTTTTTTATTTCATTACTGAGCCTTGGGGGAGGGATTCCTGTTAACAAAGTTGTTGCAGGATATACAAACTGATCAATGAACTCAGTGTAGGAATAGGGAGAATCAGAGGAAGAATGAATTATGGGAGACCAAAATATGACTGACCTGGGGTTTCCCTTGGCATCGAGCTTTTTAACAGGGAAAGGGAACTTTTCTAATTGATAGAAGATAATGAGATGATAAATAACTGAGGAATATTTGAAAACTTTCTCATCATCTAGTCTCATGAACTGATCATGGATCTTATTGGCTATGAAAGAGGCAAAGTCATATTTAACTTCAGGAGGCTGCCCAGGAGTAAAGATAGATAGTAAAACCAGGGTTATCTCATCAACATATTCACTTGTATTGAAACCCAAGACAAAAGATATCATATTTAGGATGAGCCTTCCTAATTTAGTGAAATAATAAAAACCATAGGGAGGAGGTCCCTTAGGTTGATGTTCAGGCAACATGAAATTCTAGCAAATGGACTTCAATTTTTCTCGAGTCAATTGATTAGACTTTTCAATCAGTTCTTCCATAGACAAAGGTGTTAGTTCTTGATCTGGTTCAAAATGTAGCTTTTCATTGATAGCTTGGGGAGTAATAGGGAAAAGAACACTCTGGTCAGGGGATATTACAGCTCTTTAAGTGGGATCATAGTTAGAATGGAAATAGTGGATAATTTATGGGAAAGTAATGACTGAGGGGATCAGATATCTCGGGGGATTGGATTCCCACAACCCAATGACATCTTGCCCCTTCGAATAATCGTCTCTGCAGCGACAATAACTCAGAAGGGGGCTTTCATCAAAATGCAAGTCTTTAATCTGAAAATCTTTATTCACTAAGGGCAAATATTCTAACTCTCTGTGGGGGGCATTCAATGGAGTTACATTCAAAGCTACTGGAACTTCCATTTTGGTTCTTGTGGGTTCAAAATGGAAGTTTTCTGGGTTTTCTTTACAAGCCGGGGCGCAATTTCAGTTTAAATAAGGGAAATTGGCACAATTGCAGGTTCGGGGGAACAATTCACAGTTTTAAACCTCAGAGAATGATCTTAGCGATAAGATTTAATCACTAATCCAATGGAAAACAAGGAAACCAGAGTTTCTTTTGAAGTTCGAAGCGCTATAGGATAAATCCCTGTTCTTGGAAGCAAACTGGGTTTTAACAGGTATCAGGCAGTAGCAGGAAGATGCTTCAACACTGGTCCAGTAGAATTCTGGAGCGAAATCAGATAAAACAGTGGATTTCAATGAAAATTTGAATTTCGTAGTGGAAGGCACAGTCGCTTTCGAATAACGAAAATGACATAAAAAACACTAAAATTTGTTTTATTTCCAAGTTAAAAGGGATTTTTTATTTTTTCGAGGACTGACGTCATCGATGTGGGCAGCGTGTGGCAGGGGTGAGGCGGTGGCGATGACGAGTAATCCCGCCGCTTGCTGGAAGTGGTTTTTAATGCGAGACGTGGAGTCTCGCTGGGCGATGGACGCGTGGCGGTGGACTGTTTTCAAAACACAAGTCCCCGCGCATTAAAAGCTACGACAAGGAACGTGGCGGAATTGACGTGGAGCGGGTGACCGACGGAGGGGCGATCCAAAGGTGGAAGGGATGGGGAGATGGTGGGGCGTTATCGTGCGGGCCCGGTGGGGTTTTAAACGTGATTAACATTATTAAGCATCACGGGGGGCGTCTAATAGGTGGAAAAGGTTGGTTATTAACTAATTCTGATAATTAATTAATCCCACTGTATAATGGAAATAGGGGTTGCGGTTGTGGTTGAAGCGTCGGGTGGGATGCCAGGTGGATGTGCCACGGTGGCATAGGAGCTTTTCCGAAGTTTTTAAGTTTGAATTAAAACTTTGGTTTTATTTATATTTTTGTGTTAAACATACATATCATATGTTTAAAGTTTTTCTCATATATGTTTTTTATTATATGATAAATTAACCGATATAATTAATTTACCATAGGGGCGGGAGTATTATATAACGATATATTTTAACCAAAGGGGTTGTATAGTGGGTTTTTATTTGAATGCATGGGGAAATAAATACTTTGGCTAAACTTTATAATAGAGGGGTTTTTGGATATTTATATAAAAAGAGTTATATACTTAGGATAGGGCATTTCACTAGGGATTTAGTAAATAGAGTTGAATGTAAATATGACAAAGGGACAAGGGAACTCAAAATACTTTGCACATCTAAGAAAGTGACAATTTCTGAAGTAAATTGCAAAATCTCATCTTCAACACTTAAACTTAGAATAGTAAGTTATTTTGAGGGATTTTTTATGGAATTTTGCATGATTTTCCTAAGCAAAATGGGATTTTACTTAGGAAAAGGTTAAAGGTGAATGATTATAATGATGAATGATCTCAAGTACTTAAGTATTTTTGATCATTAGGCCGAGGGTCCGGTCCCTCCAAAAGTCAAGGAAATGCCTTGAGCCCTTTTGATCTCCAAATACCTTAGCACTTTGGGGAAATTAATAAAGATCTTAGGGAAAAAGTGATGTGGGAATTTAATGATTTTGAATTTTCTTTCTCTAAATTTTCCAGTGCATTTCTTGCTTCAGTACTTGTGATGAAAGTGAAGGATTAAACACATTTAGCAGCATCATTCATCAGATAAAACTTTGCAACACCATCTACCTACCCTATCTACTGGACACTACCATTTTCTCTTTTTATTAGGGTGCATTTAGACTTGCAAACCCTTATCAATCTTTTCTTTTTACAAGGAAAATCTATCTATCTCTACCCTTATTACATCCAAGGGCTCAGATTAAACTGTTGAGCACCTCTTATTAACTCTACCTATCTACTTATCTGCCAAGATTAAACTGTTTGGTCAGATATTTATTCTCTATTCTACAACATAAAATTGAAATATGAATAAGTCAAGTTTAAACAGTTTGACTTTTCATAAATTGTGGCAAAAGTTTGACAAGCTGCACACAATTTCTTATTTACAAAAATGAAATAGTAGTGGTATTTGGATTTGCACATTTTCCTTGGTCTATTTTTTCTTGGGGTTCATTTCTTTCACTTTTTTGACCATTTTATTTTTCTTACACTTTGATTTTTCTTTTAGGGTATACCCTCTTTACATTTTTTAATTTTTTTGATTTTTTTGGTTTTTCAAGAATATGGAACACTTTTGCTCAAGAAAAAGGTTTGAACATATTCCATATTTCAATCAAGACAATAATGAAAAATGACACCTATTGGTATAAGTCTAACAAGAACACAGAAAATAATAATATTAGTGGCATGAAAATGATATATTTAATATACATCAGACAATTTATCAACTAAGGAGTTATCATTATAGAGAAACGATAAGCAAGTAGGTTTGATACCTGAGAATAAAAAGGAGAAGTGCCACAAGAAACACAGTTCTATGAGTAATGAATAGTGTTAAGGGCATATACATATATATGAATGAAACATATATTACTTATCAGAATGGGGTTTTAAAGTTTATATAGTGCAAAGTAAAATCGTACCTGAACGAATTGGAAAGAATACACGCACAGACTCTGATAGGAATTAAACAATTCATTACGTTGACTTCCCAAACACAATGGTGTAAAAGGATAAATACTGAGGAGCAAAGTCATCGCCTCAAGTCAGTTAAGTTACATATAGATATTCACCACTAAATGAACAAAAATGATGTAATTCTGATCAAAATTAGTTGAATCGTTCTCAGAGGCAAGCATTTAAATCGATGAGATGGAGTAACCATCTTACATCAGAATAAACCTTAAACAAAAATTTCAGAACCATATTACAATAGTAACCGTAAACAATTCAGTATAATGCCAATAAAATAGAAATAGGCTTTATAGTTAAAAAAAAAAAACCCATACAGAAACCATGGAAAACGCCATAAACACAAGTCTGTTACAAGATTCTTCTCTTAACTTCATAAATAATGAAAATAAAATGAAGTGCCAATACAAACTACAAAGGAGGCTCCTGTAAATTTATAATTTCATAACATAACCATGCATTCACAGCCATCATATCAAGGTGACTTCTTAACTGTAATCAAACAAAAACGTTGAGAAAGTTTAAGTTACCTCTGTGTATGGTGAAGGTTGTGTGATGTTGGAGTCATATCTCACCATTGGAGTCCAGATAATACGCAATTTTTCTTACAGTGGAGAAATACAGAGAGTGGTCGCATGAAGAGAAATTCGAACAAAGAAATGAAAGAGGGTTTAAAGATCGACACTTATAGAAACCGATTTTCATAACCCTAGGTAAATCCAACCCTCCAAGTGGCAACAATCTGTCGGTCCTCCCAGGGATCGGCGATAATCTCTGTGATATGACACCAATATACTTACATTAAAATTCAAGCGTACCCTTGTAGATATAAATTTAATGTGGAATCAGATCCGTAAGGTAAGAACTACAAATTATATCAAAGTTCGTGGCTCAAGAATTCGAACTACTGACGGATTTAATTTCAAATGTACTTGTATAGAAAATCGAGGATATGATAATTAATACATGTCAGTTGACATATATAACTTACTCAATGGAATGCGAAACGTTCAGAGTGCCATCCCTATAGGGTACATGAGATTCATTTAAATAAAATAAAAAAGGAATTAGAATCCGATGAATACCAAATCTATCTAACGTATGAAAACACTTTTGCAATGTCAATATAAAATTCAAAAGTACAACTTAAAGATGTGTTGGTTGTCATATTTGAAAGGTATGCAATATAATTAACTTGTAGTTATGAAATAGAGGAGAAAAGTTTACCTTAAAGTTGGATATAATATATTCCTTCTAATAGGATTAATTATATTATTTGAATTCATAATAGATATGTCGATTTTTAAAAGGTTATAACCATAAAGGTTAAATGCTTATACATATTATACCAGAAGTACAATTACAATAAAAATGTAATGGTATGAAAAACCATTATCATATGTATATATATATGATGAATGGGATGGAGTATTGTTAAGGGGATAATTTTTAGTTTAAAGGTAAATGTAATTAAGGGAGATTGAATAATAGAGTTAACTAAATTGGTAAGGACCTATAGAATAATAACGTATATAAAGGGTTATATACATTTTTTATGAAGAAAACCAATTTAAAAAGTGAAGTGTGGTTAGGCCAAGTGAAAATAATGTATACTTGAATATTATTAAGTTAAGAATGGTACTAAAAAAAAAATGGAGTAGAAAAGAGGTACATTACAAATGGTATCACAGCCCAGGTTAGAAAAAAAAAAATTGGGTTGTTGTTGTGCTCACTGCATAAAATATTTTTTTTGAAAAATTTATATTGTTACTGATGTTGTTTTTTTTTAGTGTACAAAGGTACTGAACTGAAAGGTCAATGACTGAAGAAGATGAACTCTATGTCAATCTGGGTGGTAGAAATAATACACCATATCCCAATGCTCCTTTAATGGCTATGTTGCACAAGTTGCAATGAGATATGGCCGAGCTAAGAAGCCAAAATGATAGGCTATCATTAGCCTGTGAGGAGTAGGAAAAACTGATAAGAGAACTGACTTCGCGGAACAGCCAAGAAGGTGAAGGTTCTGGAAGGAGGAGGAAAGGTAGGTTCTCAGATGATTCTGAGGAAGATGACACTACTAGACATCAGTCTAAATAGAAGAAGGAATTACAGGGTGAATTCTGAAAAATTAAACCTCCCTCCTATGATGGAGAGAAGGAGGAAGATGCTGAGGCATGACTGTTAAACATGATTAAATTTTTTCAAATTTATGAGTATGAAAGAAATCTGAAGGCCAAATTAGCTATCTACCAGTTGCAAGGTAAGGCTACTTTGTGGTGGGAGGAGACAAAAATGGTTCATGCCATTGATGAAAAAGCAGTGACTTGTGAAGATTTCCAAGTCAATTTTAAAAACCGTTATTTGAACAAATGTTATTATGATGATAAAGCAAAGGATTTTCACGAACTCATATTAGGACAAATCACCATAGATGAGTTTGTCACGAAGTTTACAAATTTGTTAAGGTATGTTCCTTATATTCGTGAAGAGAAAGCAAAGGTGCAAAGGTTTTTGAACTGTTTGCCTACTGTCTACAAGGAGAAAATAGAGTTCGATAATCCAAAAAATATGGATGAAGTGGTGAGGAAAGATAGATTATGCTACCAACAGTTTAAAGGAAAGAGTGAACAAGGGAAAAGCTGGATAAACAAGGGTGAATTGGAAGGAAACAAACAGAAACTAGCGTACTTGAACAAATTTGGTCGGGATCATCAGCGGAAGAAATTAAACAAACCAAGGGAAAGTCAAACTGCTCAATCCCAAGTTGGTTCAAATCAAATAGATGGGGATAGTAAGAAATAAGGGACAGTTAAAATGCAGGAGCCTTTGAAATGTTGGGGTTGCGGAGAACCTCATCTGTTGAGGGACTGTCCACAGAGAAATATTCAGATGGTTCTGAGAGATAGAGAAGCTACTACAGTGAATGAGATAGCAAGGAACATACCCATTATCAGTGCAGCCTTGAAGAACCAACAAGCAGAACATCAGTCTACTATGGTTGAGATGGAAGGTAAAATTTCTAATCAATCTATTACTATCTTAATCGATCCAAGTGCTTCTTTGAGTTATATTAGTCCACAAGTTGTAGAAAAATGTAAACTCAGAACAGAAAAGTTTCAACAACCTTGGTTGGTACAATTAGCTACTGGAACTAAACGCAAAGTAACTCATAAGCTACCTAAAACAACTATTAAATTGAATGAATATCAAACAGAAGTTGATTTAAACTTTCTACCATTAGGTTCTTATGATTTATTACTAGGAATGGATTGGCAAGAAAAGAAAAAGACCATGCTGAATTGTTGGAACAAAACTTTGCAATGCATAGATGATGAAGGAAAACCATTCATACTAAAAGGGAAACCGAAACCTATTTCTGTAAGGCAAATCTCCGCCCTTCAGCTAAAAAGAATAGCTAGAAAAGGATATCAAGTATATGTTGTACATGTTGAAGAATTAGGACAACAACCTGAAGAAAACTTGCTAGACACTTTACTAGTGGTAAGAGAATTTAAGGAATTTTTTCCAGATGTGATTCCTCATTTTCCCCCCAAAAGAGAGATTGATTTTTCAATCAAATTGGTGCCAGGAGAAACACCAGTTTCTAGAGATCCTTACCGGATGATCCCTCTTGAACTCATGGAGTTAAAAATGCAATTACAAGAATTGTTGGATAAGGGTTACATCAAACTGAGTGTATCCCCTTGGGGAGCACCAGTGTTGTTCATGAAAAAGAAGGATGGAACCTTCAGAATGTGCATTGACTACCATCAACTGAATAAGTTGAAAACCAAAAACAGGTACCCATTTCCCATAATAGATGACCTTTTTGATCAGGTGGGAGGCGCTTCAGTATTCTCTAAGATTGACTTGAGGACTAGTTATCACCAACTCAGAATTAAGGAGGAAGATATCAGTAAAACAACTTTTCGAACCAGGTATGGGAACTTCAAATTTGTAGTCCTACATTTTGGTTTAACAAATGCCCCTACCACTTTTATTTTCTTAATGAACAATTTTTTGAACAATTACTTAGATAAATTCATACTAGTGTTCACAGACAATATTCTAGTCTATTCAAAGAGTGAGGCAGAACATAAGGAACACCTTAGAATTATATTACAGACTCTTAACGAGAATCAGTTATATGCCAAGTTTAGTAAATGTAAATTTTATAAGGATAAAATTCAATATATGGGCCATATCATTTCTAAACAAGGATTGGTTGTTAATCCTGAAAAGATAAAAGCCATAAGAGATTGGCTCGTGCCTACTGATATATCAGCAGTAAGGTCATTTATGTGGATTGCAGGTTATTATCGAAGGTTTGTGGAAATATTTTCTGCAATAGCATATCCCATAACTTCACTATAGAGGAAAGGCACCAAATTTGAGTGGACTGGAAAATGCCAACATAGCTTTGAACAACTGAAATTAAAACTTACCACAACAACTATACTGAAGATTGCAGATCCTGATAAAGAGTTTGTCATGTGCATGGATGCATGTAGAGAGGGGTTGGGAAGAGTTCTACTACAAGAGAATTCTTTCATTACATATGAATCTAGAAAACTTAATAAACATGAACATAATTAGAGTGTATATGATCTGGAATTGGCTGTTGTAATTCATGCCTTGAATATGTGGTGACACTATCTTCTTGGAAGAAAATTTACATTGATGACAAATCATATCAGTCTCAAGTATTTATTTTCTCAAACAGATTTGAATGCTCTAAAATCCAGATGGCTGTCTTTTCTGAGTGAATTTGATATGGAAATAAAACATATCAAAGGGAAAGAAAACAAAATTGTTGATGCTCTAAGCAGAAATTCTTGTCAAATCATAAATAGTATTGGGAGTAGTGCTAGTTTTGACTTAAAAGAATTAGTTAAAAAGGTAGCAGATGAAGATCCCAACTATGAGAATCTACAAGTGAAAATGCTGAAAAAGGAAATGGTTGAATACACCCAGAACCAAAAAGGGTTGATCTGGTATAGAAACAGATTGTACATCCCCAATGTGGATTCTTTAAAAAAATAAATCCTAAATGAATCTCATAAATAACCATATTTAGGACATTCTGGATATTAGAAAATCCTTACAGCCTTGAAAAAGAAATTTTTTTGGCTAGGAATGAAAAAATACATATCCAACTACTTAGCCGGATGCATGGAGTGTCAACTAGTCAACGTTGAACATTAGCATCCAGCTGGTCTTTTAAACCCCTTACCAATTGCAAAATGGAAATGGGACATTGTTTCTATAGATTTTATAACCGAGTTACCCAGAAAAAAGTACCAACATGACTCAGTGATGGTAGTGGTAGATACCTTAACAAAGGCTGCACATTTCATACCTGTAAAATCCACTTTTGGGAAAACCCAAGTAGCAAATGTGTTTCTAAAAGAAATATTAAGGCTACACGAGGTCCCAAAGATGATTATTTCAGATAGAGACGCTAATTTCACAGCAGCCTTATAGAAAGGTTTGTTTGGGTCATGGGCACTAAATTGAATTTTAGCACTGTTTATCACCCTCAAAGTCATGGTCAAACAGAGAGAACAAATCAAATTTTGGAGGATATGCTGAGAATGTATGTGATGGATAGGCCATCAAAATGGGAAGACTACTTACATTTAGTCGAATTTGCTTATAACAATAGCTACCAATCCTCCATCAAAATGAGTCCATTTGAAGCACTCTATGGAAGAAAGTGTCGTACTCCTTTAAGTTGGAGCCAACCAGAAGATAAGCTAGTACTTGGGCCAGATACTCTACAAGAAATGGAAAGGATTGTTAAACAAATACAGAAAAACATCAAGACTACACAAGATCGACAAAAAATATATTCTGATAAGAAGAGAGTGCACCGAGAGTTCAAAGTGGGTGATCATGTGTATATGTGTATTAAACCCAAAAAGAGCACACTTTATGCTGGAAGTTGTGAAAAAATGGCTCCTAGATACTGTGGGCCTTTTTAGGTGTTAGAAAGGGTGGGACCAGTGGCTTATAAACTAGCCTTACCTCCACATATTAAAGTTCATGATGTGTTTCATGTTTTGCTATTAAAAAGATATGTACATGATGCTTCTCATATTATTGATTGGAATGTGATATAGGTGGAACCAGAAGGGGAGTTCCTTCCAGAGCCACTTCAAATATTGGAGCGAGAAGAAATTAAATTGAGAAATCGAACAATAGCCAGAGTAAAGGTGCAGTGGAAACACTTTACTGCGGAAGAGGCTACATGGGAAAGAGAGGCTGAGATGATGGAAAAATATCCATATTTTTTTTCAAAATGAACTCTAGTAGCTAGCTGTTAACACCGAGGACGGTGTTTTTTTTCAGAGGGGGAATATGTAACATCCCTGGTTTTATGTTTTTCAAGTCAGACAATTGAACTTAAGTCCAAAGGGGAGTGGACCCCAATGGATAATTATTGAGTGGATGTAATTAATTATTTATTTATGAAAAATAAATAAAATGTTGTGTGCACTATGACCAGATGAGATTTTTGAGATCACTTACCTAATCCATGAGGTATGGAAAGAGGTTAAGAGTTTCTCCAAAATATTTCAAAAAGCCTTGAAAGAATTTATTTCACATTTTGATTTTTAAGGAAAAATCTAAATTTCCCCAACGATGGGGAAAGTAGTTGGGAAGAGGTAAAAAGTTGGAAAAGCAGAAAGCAACTTTAAAGTCCCTAAAGAAGGGAAGCCTAAGCAAACAGGAATAAAATCATCCTGAAATTCTGGATGCAGAATTAGAAATAGGCTTTGGGGAGAGCATAGCTTATATAAGTTGCTCCAGAACAGATTGAGGTTGGTCTGTTCTTGGAGGGATCTCGGCTCGGGGGTGAATTGTAGAGATAGAGGAATTCTACGGTTGGGAGGATTTGTCATATAATTAATTGGTATGCACAGTTCATTAACATTTTTATATTATAAAGTGTAGGTAGAAATTTTATGTTGTATTGAATTTGAAAGTATGATATGTTGCGTGTTGTGGATGATTATATTCCATAGATTTAGCAGAAGTATCAGAAGAATTATTTTTCAAATTTCTGTATAGTTGTAGGAATAAAATATATGGGAAAATATCTACCAGAATCTCTAAACCTTACCATGGTTTAAATCTGGAGATAAATTTTATTCCCATATAACATAATTTTTCAATTATGATTGTATATTTAGAGCTAGAATTTATGCACTAGAAATTATGAAATTAATTGAATAGAAATTATTAAATTCTGGATGAATAATTCTATTTGTAGTAGAGTTTTATAAATTTAAAGATGTAGATGGTTACTATGAGCAGAGAATTATTTAAACAAAGAGAAATTTTATTTTAGAGAGAGATAACACTTTACTGAATAATTCTAATTGTATCAAAAAAAAAATATGGTATAAATCTAGCAGTTACTAGTTCAAATTAAAATAAATAGAAGTATTCTAAATTTCAATATCAGAAAATATATAACTTTGACCACAGATAGAGAACGAGAGTTGCAAATATATTTATCGTTATTTTGTATCAAATAAAATACTTATATCTCTTATTACTGAAAGAAAAATTGTAGAATTATAATTAAGTGCTGCTGGGTAGAGTACAGTTATAAATCAGATTTTTATTCAGAAAACTAATGAAAATCTGAATATAAAGTGTTATTGAAATAAAAACAAAACTAAAAAAATATATTAAAGTAACTAGTATTATTCAAATCTAAAGAAATAAAAACCATAATACTAGTCATTATTGAAGAAAAAATAGAAGGACGACAAGAAAACATATGAATATTTGACAGTAGATTGTAAAATACAATACTATCAACATAATTATTTCATTTTCAGATAGGAAATATTGAAAATTTCCAGCCTATAAGTATTCATATAGAGAATAGAGAAGTCTAGAATAGAAGTATATGAAAAATTATGATTTCATAAAATAATAAAAATATGTTAAATTAACATTGTCCTTTTCTGGGCAAAATAAACCAAATTCTATGTATATAAAACACCCGTGTTTACTACGAGTGAAAATTTTAGAAACAATTTGTCTGAATCTCAATGGATTCAATTTCCTTATACATTGACTTATAGAAAGTAAATATTAAATTAATCGTTGCTAAGGCAACGTGTTCATTCAGTCTCGAGGACGATTGTTGAGTACTGACTTGTAACAGGAGTCAACGAGTTGTTAACCCTTCAAAAAAAATGAAATAGCTCTCTGTAAGTAACCCTAATGAGGCCAGTAACAAAGGGTTACCTGTATATATATATCAGCACACAGAAAACAATAATATTAGTGCCACAAAAATGATATATTTAATATACATCAGACAATTTATCAACTAAAGAGTTATCATTATAGAGAAACAATAAGCAAGTAGGTTTGATACCTGAGAATAAAAAGGAGAAGCACCATAGGAAACACAGTTCTGTGAGTAATGGATAGTGTTAAGGGCATATAGATATATATGAATGAAACATAAATTACTTATGAGAAGGGGGTTTTAAATTTTATACAGTGAAAAGTAAAATCTTACTTGAACGAATTGGAAAGAATACATGCACAGACTTTGATAGGATTAAACAATTCATTTCATTGACTTCGCAAACATATTGGTGTAAAAGGCTGAATATTGAGGACGAAAGTCATCACCTCAGGTCAGTTAAGTTACATATAGACATTCACCATTAAATGAACAAAAATGAACTAATTCTAATCGAAATCAGTTGAATCGTTCTCAGAAGCAAGAATTTAAATCGATGAGATGGAGTAACCATCTTATATTAGAATAAACCTTAAAAAAAAAAAATTGGAACCATATTACAATAGTAACCATAAAAAATTCGGTATAATGCCAATAAAATAGAAATAGGGTTTATAGTTAAAAAAAAAAACCCCATACAGAAATCGTGGCAAACGCCATAAACACAAGCCGTGTTATAGGCTTCTTCTCTTAACTTCATAAATAACGAAAATAAAATGAAGTGCCAATACAAACTACAAAGGAGGCTCCTGTAACTTTATAATTTCAATAACATAAACATGCAGTCACAACCATCATATCAAGGCGACTTCTTAACTGTAATCAAACAAAAACGTTGAGAAATTTTAAGTTACCTCTATGTATGTTGAAGGATGCGTGATGTTGGAGTCATAGCTCACCATTGGAGTCGAGATAATACGCAATTTTTCTTACAGTGCAGAAATATAGAGAATGGTTGCATGAAGAGAAATCTGAACAGATCGACACTTATAGAAACCGATTTTCATAACCCTAAGTAAATCCAATCCTCCAAGTGGCAACAATCCGTCAGTCCTCCCAGGGATCAACGATAATCTCTGTGATATGTCACCAATATAATCACATTAAAATTCACGCATGCCCTTGTAGATAGAAATTTAATGTGGACTCGGATCCGTAAGGTAAAAACCATAAATTATATCAAAGTTCATGGCTCGAGAATTTAAACTACTGACAGATTTAATTTCAAACTTACTTGTATAGAAAATCCAGGATATGATAATCAATATATGTCAATTTACATACATAACTTACTCAATGGAACACGAAACGTTCAGAGTGCCATCCCTATAGGGTACATGAGATTCATTTAAATAAAATAAAAAGGGAATTAGAATCCCGCGAATACCAAATCTATGTAACGTATGCAAACACTTTCGCAATGTCAATATAAAATTCGAAAGTACAACTTAAAGATGTGTTGGTTGTCATATTTGAAAGGTATGCAATATAATTAACATGTAGTTATGCAATAGAGGAGAAAATTTTATGTTAAAGTTGGATATAATATAGTCCTTCTAATAGGATTAATTATATTATTTGAATTCATAATAGATATGTGGATTTTTGAAAAGGCTATAACCATAAAGGTTAAATGCTTATACAAATTATAGCAGAAGTGCAATTACAATAAAAATCCAATGGTATGAAAAACCATTATCATATGTGTGTGTGTGTGTGTGTGTGTGTATATATATATATATATATATATATATATATATATATATATATATATATATATATATATATATATATATATATGATGAATGGGAGGGAGTATTGTTAAGGGGATAATTGTTAGTTTAAAGGTAAATGTAATTAAGGGAAATGAATAATAGAGTTACCTAAATTGGTAAGGATCTATACATTTTTTAATAAGCAAAGCAATTTAAAAAGACAAGTGTGGTTAGGCCAAGTGAAAATAATGTATACTTGAATATTATTAAGTTAAGAATGATACTAGAAAAAAAAAATGGAGTAGAAAAGAGGTACATTACATTTAATTAATGGAAAATTAAATTAGAATCCCTTATAATTCCATTTTCAATATTTATTGTTTCCAATTTCAACATCAACATGTATCATATCTTATTTTTCAAGCCATGGTGGCCCTCAATGCATCTTACTAACGAGGAGTTTTTTACACTGCATAGCAGTTTCATATCGTCCTAAATACTAGAAGAATCCTGAGATTTAGTAGCATCAACCTATGAATTCCCCTAAAGTTTTCTTTAACATTGATTGCTTGCCTTCCATTGGACTTGGATACTATTTCTGTGTATACCTCTCGCTTAAGTGTTGGAAATTGGAATGAATCTGATAAGTCGTTTTCGAAAAGCATAATTTTATCATATTTTTCTTAGAGGTTTTATTTCTTCATGATTCTTGTATCTAGATCGACTTCTAGAAAAAATAGCATAGTCTTCGTTGTTTTTCTAGGGAGATGATGATATACAAAAAACACAGGGGGCTTGAACTTGGGTCGAGAACAAGGAAAATTGGATATAGGCTCCAAACTTGGCAAGTTTACCACCTTAGTTCTTGGTTATAGGAAACTTATCATTTCCATGCAAATTAAATCAAAAATCCTGACGCAACATTTTTTATTAGAGACCTTAAATAATTAATATGTTAACTTCACCCAATTGGTCTCAACCATGGTAACAATATCAATGACTGAGCCAAAATTGACCTAGACAATGCAAAACTGAAAAAGGAGGGTGGAATTAATGGGTAATTATGAAGTTGTTATGTGAGCTACCTAGAATTTGGTGATGGATAATGCAGCCATATTACGGGAACAATTTAGCCGCTATTCTAACTAACACAAGGAATTATTACCTAATTACTATGGATATGGATACTAACACATGTGGCTCCCCGACCACAAGTAGTTTTGGTGGGGTGGAAATACCTCTACAGCTAAAAGACCTGGAGAAATTTTTGTTTTGGATAGACTTTGACTGGAATGAATGACCAACTAAATTGACTTACCTAACTGATATACGATGAAGAAATAACTCACCCTACATAAACCTACCTACGATCCCTTTTTAGAGATTCAATCAATTTGTTACAGAATTCTTCGAGCCTGGAAATTATTTAGGTGTACACCATTCACCCGTACTAGTAGTAAGACACCATCCAGTTGTGTGATCTTGACAAGTCTTGATTTTTTCACTTCTAGAATAATAAATTTTACCAACCAATGAATTTTCATCTTCCCAAGAAACTTTAAGAACTTATTGTCATATATAAAAACAGGTAATCCAACTCTAGAACATTTCTGCTTGATATGCATGTCCTGTCTTGCCTTCTTCCTCTTCTTTTCGATAGTTTTATGGAAATATTACATAAACCTAGCCTCATCGAGTTCCCATATCTCTTCCAACCAATGGAATTAACCCTTCTAGCATCATGTGAGTGGCCTATGCAATGAAAATCCTTTGGGATAATGAACTTGGCAGGTACTATGGCTTCTTATCCATATACTAACTAGAAGGGCATATACTTGTGTAAGTGTTTAATAGTTGTAGGATAGGCCCATAGAGTAGTTGTCACCTGCTCATCCCAATAATCTCTATTGCCCGAGCATATCCTGGTTAGTCCTCTCTCTAGGATTTTGTTGAAATCTTCCACAGTATATTTTTCTTAAGGGTGATACACGTTTCTCTTATGGTGTTGTATCATAAAGTTTTGTAGTAATGAGGAAATTGTTTCATTAATGAAATGGATGCCCTAGTCACTTGTGAGGCTTTGGGGGCACCCAAATCGAGTGATGATTTTCTCAAAAATTAATCTAGAAGTTTTTATAGTGAAATATTTGACTCATGTGGCCTCAACCCATCTATTAATGTAATTTATGGTAGTAATAATATATATGGCATGGGAGCGGCGTGTCGGCAGATTGATATTTCCTACAAAGTTGATTGCCCATTTATCAAATTCCTATAGTTCTCGTACTGGTTTCAAAGCAATTCATCTCGTTTCGATGACTTTCCAACCCTTTTGAAATATTCACACCTCTTGATGTATTCCTTTGCATCACAAAAAAAATTTGGCCACCAAATTCCCACATAAAACACTTTTCTTGCAGTGGGCTCCCCCCCAACATGCCCTCCTGTAACTCCTAAATGACACTCCCACAATACATCTCGTCTCTCATGATCAAGAAACAATTAGTGAATTATTTGATCAAGGCCAAACTTGTACAATTGTCATGAAATCAACTAATAGTATGCAGCACAAACTACCATGTGACTTTTTTTGTTGTGGTGTACCCCTCCGAGCATTTACATGTGGCTAGAAATTCTACAATATCCTCCAAGTAGTCTTGTATGGATTCAACTTGAAAAATATCGGTATATAGTAGTCGATAATTTGTTGAAACTCCATTTTCCCCTAAATATAATTGAGAGAGGTGATCAAGCCCCACATTCAGTAGGTCTGGCTTGAAAATTACTTCAAATGTGAGTTCCTATAACAACGGAAGTCATCTACTCCTTCCTTCGAGGACATGCTTGTTCACTGAGTACTTCAAGGCATAATGATAAATGAAGAATTTGAACAAACCCCCCATAATATAGTGCCAAAAAATTTGAAGTGAATATACCATCACAAGAGCTGCGCTCTCACTTGTGGTATAATTCTTCTCAGTTGTGGACAATATTCTGCCAGCAAAATAAATGGTGTGATCAAGATTACCATCCCCAAGATGAGCTAGGATGACTCCTAAGGCAATACCCGAGGCATCAATATGGACATGAAATTACTTATTCCAATCTGGATAAACCAATATTGGTGCACTTCCCAATTTCTCCTTCATCACATTGAAAGAAGTGTCACATTCCTTTGACCATGCAAATTGTTATAATTTTCTCAACAGCTACCTGAGTGGTGCAGTGACCAATGCATAGTTGCAGATGAACAACGTGTAATATCTTTTTTTTCCAAGGGTGGATATTAGTAGTTTAAATTTTTTTGGTGGATCCATGTTTAAGATCATTGCGACCTTAGCCAGATCTACACATTCTACCTACTTGTAGATGACATGGCCCAAGAACATTCCAAATGGGACAAAAAATATGCACTTTTCAGGTTCAGTGACATCTGCAGTTGATTACAACAGTCAAACACTACTCTGAGAAAATGGGAATGTCTCTTAAGTAAACTATAGATGGTCCACTCATCAATGTAAACTTATAGTAAACTATGGATATAATCTCTGAAAGTAGCATTCACAATTCTTGAGAACACAACTGGTGCATTCTTGAGTCCAAACAACATGACGTGGTATGCATACGATCCCCATTTTGTGGTGAATGTGGTTTTTTTCTTATCTTCTTTTGAATTATGGACCTTATCATCACCAAATAATCCATCTATAAAGGACTAAGCTTTATTACACATCACATTGTCTAAAACATTTTCGCTAAAAGGAATGGGGAAAGGATCATGAACATAAGCATTGTTCAGACTCTGATAATCCATATAGACTCAAATTTATTTGGCATCCATTTTATTTTATATAACAACTGGGATAACCCATTCCGCTTCATCAACTATGAATATAAGCCCTTCTCCCAACATCTTATCTATTTATTTCTTCACCTTATCTTTAATTCTCTAGTTCAGTCGACACAGTCGATGATTTATTGGCTTTCAATCTAGTTTAAACACAATATTCATCTCCCCTAATTCTCCCTTAATCCCCTTAAGCTCTGCAATATATGAAGGGAATAAATCCCCATATTCCTTGATGAGGTTTGATATTTCTTTGGTAGTATGCTCATCCCAGTAATCTCCAATCAAGGCTAACTTTGGCTTTTCATCAGTCTTGATATCGTGTTTCTGCAACTTTAGAGGTAGTAGTTGTGGACCACCAGTCATAGGCCCATTCTCAACACTATCTTCCCCCTCAATATTCTTGAATGTTAGATGTCCTAATTCCTCTAGATCATCCTCATATGGTTCTCTATCTATCTTTCCACAGGATACAACCTTGTGGAATCTCAATTCATATATATGTTCCAAAGTGTTCTGATCTATACATCCCTTCATCAACTAAACTCCTGTAAGGCTATTAGGGGAATTTCGAGGTCAAAAATGGGCCTCCTAAGACAAATGTACAACAAAAATAAGCTTTATAGGAACTAATAGGATTCAAGATGATGATTTCAACCATGGGGGATGATTCACCATTTTTTTAAGTAAAAGGGTAAAATATTAAAAAATAATAAAATAATAAAACTATTTTTTCAACTCGTATTTTAAACTTATCTCCCAAATTTTTTACTCAAATTTCTACCAGGAGTACTCTTTGGATGAAAAATTTAATTCCTCATCCAATGAGTACCCATGTTGCTCACTTTTGATGGACCCTCCTACATGAAAAATGAGAAATATATAAAAAAAGGCGATTGCAATCACGTTTTTCATGTATTTCTCATCTTTCGTGTAGTAGGAACCATCAAAAGTAGTCAACATGGGTATTCCTTGGACAAGGAATTAAATTTTTCATCCAACTAGTACTCCCGCTCGAAATTTGAGTAAAACCTTTGGGAGAAATGTTGAAAAATTAGTTTTTTCTTTTTCCCCTCTAAACTTTCATGATGTAATCAAATATTATTTCATTATTTCTACTATTATTTTATAATCTCCTTAGGAGGCCCATTTTAGACCTCAAAATTCCCATAATGTAGAACTTTCTTGATGGACTGCAAAGAATTAGCCATCCTTTCGTCGCTATATCTGAAGGAAAATTTGCTGATAAATTATTCTACCCAACAATCCCAGTCGCTAGTGTGTCCCCATATTTATTCCTTCACATACCATGCCTTCATAAATGTCCTTGGGGTGTGTACAAAGCTATGCATGCATAAATTCTTTGGTATTCCTTCGCTGGTCCCTATCGCCTTACATTCTTGCAGGTGTTGTCGAGGGTCTGAACCCCCCTTGTACTTCACGAAGTCCTGTGGGAAATACCTTGAATGCCCAAATATGACTTTAAACATTGTCTTAATCTCCTGCCATTCTATGAGATGGTTATAGCGAGATCCCCAACACCTTGTTGGTGTTTCTGTTAAGGCAACATCCTATAAGGGAACTTTGTTTTGTTGAGAGACATTTACATCAACTCTACTAGTAAAAGAATCAACTGAACCCATACCATTGAAAATAGGTAATTATCGTACCTCAATATCAACCCACTTGATACGATGGATTGTTGCTCAAATCTTGGAGTTGATCTTATTCTCGCCTTGCTTCCAGTCATCCCAAGTGGCCTTAGATCCGACCTCCAAAATCTAAATGCTCCACCAACTGATCAATCCTTCTGCTATATGATTGATATAGCATTCCCTTATCCCCCCTGTAATCTGGTATAGATGATCCAATAGTTTCGATTCTTCCCTGTAATAAGTCAGCCCTATGAACCTTGGTCCTTGATATAGGTCTATGGATTGGTTCACTCTATCCCCCTCCACTTCAAATTTCATCGAATCCTTATTTATATAAATTATCATGTAATTCAAAAAAGCTAAGTCTATCCCAAGCAATGTTGGATAGGGGTATTTATCCCTCATAATGTCTATTACTTCAATTTCAACATAAATTTTCACCCTTGCTATGTCTACCTCAAAATCCTCTAGCCATCCGACCGGAAGGATACAATATTGATTTTCCATGCATAGTTGAATCATATAAAATTCCAACTTCAACCTTCCGAGGGCTTCCTAGGTATTTCTCGGCACAATATTCACATATTAGCCTAAGTTCAACATTTTATCCTTGATTTTAAACCCTGCGATCTGAGAATATATCCATAAATCTCTTCGTTTTATCTTCTTGTTCCTTTGTACCCTCCTGGAGTGTCTTTAGGGTAGGTTGGGAGAAATTATTCCTTCCTCGGCCACTCGATGCTTAACATAAAATTTAATACTTTCCCCTAACTGTGCGAGCATATGATCGACATTGACAATTTGCAAGAAAATATTGAACCATTCTTCTATGGGTTGAGCATTGGATTATGGTAGGTCTCGGCTCCTATATTTTTGAGATCCTGACTGCTCTTCAAAATGTCCACTGCCTAAAGTCAATTTGGAAAAAGTCTCTGCAAATTCTTTGTATTGTCGCTTCTACTATTCAGGGCCATATGAGAGTTTTTGTGAAGCTAGTGTTATAATTCTAGCATGTTCAATGGTTCCCATGTGAGCTCTAGTACTATTCCCCCCATGACTCACTATGTTAATGTTTGAGAGGGGATCTGTCATTGGTAGCCTTGGCTCAACATTAATTATGTTTTCTCCCCTTTGGCGATTGCACTCTTCCCATCAAGCAATCAACTCTAGAAAATATTTCGGTCCATGTGCATTAACCCTGCACTAAGAGGACTAGGATATTCTTGGTAGAGTGAAGTCTCTTGCAGCATCCCCTTACTAATCACAGTTGTAGCAAATAACCAAGCCTTTTCTTCCTGTTATCCCCCCCTTTTTCATCCTCCTCCTCGTCCTCAAGGTGTCTTATTGATTCGATATTCCGATCAATTCAATTGATCATATAAGGCATGCAGTGCTCTACATTGATCATTATAGTGAGTTGGCAAAGAACACAATTCACAAAAGGTGTTTTTTTGAAATTTTGGAATACTTATATAGAATTGGGCAAAGATGAGGGATATGCCCATACGCTCTACATATCTCACAGTATTCGGTTGGTGTGGCACTCTGTTAGCTTGGAAACAAATGATATTTGGTGTGCGTTGTGTATAAACCTTGTGTCCTGATATTTGAAACTCCTATAGTGGGTACAGATGTGGATGGCCCCACTAGTGTAGATGTAGTGCTTGGGCCCTACAACCTTGTACTTTGAAGCATGATGCCCCTTGACAAGACAGCTAGTGCACCATACATTTTTCTATTCAGGTCATGTATGTTGCAAGTCTGTTACATTGTCTGTAAGATCTACAATTTGATGTTACAAACCTAGTATGGATAGTTCATGTGAGGGTGCTCCCCTTGGTATTCATGTGGGTATATTTCCATAGCCTTAATTCGATTCACCTTCTCCAAAGTGTCTTGCAAGGTATCAATTTTCTATTGAGTCAAGAATGTGTAAGGGGGAATAATACTTTAATGAACCATTCACATTGATAATTTGGGTCTATCATGTATCTCAACTTGCCAATCACATCCTTAAACCTCTGCATAATCCCCCACAATTTTTCTCCTTCCCACTGTTTCATTTCCCATAACTCGAAAAACTTGTGTTGGTTCATCTAGGGAAGCTTCAATTCCTACACAAATTCTCATTTTACATCATCTACTGTTGGATTGTGGTATGGTTCAAACTACTTAATAAACCCTCCCAATGCTCTTTCCTAAAGAGTGTTTTTGAATTCAATTAGTTGTATGGCATCAAGAGTCTATCAGGCCCTCTATATGGCTTCGCACATATGCCAATGTTTCTCTACATTGTTGTTCCTCTAACCAGGGAACTCGAGATATCTTGTGAAGGATCACGACATGTTTGATTGAACTTGCGAGAGGCACATAAATCCTCACGAACTAGCCTGTAGTGGTCCATGAAGTTTTTTACTGCTATGACTAGATATACTCTTAATGACACCAAATTTTTAGGGAGCATGCGCACTATGAACCCTTATGACTTTTTTAACTTAGACAAGAAGTGATGAGGATTATGATAGAGTATTAGGGGAAGGTTGGGGGAGATACTACCTAAGCTATGGGGAGGAGAATCATTACTTGTGGGGGACAAATAATTCTTGATAAACAGTCTCCTCATGAAAAAGTGTGTGTCATCATCTAGACCATCCTCAGAGCCTATGAATCCCATCCTATATGACATCCCCATTTATCTTAGTGGGGTGGGGTCCTTGTGACATTTATGTCACATAGTCACTACGATCGTATCCACTCTTCCTAGTGGGCTAACCTTCAGTTTATCTCTCTCTTCTGAATCTCCTGACACCAATCCCAGTTGGTCTAGTTCCTTCTGCCTTCTATTAATTTTCCGTAGACTCCTCTCCCACTATTTTTCAACTATCTGCACTCTCCTTTGCACATTCAAATAGTTGGCCTTCTGGAAGTCATCCACACCCATTTATTCAATATTTTCATAGCTCCCCAAAAGGTAACATTCCTCCCTTTAGTTCCTTCCCCCAGTACTAGGCTTTTAAGTATCCATGGGTGGGTTTTGGAACACCAACAACTTTTCCTCCACCATCAGACCCTTAACCCACAATGGGATTTCCCTCAGTAGTCTCCGTTGAAACCCAGACTTGAAAATGGCCTCAACCTTAGAGAAGGATTTAGGATCCTCCATGAAAAAAACTCAATAATGTATCCCTCTAAAGTGGTCCACACCTACAAATCCATAGCACATGTCAGATATGTGTCAAGTCAATGTAGCTTGAAAAGATCTGCTTGAGTCCATGTACATCAAGATAAGTTATGTGTACTGGTATTTCCTTTTACTTGAAATCTCCACAACCAATTGTAGAGATCCTGTGGGAAATTTCACCAGAAGATATTTTATTGATCGCTAGCAGGTTTCACATACAATATATCTTCCTTCAACTACTTCACACTTTGTTGATGAAGTTGATCTTGTTGAGAGGCGAACTTTTCTACCTTTTCATGCCACCAATATTGTAGTTCCTTCTTGAATATCCTTGACACGATATTCCAAACCTCTTTGGAAAATTTCATTTCCCGACAACATAACCATTTGTTGGTGCAAAAATAATGGCTAGGTTGAGGTTTTGAATTAGAGCACAGGGGCCAACAAAATATATATTGCATTCTAGCACAACGTTGGAATTTTCACCTTATTTGGGGCAATTAATGTGTCTCACCTAAGGCGTGTTGTGATGTTATCTAGTTAATGGAGGGAATCCGGTATCCGAAAGAATCACATGAAAGATATTAATGCTAGTACACCCATAACTATACCAATTAGGAATCCAAACGCAACAGATCAAGAACATAAAGAGAGAGAATATCATACAGGTGCATCCATTTTAAGATTTTTTAAAATCCACATAAACCCACACATAGTACTGATGTATCCCTATAATATAATTTTCTATGAATCCTTGAAACATTACAACATTACATCTGATTCAAAAGCCTCATAATGAAAACAAGAAACTAACATGGAAGATCAATACACGACCAAGATCACAAGAACCAATGTCAGATCGAATGGCTTTACAACAACATTTTAGTATCCCTCCCCACCTATCTATTTTTTTTCCCTCTGCCCTTATTTATATACCCGCACCTGGTTGGACTGGAACTTCTCCCTCCGAATCTTCTCCTTATTCCTCTTGTGGTTTCTTCTACTTCTCGACTATCAATTTTCCTTTCTGCTCAATCATGGCTTCCTAGGTCCCAACTTATTTGTTCATTCTTTAGCAATTGCTGGTCTTCAAAATATCCCTTCTTCTTTTCCTATTTTCTCCTCTATAGCTTCGCAATGGTTATCTTTCAAAAAATGTAGCCACCTTCCAACATGTCGCTTTAGCTCCCAAAACAAAGAACCCAACACCCTCTGTAGCAAAACTCCCTCTTTACACCTCAAACAATACATTGTCAACATAATCTCATAGAAAAACAATTCCATACCCTATCGCTCAACAACATACATACACAAATATATGAAAATACATGGCTATGCATCATATGGATATTACAACAATATATCTGTGCACACTCAGCCATACCACACATACATGAATGCTACAACCATATAAACTCTCTTCTACAACAAAATCATTAGCAATCTCAGCATCACTTTGACATGCAAACCCCAACCTACATACACTTAAAAATAACACACATGATGGGGTAGTAGGAACGAGATGGATTCTCATAAATCCTGATGGAAACATCGAATAGAGGTATGGCTGGATTTTAGGATGAAAAACTAATAACCAACATGAGGCCTATGGGTTATTATTTGGAAGGAAATTATCCATCACCAAAGGAATTAAGAAGCTCCAAATCCTTGGAGACTCCACAATAATAATAAACCTTATGAGAAAGAGCACCCCAGGTGTAAACACTCTCCTAAACCAAGTCATTAAGAGAAATCAAGGTTTTACCCCTCTATTGGATGAAATAATTTTCTTCCATATTCTGATGGGAAATAACAAAGAGGTAGAAAAAAAAGCTAATTTGGCTTGTAGAATCAGAGAAGAAGTTGTTGTGGTGAATGGAAGTGAAGGTTACCTATGTATTCCTTAACTATGAATAAGAATCCTAAGAAAAAGAAATGATCAAACCATACAAATGGGAATATTGATAGCTTCATTATTCTATTCAAGTTGTATTAATTTTGTTTATTCCCTTTCCCTCAGCTTCCTTCACATCCCTCCTCCTCCTCCCTCACTATCAATCTTTCTCTCCCCCTCACCTGGAAAATTTCCTTATCCTTTGGCCTTCTTGTTGGCCTCCTCCCCTTCTCCCTAACCCATTGTTCGCTCCCCTCCATCCCCCCTCCCGCCTCCCCTACCCTCCCCACTCACCCCCCCCCCCTTCCCACCTCCTCTTCCCTCCTACTCCCCCTTACCCCTCTAAGTTGGCATGACATTCATCTCCTCCCACCTCCCATTATGTGGCCGCCTCTTGGCCGACCCCTTAATTCAAGTACTATGCTAAGTCTTGTCGAATTTAACTGCCCCTCCCTTGTCCTCAACTCGTGTGGAAAGCTGTATAGAGAAATAAATCTGTAAGGTGGCAACATTTAGCTTGAAATCCCTCTACTTAGTCCCTCCATCATCTCATGTGCATGGGTACCGAATCCCACATTCGAATTTTATCACATTCTCTGGCATTTTTTTACCCTATTCATGGGAATGGTGAAGTTGTGGGGGAAGCCTTTACTCCCCGTGCTCTAGAAAATGCATGAGAAGCATGGGAAGATAGTGGAAATGGAGTCTAGAAATGCTGTGCAATTTTGGGAAATAATGGATCAACATTGGGATTCCATCAAAACAAGTACAGTTACGTTTCTCATCCTTAAATGGTGTACTAAAGGTGGTTATTTAAGGGATAATGGTCCGAGTAAAATTAGAAAGCCTTTGGCCAGAGAAGGTGAGGATTCATGGGCTCAGTCACTGATTTTGCACCCAAGGGTCAAAATAAGTGATAACACTCCATGATTATAGGGTGGATGGGCTGAATGTTAGGTTGTTTGTTCTCTAGGAGGCTCTCAGTACTCCTCGGATGCCTCTAGGTGCATTTGATCATCAATAAAACCTAGGGAATTGGAGGGGATGGTCCGTTATTAACCTCTCTATGGGAATTGAGGTGGTCGTGAATTTCCTGTGTAGTAGCTTATGTGTTTTTCATGTTTACTTCCAGAGCTTCAAGTATTTGTGGAGGTCTGGGCCATATTTGATCTAGTATTTTCAATTCCCGAGAGCATGAATTACCTGTGTGTGGGAATTGAGAGTACGGTGAATTACGTGTGCACTGGTTTATGTTTCTGCGCACTTTACTTATGGTATTTAGGGTGTTTTAGGAAGTTTGGAGTCAAATGTGTTCCTGTTTCCATGTTTGGGGCAGCAGGCCTCCCAATTTCTATCAAGATGAATATAAATGTTAGTTTTGCTGCTAAAAGAATAGGCACGGGCTCCTAAGGCCTCCACAGGCCCAGGACTGGGAGTGTTAGTACCGAATGAGCTTGTGGACTGGGAAGTAGCAAGTTGAAGTGTGATACTTGTGCCATGGGAGATGGAAAATTTAGAAATGGAATAACAGTGTTGCAAATTTCTGTGCACTAGCACCATAAGGATACCATTGAGATTAGGAAAGAAAATTGGAAGAAAAGGAGATTTTTAATAAGCTGGAAGATGAAGTGGAAGCCCTCGGGCTAGAAATTAATAGTTTGAAACTAGAATTAGCAGACAACTTCAAGCAAGGGGAGGAGGTTCCAAAGACATTTAACCTCAATTCCCCAACTGCAATGGAGGAATAGACACCCCTCCATCACCATCAAATTTTGTTATATGTCTAATCATACTTTTATATATCTCCTATCGTAGTTGTATAATGTTTATAGTAGCAGGAGAATATGGCTAAATTTTGAGAATGGGATGGCTGATGAAAAAACTCACATAACAGTTGGATCAATTGTATCACCCTCAAGAAAGAAAAAACACATTTTTGTAGTAAAACTCCTAATTTTTGTTCGTGTTCAAGCGCTCTTAAATACAAATATATATACACGTTCTGATTAAAAAAAAAAACAACACACATCAGAAACACCTCACTCATTTCTCTACAACATGTAGAATTGTCATATAAAACAATAACATCATTACTACAAGAGGAACGTGACAATACAAGGCTTACATGTAGCAGATATAGAAAAATAGTCCCTACAACAAAATTTATGTTATTTATACTTCTTCACAATCAATCTCTCTAACCATCGCTCCATGCATCGGCTAGAGGTGGTCATGACTGCATACAATTAACCTCATGAAAGTTATAGAAATAACCCTATAATATGATCTCTGATCATTGTTACACCTCTCCATGCGCTTTGTAACTCTGTTATTGCACCTATGCACTCACAATGATATACAAATATTATCCTCATGTCAATCGTAATGTTTATATAAAGGCACTGCACAACATTCTACTAAACAAGCACTCACCAATCAATATTAGAAATTCATTGCACCTCTGATTAATCTATTTTCATTATACCAATCACATCCTTTAAGTTGCCAATGCCTTAGGCTATACTTTGCACTTTTTCTAACCTTCAATTGAAAGATATCCTTGTATATTTAAAGTGATTTCCCACGAATTAATTTGGACCAAGTCTACCAGATCAAAAACACTTGCATTGATGGATTTATGTATCGAATCAAACTTTCAAGCATGACCAATCAACAATCCACTAACACCATGAGACCGGTTAAAATGTTAACTCAGATTCATTATGTTCACATATTTGGACAAATAATCGAAAACCAAATCAAACTTATATCGCATCAATCGATATTTCTCATTCAATACCTTCGGAAATTGTCGTGGTATAATATTGTGCTATTTGTATTCGATCTGACATGAAATGTCACGGGTACTGGTTGGGAAGACCGCAACTAGTGTTTTTGGTACACCATGACAAGAGTGTGAAAATACAGTATTGTCCCTGGGTGACAACGGCAAGACCACGATAGTATCTATACTCGTTGAAAACTTAAACTTCTCTGCCCAATTCTACTTTTGCTGGTGTAAGCTAGCCTCATTCATCTTGTCAATCACATATTAACCTCCAGAACACCTAAACCAAGTCATGCATAACGTCACTACCTTGATGACATCAATGTAGAACCATTTGATTGCATGTTGACATCAATACCACCACCATGCCGCCAAGACTATTTCATGCTTTACAATCAGCATCCCTTATGTGGTAATTAAGATTTTTCCTAATTATAGTAAGTTTTCCTAATACCTATGCAAAAGTGGATATTATATTCCTTCGATGATACAAAATTACTCCCCCCACTCTTCCCACCCTTACATATGCAAAAGTGAATATTATATTCCTCCGATAATCCAAAATTACTCGCCCCACTCTTCCCACCCTTATATATTTCAACCAAATTTCAAATGTATATGGTTAATATTAAAAAAGTAGTCTTACATATTTTATAAATTTATAGTAATCAAAATTGTAAAATTTATAGGTCTTTAAAAATATATATAAATTTATATAAGTTAATATTTTTTAAATATGCATAAAAAAGAAATTGTTAGCGTTTGGTAATGAAAATTGTAAAATTTATATCACATGAAAATATAGGAATCCAAATCCAAGTACAGGGTGTTAGGGATGTATGGGAAGATAGTATATAACTAGAAAGGAAAGTATGCCCATGTACATGAAAAGGAAAGGAGAGGGTAGGAGGACAGGAGTCATCTTAGTTCCATCCCAACACATTATCGTTCTTCATCAGTTGATTCCCAAACTATTATTATTAAAATAAGTCAAGACTCACACATTAAATTAAGAAATTATGGAAGTAATAAGGTTCAATATTTTCTTTATTATATATCAAGAATGTAGAATGGAGCTTCGAAGTTTTAATGGCAATGTTGTAAACATTGGATTTTTAAATGGATTATTGAAAACCAACTATGAAGTTATGCCAAATAGGGGAGGGGTTATAGTTTCTATTGATAATATAATTTTTCATCTAACTTTGTACTAAATGGAAAATTGGATGAATTGGTTTGCAACAACCGTTTTAAGGGCTAGTCCTAGTTTGATGACTTATGATTAAAATATTTTTAGGTTGATTTTAGACACATAATGGCACCTTTTTAATAAAACAATTCCCACAATAGGTCTCAACTCCTCAAAGTTGTTTTACATACCAAAATAATTCCAACATTAATGAAATCACCTTTATGAAAGTTGACATGTAGAACTTAGGCCCCCTCTAGGTTCACCTATCTTATTGACCATCATGGCAGTGAGTGGATGGAACATCAATCCATATTACTCACACATGGGGCTAGTCTTGTGTGATGCTTCTGAGAATATTCTAGAGGATCCAAAACCATAATATTGATTATGAATTGAGGTATGCAAAAACCATAACACTAAATATAGATTGTTATGATGCTATGTCAAATAATGGGACACTTATTGATAGTGCATCGCATAAACCCTACGATTCACAAATCCATCTACTAATATTTCATTTAACGTCATGGGTAAGAAAAGGAATATCTTCATTATTTCAAAAGTTTTGTGATAAAGTAATATAGTGAGGAATTTTCTTAAGGTTTTTTTAAGCTTACAATGATTAGAATGATACATTAGAATAACAATTTCTAGATCCCTTTAAAATATTTTTGTGATAAAAAAGTTGTCTAGTCAAATCCCATATCTGTTTTTGTTGTGAGTTCTTTTTATGTTTCCCTTCTTTGGGATTTTATGTGGTCGAATAATTAAGTTTATAACAACTTGTTATAAATAGTAAAAGTAAAAATAGCATAGCCATATAAATTAAATGGTTCCTAAACATCAATACACTTCAAAAAATTTAGTTCATGACACCTTTCACATTGAGATAGTTTAAAAAATATTAAAAATTAACTAAAATATGATTTTTTTCTTTTTTGAGGGGTAAACATTGATGGATGGATTTGAACCTTGAAACTCACAATTTACATAATACTTCATAATATGACTATCACCAATTGAGATGCCCCAATGGGAAACTAAAATATAAATTTATTTTAATTTATTTTATTATTTTTATTTATAAAAAGAATTAATATATGAATTAATCATATGCATACATTTAGAAAATCATGTAGAAAAATCCCTAACCATGGAGATTCACCTTTACTTTCACATGGAATTTGTTAGCTTCTAAAGAGTCTTTGTTACAATACCATGGCACAATAATACGGTATACTAATACCATATGCCCAAAAAACCATAACTCGTGTTTGTATGACCTTTTTCTTAATTAATCAACTTAATTAAAATGACAGAAATAGCATGACTACATTTGAGATATATCTCAACCTTTGATCTATGATTACTAAGAATATTCTAGAATATTATTTCATGTTTAAATCCATACCATCCACCTAATAATTATTTATAGATAAATTAATATTCTAGAAGCATTATTTCAAAATGGAAATGCCTATCAACATAGTAAAGTAAACATTGCTTTGGTTGAATATGAGTTTTGTATTTTACAAGTTGCTAATAAAATTGTTTTAAAAGGCCTAATACTTGGTTCAAAAGTGTTTGGAAAATCATATGCAGTTGAATCAAGCTCTCCACACATGAAAAGTTACACTACAAGGAAAATACCCTCTAGCGGATGTTTTTGAGAAATCCCTTATAAAAGTACCCCATACATCTGTTTCTAGTGGAGGTTACTAGAGGAGGTTGGAGGGTAGAGGGTTTTGCGGATGTTCTCCGCTCTGTTTCTTATCATCCAATATCGCACTGGTGCTCCTTAAAAGAGAAAGAACCAGCGGGCACAAAATTTTGGCACACCAAACACCATGTGCTCTATACACACCCACTCGATGCATTGTATTACTGTAGAGCACCAACGCTTCACAAATATTCCGCACCGGTGCATCATAAAACACCATGGAAAAACTAAAACCGTCTGGTGCGGTATTAAGAATCTGCACCGGTGCATCATAAAATAACGCAACAAAAAAACCCACTGGTACGTTCATAATAAACAACACCGGTGTGCCTATAAAACACTCACACCAAAAAAGGGTTAAATACAAAAAATATTATGGCAAAAAAACTGGATTTTCACTTTTTTTAGTGCTCTAGAGCTCTCAATTACCAGTGCGCTCTACAAGAGAAACCACCACTGCACAGAAAACATTGGCACAATGGACACCCTATGCTCCATACACACCCGCCCAGTGCATCCTATTACTGTAACGTATCGGTGCTTCACAACTCTTCCGCGTTGGTGCATCTTAAAACACCGTGCCAAAAAAGAAACCACCCAATGCGGTGTTAAGAAACCGTACCAGCGTATCATAAAACATCGTGAAAAACTGAAACGGGCCAGTGCATTCGTATGGAATAGCAGTGGTGTGCCTATAAAATGCGCGCATAGAAACAAGGTTAAATAAAAAAAATTACGGCCAAAAAACCACATTTTTCACTTTTTTTCTCTCAATCACAGGTGCATTCTACAAGAGAAAGCATCGTTCACATAAAAAATTGACACACCAGACACCATGCACTCCGTATACACCCGCCTGGTGCATCCTATTACTGTAAAGCACCGGTGCTTCACAACTATTCTGCTCTGATGCATCATAAAACACCATGCCAAAACATAAACAACCCAGTGAGGTGTTAAGGAACTGCCCCAATGCATAATAAAACACCACGTCAAATCTGAATCTGCTCAGTGTGGTCTTAAGAAACCACACTGATGCACCTATAAAACCCCGCGCACCGAAACAGGGTTAAATAAAAAAAAAAATTACGGCCAAAAAACCACATTTTTCACTTTTCTTAGTACTCAAAGCTCTCAAGCACCGGTGCAATCTCACCTTCTTTGAGCGGCCCTGACATCGGTGCTCTCATTGCATGCACTATTGCTGTGCATTGGCCACCAATCTCCAGCTTGCATTTTGCAAAATGGTGGGAAAATTTTCTTTTGAAAATTTTACAGCCAATATGCCTCCTTGATGGCGAAATGTACAAGTATTTTTCTTGTTTTTCCATAATTAAGCTTTTTAGTGAATTATAATTTGAAATAACCTTAAAATTAACCATTTAAAAAGATTTTTTTTCTTTTGTCGTGCAATGCACAAGAGCCATTCGGCTCGCACCGGTAAGTGGTGTTGCCTGTAAAATTTATAGGTTGCACTGCAACCGGTGCTAACGGTATCCGCATCAGGTCCAGGGCAGTACCAAAAGGTGCGCCACATTATTTTAAAATTTTTACAAAAGTGTGGTGCAGTCATTTAGCCGGTCACACCGTTGACCATAGGAATAGCAACGCAGTGCATTGATGGGAATATCTGCCCCGGTATCTATCAGTGCACCGCATTTGGCCTTCTGACAGGGTCAATGGTGCAGCCAGGTAAAATAATGCACCGTTGACTATTTAATTTGTCAAGAAGTCAATGCGCTAACATGACTATATGCGTCAGGGCGTATATTTTAGTGACACCACTGCTCTTCTGAGAGAATATATAGTCAATAGTGATTGAAAAAATTTTAGGTGCATTGCATATAGTGTGTGTTTATGTCATTTGGGTCACAGTCGTTGGTGTGCTACAAACAAATGACGCATCAGAACCGGTGCATGACTATTTTTGTGGTGCACCGACTGGTCTATTTTTTTTCCAAAAAAAACTATATATGTATATTTCTAATTACATGTCTGATTTAAAAAAAATTGTTTATTTAATATGTCAAAGATTCATAGAGAAGAGGAGGAACAAGAGCGACAACAGGCAGAGTAGTATGACTGTAACACCCCTAGTTTATGTGTTTGAAAACTAGACATTTGAACTTAAATCCTAGGGGGAGTGGACCCCAAAGGATAAGTATTTTGTGGATGTAATTAAATATTTAATTTGAGAAAATGAACAAAATAATTTTGTGCAGATTGACCAAAATGAGAATTATGAGAACACTTGCTAAATCCATGAGGATGGATAAAGGCAAATATTTCCCCACAATCTTTCAAAAATCCTTGAAAGAAATTATTTCTAATTTAGATTTTGAGGAAAATCTAAATTCCCCAATGATGAGGAAAGTAGTTGGGAAGAGGTAATAAGCTGGAAAAGCTAGGAAAAGAAAAAAGCAGCTTTAAAAGTCCCTAAATAGGGAAGCCTAGGCAAACAGGAAGAAAAGCATCCTGATATTCTGGACGCAGAATTAGAAACAGGCTTTGGGGAACAACAACTTAAATAAGTTATTCTTGAACAGATTAGGGGTTGATATGTTCTAGGAGGGATCTCAGCTCGGGGGTGAATTCTGGAGATAAACGAATTCTAAGGTTGGGTGGACTGGTCATCTGATTTAGTGGTATGCACAGTTTAATTTTTTTTTTTTTTTATGTGTAGGTATAAAAATTTTGTTGTAGTGAATGGGGGAGTATATCCCATACATTTAACAGAAAATACCAGAAGAACTTATTCTTCGAATTTCTGTATAGTTGTAGAGATTTCATCTATGGGATGGAATTCATCAAAATTTCTAAACCACAACTAGTTTAAATCTGAGAATACATATTTCTCAAAGATGATTTAAAATTTAACTTTAATCTGTTTCTGTGTTATGAATTAAATTCGAATTATATAAGAAGGAAGTATAGTACCCTTACCTGCAGTATAGAGGAAGAAAACTAGATACACAGTTTATTCAATTGAAATTAGCAGTAAATCAAATAGGAAAAACCATAGAATATATAATTGGGACAGATGACATGAGTCCCTCGTTATAGTATACTGCCTTCAGTGAATTGGAAAAACCTTAAGCAAGTTACAGATATACTTCTGTGTTAGCAACAGAGTAAAATAAATTCCAAAAATAAAAATAGGTGAGTATTTAGCACATTACATAGTCATCTATACTGAAATCAAAGGCTTATGATAAATAGGCACTAACAATATTGATTAACAAGGCATGTTAATCATGAGAACCAATGATAGATACACAACTCTATACAAAGAGAAAATTAAATACAAAGTCTATGGAGATGAGTAACCAAAACTCTATAAACTCATTGCCATCCTAGTATTTTAAAGAAATCTGGAGTTACACCAGTACTAAACGGGAATGAACGAAGTATTGCAGAAAATGGCTAAGTAGTAACTAAAATATTAGATTGAAAAGACAACAAACTACTAGTCAATTAATTCTGTAATGAAGACTCCATTTCTGAAATAAGAGAGAGAGAGTTCCCAATTTTCACATCGAATTTTATATATAAATTCTGAGTATTTTATAACGATGTAGTAACAGGAAGAGTTCTTACGGAACATAGGTACTACGTGGAAATTAACCAGAGGAATTATAATAAACTCGTATAGCTGGCGGCACATAGAAACCAAAATATTTCAAATAGGAAATAATCATATACAGATGGCCGGTGAAAATGAAATTTCATATACAGAAGGTACAACGCAGAAGTAAAGTATATGAAAAATTATCAGTGAAACTTATGTTGTCCTGACATGGGCAAATTAAAACCCTAGTCAATATATATACATATAACATCCCGTGAAAATAATAAATAAAAAGTATGTAACCAATGGAACGACTCTCCTTAGAGTCAACGAGATCATCTAGGAGCTGATCTAAATCAAATGTTAAAAACTTCGTTGAATAGGCAACGAGTTTACACACAGCCGAAGTCCTCATGAGTACCGACTTGTGTCAGAGAGCAAGGCGTTACAATTCTTTAATGACAGAAGCAAAGAGCTCTCGGGAATGTACTCATACGACGCGGATAATAAAGAGTTACCTGTAAACGAATATCATTTTGTGAACAATATTAGGGAGGGTAAATGAGGATGTGAAAATTGTATCAGCAAAACCATAACAAACAAATGATTAAATAAATTATTACCTGGGAAATGAATGGTTTTCGACAGTATGAACCTGTGTTAAAAACATAGAAGAGAGACCGAAATAGATTAGAGTATCTGGCATTTCAATTGAAACGCATAGGCGAAATTGGTTATGAGCAGCGAATGCTCTAAACCCTGAAGAGAAATCGTACCTAGACGCGTTCAAAATCTATGAGAAGAGTTCCTGGTCAGCGTCCTTAGTCGTCGCAGAAATCAATTGGAAATCGGAGATTTCTGAGAACGAAAAACCCTCGTCCAGTATTGGAAAGACGTCGCATATCCATACTTGCCATACATAAGAGGAGATGTTAATTTATATCAGTCAATGTACTCTGCGAAACTAGAATTTCAATTTCTGAAATGGACTGAAAATCGTATAGGAAATAAAACAATTTTAAAACGGTATAACGATACCACGAGCTTGGTAATATGTTAATAAAATTGAGCGCAAGTAAGAGATAAAAGTCTAGACAAAACCCTCATAGAACGAATGCCCAGAATATAAAGTGCATTCAGACTTTCGTTCTAGATTTTATAATCCGAAGAAAAATCTTGGTAAAGGCCTGGACTGATAGTATGAAAATAAAATCATAACGACTGAAACATATTGCATTTCTCCAATATTAAAACCAAAAACGTGGGAGAACAGAAGTTACCTCTGCGTGTGTCCGAAGGAGTGCGACGAAGGTCGACATCTTGCGCCATAACCTCTCGGAAATCGAGCAGAGATACTAGAGTGATAACAACAAAGGATGATTGAATGAACGAAAGTGAGAATAAGAGAAGCGAACAAGGGTTTAATTTTTAGTTTTTATAAAAATCGTAAACGATAACCCTAGCCAAATCGAGCCATACAAGTGGCACGAATCAGTAGACTTTCACCGGGATCGACAACGATCTAGACGATTGAGTTCAATAAAAGTCAAGCATACAAGTACCATAAGAACAGTTAATGTGTGTTCCAATCAGTAACCAAATAACGCTATAAAATATATTTTCACTCTGAGCTGGCAGTTACGAACAAATCCAAAAATCAAACTTAAATGTACACTGAGCAGGAGTGATAAAAGCGATGGGATACGAAACCATCAAACATGTACGCTATAAAGCAAGGAGACGTACGCCATATCAAACACGCAATGGAACGAATTAAGTCGTATGCATTCACACTGTAATAAGGAATGCCAAAGTCTATATAAAATTAATATGTAATGCGTGGGATGAGTGCCATATGGCTACGAATATGAATCCTATGGTTGAAACTTCAATGAAATCCCCAAATCGAATGAATACTCATCATCTTATATACATATGATGAATTCGATATATGGGTGAACTTATATGTATACACACGTGTGATGTATTATGTCTTGTGGAGTTACATATGAGGGAGTATATATTGTTTATATGTTGGGGGGATTATACATATATTTACGATATGTATATATAGGATAGAAGTAAAGATTAAAGATAGGAATCATAACGATTAATATCACAAAGAGGTTACACCTAAACTTTTATATGTTTGACACTTGTGAAATCTACCCACAATGGGGGGATAGAGTAAACATACAATTATGTTTACTAAAAGTATATGAAATTAAATGTGAAAAGGGGTAGATTTGAATCACTATGTATTCGTTAAATAGACAACATTGAGGCTCAACAATTCTCATGGAAATTGTAAAATGAGAAGAGAGCTTAGTCTTGAAAAAAAAAAAAATTTGCATGTGTGGGAGTTGGGGAACGTTACAAATGGTATCAGAGCTCATGTTATACAAAACTGGGCTGTTGTTGTGTGTGCTCACTATTGTTATGTACACTGTATAAATTTATTTATTGTTGAGAAATTATTTTTTTCCTGACCTAACTTGTTTAGTGTACAATGGTGCTGAAATGGCAGAAGGTGAGGAAATTTATGTCGATCTACATGATGAAGATAATACACCAGATCCCAACACTCCGATGATGGCTATTTTTCACAGTTTTCAACGAGAGATGGCTGAACTAAGAAGCCAGAATGACAGATTTTCATTAGCCAGTGAGGAGCAAGAAAATCTCATCAGAGAACTAACTTCGCGGAACAGCCAAGAAGGTGAGGGTTTCGGGAAGAGGAAGACTTATGAGTCTGAGGATGATGATGTTGTTAGGCATCAATATAAACAGATAAAGGAATTACAAGGGGAATTCCAAAAGATCAAACCTCCTTCCTATGATGGGGAGAAGGAGGAAGATGCTGAAGCTTGGTTGCTGAACATGATTAAGTATTTCCAAGTCTATGAATATGAGAGCAATCTGAAGGCCATATTAGCTGTTTACCAGCTACAAGGTAAGGCTACCTTGTGGTGGGAGGAGACGAAAATGGTTCATGCCATTGATGGAAAGACAGTTACCTGGAAAGACTTTCAAGTTAAGTTCAAAAATTGCTACTTAAATGAACATTACTATGATGATAAAGAAAAGGAATTTCATGAGCTTAGACTAGGACAACTTACTATTGATGAGTTTTTCACTAAGTTTACAAATCTGTTGAGATATGTCCCTTACATTAGGGAAGATAAAGCAAAGGTACAAAGGTTTTTGAACTGTTTTCCTGTTGTATACAAAGAGAAGATCAAGTTTGATAACCCAAAAACTATGGACGAGGTAGTGAGGAAGGCTAGATTATGCTATCAACAGTTAAGGGAAAGGCTGAGCATGGAAAAAGCTGGCTAAACAAAGGTGAAATTAAAGGAAAGAAACAGAAACCAGCTTACTTAAGAAATTTTGGTAGGGACCATCAGAGGAAAAAGTTTAATAAACCAAAGGAAATCCAAACAGCTCAGTCTCAAATTGGTTCCAAACAACTAGATGAAGCAAATAAGAAGGAAGGCACAGTCAAAATGAGGGAACCCTTGAAATGCTGGGGATGTGGAGAACCCCATATTTTGAGGGATTGTCCCCACCGAAACATTCAGATGATTATGAGAGATTGAGAAGCCACCACGGTAAATGACATAGCCAGAAATATACCCACTATCAGTGTAGCCTTGGAGAATCGACAAGCAGAACATCAAGCTACCATGGTTGAAATGGAGGGTAAGATTTCTGACCAAACTGTTAGATTTTTGATTGATCCAGGTGCTTCTTTGAGTTACATTAGTCCAAAAATTGTAGAAAAATGTAAACTGAAAACTGAAAAATTTCAGCAGTCTTGGCTGGTTCAGTTAGCCACTGGAACCAAGAGGAAAGTAACTCATAGGCTACCTCAAACAGAAATTAAATTAAATGATTTTCAAACAGAGGTAAACTTAAACATTTTTCCATTAGGTTCATATGACTTGCTGATAGGGATGGACTGGCTAGAAAAGAAGAAGGCCATGATGAACTGTTTGGATAAGACCCTAAATTGTGTAGATAAAGAAGGGAAACCTTTTATTCTCAAGGGAAAACCAAAACCTATCTCGGTAAGACAAATATCAGCACTGCAGTTAAAACGAATAGTTAAGAAGGGATACCAAGTCTATGCAGTGCATGTAGAAGAGACAGAACAGAAAAATGAAGAAAATCTACTTGATACCTTGCCAGTAGTAAGGGAGTTTAAGGAACTTTTCCCAGATGAGATTCCTCATCTTCCGCCCCAGAGAGAGATTGACTTTTCAATCGATTTGGTGCCGGGAGCAACACTTGTTTCCTGAGCCCCTTATAGAATGAGCCCCCCCGAAATCATAGAGCTGAAAATGCAATTACAGGAATTGTTGGATAAGGGCTATATCCGACCGAGTGTGTCTCCTTGGGGAGCACTGGTTCTATTCGTGAAAAATAAGGATGGAACCTTTAGGATGTGCATTGATTATCGTCAACTGAATAAGTTGACCATTAAAAATAGATACCCTTTACCCAGAATTGATGATCTTTTTGATCAAGTGAGAGGAGCTTCAGTATTTTTGAAGATTGACTTAAGGACTGGTTATCACCAGCTCAGAATTAAAGAAGAAGACATTAGCAAAACAGCCTTTCGAACCAGGTATGGTCACTATGAATTTGTAGTCCTACCTTTTGGTTTGACAAATGCCCCTGCCACCTTTATGTGTCTAATGAAAATTGTGTTAAATAATTACTTGGATAAGTTCATGCTTGTGTTTATAGACGATATTTTGCTTTATTTCAAAAGTGAGGAGGAGCACAAGGAGCACTTAAGGATAGTATTGAAAACTCTGAAAGAAAACCAATTATATGCCAAATTCAGTAAATGTGAATTCCATAAGGATAGGATACAATACCTGGGTCATATTATTTTTAAAAAAGCATTGGATTTTGATCCTGAAAGGATAAAAGCTATTAGAGAATGGACAGTGCCAACTGATGTTTCAGCACTGAGATCGTTTATGGGGATTGCAGGTTATTATCGCAGATTTGTGGAGAGATTTTCTGCCATAGCATACCCCATAACCTCACTGCAAAGGAAGGGTGTAAAATTTGAGTGGACTGAAAAGTTCCAAAACATTTTTGAACAATTAAATTTGAAACTCACTAGAGCCCCTATTTTGAAAATTGCAGATCCTGATAAGGAATTTGTGGTATGTACAAATGCTTGTAAAGAGGGGTTGGGCGGAGTCCTTTTGCAAGAAAATTCAGTTATTGCATATGAATCTAGGAAAATGAAGATACATGAATAGAACTATAGTGCCTATGATTTGGAGTTAGCTGCTGTTATTCATGCCTTGAAGATGTGGCGACACTATCTCCTTGGAAAAAAATTTACATTGATGACTGATCATATTAGTCTTAAATATTTCTTTTCCCAAACTGATTTGAATGCTAGACAAGCCAGATGGCAGTCTTTTCTGAGTGAATTTGATATGGACATAAAACATATCAGAGTGAAAGAAAATAAAATCGTTGATGCCTTGAGAAGAAATGCTTGTCAAAATATAAACAACATTGAGAGTAGTGTCCAATTTGATTTAGAAGATTTAGTGAAAAAGGCAGCAAACCAGGATCAAAATTATGAAACACTACAAGTGAAGATACTAAAGAAGGAGATGGTTGATTACACTCAAAACCAGAAGGGACTGATCTGTTATAAAAATAGATTATATATTGCAAATGTAGAGTCCTTGAAAAGAGAGATTCTAGATGAATATCATAAACAGCCATATGCAGGGCATCCGAGATATCAGAAAATGTTAAAAGCTTTGAAAAATAATTTGTTTTGGCCAGGAATGAAAAGAGATGTAGCAGAATACTTAGCTAGATGCATGGAATGTCAATTAGTTAAAGTTGAGCATCAGCATCCCGCTGGTCTTTTAAATCCTTTTCCGATTGCAGAATGGAAATGGGACACAGTTTCCATGGATTTCATAATAGGATTACCCAAAACCAAATACCAACATGATTCAGTGATGGTGGTAGTAGACACTTTAACAAAAGCTGCACACTTCATACCAGTAAAATCTACTTTTGGGACAGCCCAAGTAGCGAATGTGTTCCTGAAGGAGGTAGTAAGACTCCATGGGGTTCCAAAGGTGATTGTTTCAGACAGAGATGGTAAGTTTACAACAGCTTTTTGGAAAGGTCTATTTGAAGGTATGGGTACTAAGTTGAATTTTAGTACTGCCTATCACCCTCAGACCGACGGTCAGACAGAGAGAACTAACCATATTTTGGAAGATATGCTGAGAATGTATGTGATGGATCGACTATCAAAATGGGAAGACTACTTGCATTTAGCTGAATTTTCCTATAATAACAGCTATCAATCCTCCATCAAAATGATTCCGTTTGAGGCACTCTATGGGAGGAAGTGTCATACTCCTTTGAGCTGGAGCCAGCCAGAGGATAATATAATGTTGGGACCAGACGTCTTACAAGAGATGGAAAGAATTGTTAAACAAATACAAAGAAACATCAAGACCGCACAAGATCTCCAGAAAAACTATGCTGATAACAAAAGGACACATCGAGAATTCAAAGAGGGGATCATGTGTACTTACGTATTAAACCCAAAAAGAGCACACTGTATGCTGGAAGTTGTGCAAAAATAGCTCCTAGATATTGTGGTCCTCTTGAAGTATTAGAAAGGGTGGGACTGGTGGCTTACAAGCTGGCCTTACCACCCCATGTTATAGTGCATGATGTGTTTCATGTTTCATTACTAAAAAGATATATACATGATGCTTCTCACATAGTTGATTGGAATGTGGTACAGGTGGAACCAGAAGGGGAGTTCCTTCCAGAACCACTTCAAATATTGGAGTGGGAAGAAATTGAATTGAGTAACCGGACGGTAGAAGGAGTAAACGTGCAGTGGAAGCACTTTAGTGCTGAAGAAGCTACCTGGGAAAGAGAAGCTGATATGCTAGAAAGATATCCATTTTTGTTTGAAAAATGAACTCTAGTAGTTAAATACCAACACCGAGGATGGTGTTTGCTTTCAGAGGGGGAATATGTAACACCCCTAGTTTATGTGTTTGAAAACTAGACATTTGAACTAAAATCCTAGGGGGAGTGGACCCCAAAGGATAAGTATTTTGTGGATGTAATTAAATATTTAATTTGAGAAAATGAATAAAATAATTTTGTGCAGATTGACCAAAATGAGAATTATGAGATCACTTGCTAAATCCATGAGGATGGATAAAGGCAAATATTTCCCCACAATCTTTCAAAAATCCTTGAAAGAAATTGTTTCTAATTTAGATTTTGAGGAAAATCTAAATTCCCCAATGATGAGGAAAGTAGTTGGGAAGAGGTAAAAAGCTGGAAAAGCTGGGAAAAGCAGAAAGCAGCTTTAAAAGGTCCCTAAATAGGGAAGCCTAGGCAAACAAGAAGAAAATCATCTTGATATTCTGGATGCAGAATTAGAAACAGGCTTTGGGGAACAACAGCTTAAATAAGCTATTCTTGAACAGATTAGGGGTTGATCTATTCTAGGAGGGATCTTAGCTCGGGGGTGAATTCAAGAGATAAACGAATTCTAAGGTTGGGTGGACTGGCCATCTGATTTAGTGGTATGCACAGTTTAATTTTATATTTTTTTTATGTGTAGGTATAAAAATTTTGTTGTAGTGAATGGGGAAGTATATTCCATACATTTAACAGAAAATACCCGAAGAAATTATTCTTCCAATTTTTGTATAGTTGTAGAGATTTCACCTATGGGAAGGAATTCATCATAATTTCTAAACCACAATTGGTTTAAATCTGAGAATACATATTTCTCAAAGATGATTTAAAATTTAACTTTAATGTGTTTCTCTGTTATGAATTAAATTCGAATTATATAAGAAGGAAGTATAGTATCCTTACCTGCAGTATAGAGGAAGACAACTAGATACACGGTATATTCAATTGAAATTAGCAGTAAATAAAATAGGTAGAACCATAGAATATATAATTGGGACAGATGACATCAGTCCCTAGTTATAGTATACTACCTTCAGTGAATTGGAAAAACCTTAAGCAAGTTATAGATATACTTATGTGTTAGCCATAGAGTTAAATAAATTCCAAAATTAAAAACAGTTACGTATTTAGCACATTAAATAGTCATCTATACTAAATCAAAGGCTAACGATATTGATTAACAAGGCATGTTAATCATGAGAACCGATGATAGTTACACAAATCTATACAAAGAGAAAATTAAATACAAAGTCTATTGAGATGAGTAACCAAAACTCTATAAACTCATTGCCATCCTAGTAATTTAAAGAAATCTGGAGTTACACCAGTACTAAACAGGAATGAACGAAGTATTGCAGAAAATGGCTAAGTAGTAACTAAAATCTTAGATTTAAAAGACAACAAACTACTATTAAACTAATTCTGTAATGAAGGCTCCATTTTTGAAATAAGAGAGAGAGAGTTCCCAATTTTCACATCAAATTTTATATATAAATTCTGAGTATTTTATAACCATGTAGTAAGAGGAAGAGTTCTTACGGAACACATGTACTACATGGAAATTTACCAGAGGAATTATAATAAACTCGCATAGCTGGCAACACATAGAAACCAAAATATTTCAAATAGGAAATAATAATATACAGATGGTAGGCGAAAACGAATTTTCATATACAGAAGGTACAACGCGGAAGTAAAGTATATGAAAAATTATCAGTGAAACTTATGTTGTCCTGACATGGACAAATTAAAACCCTAGTCAATATATATATATATATATATATATATATATATAACGTCTGGTGCAAACAATAAATAAAAAGTATGTAAACAATGGAACGACTCTCCTTAGAGTCAACGAGATCATCGAGGAGCTGATATAAATCAAACGTTAAAAACCTCGTTGAATAGGCAACAAGTTTACACACAGCCGAAGTGCTCATGAGTACCAACCTGTGTTAGAGAGCAAGGTGTTACAATTCTTTCACGACAGAAGCAAAGAGCTCTTGGGAAAGTACTCATACGACGCAGATAATAAAGAGTTACCTGTAAACGAATATCATTTTATGAAAAATATTACGGAGGGTAAATGAAGATGTGAAAATTGTATCAGCAAAACCATAACAAACGAATGATTAAATAAATTATTACCTGGGAAATGAATGGTTTTCGACAGTATGAAACTGTGTTAAAAACATAGAAGAGAGACCGAAATAGATTAGAGGATCTAGCATTTCAATTGAAACACATAGGTGAAATTTGTTATGAGCGGTGAATGCTCTAAACCCTGAAGAGAAATCATACCTAGACACGTTCAAAAAATCTAAGAAGATTTCCTGGTCAGCGTCCTTAGTCGTCGCAGAAATCAATTGGAAATCGAAGATCTCCGAGAACGAAAACCCTTGTCCAGTATTGGAAGGACGTCGCATATCCAGACTTGCCATACATAAGATGAGACATTAATTTATATTAGTCAATGTACTCTGCGAAACTAGTATTTCAATTTCTAAAATGGACTGAAAATCGTATAGGCAATAAAACAATTTTAAAATGGTATAACGATACCACGAGCTTGGTAATATGTTAATAAAATTGAGCGCAAGTAAGAGATAAAAGTCTAAACAAAACCCTCATAGAACGAATGCCCATAATGTAAAGTGCATTCAGACTTTTGTTTTGGATTTTATAATCCGGAGAAAAATCTTGGTAAAGGCCTGAACTGATAGTATGAAAATAAAAGCATAACGACTGAACACATAGTGCAATTCTCCAATATTAAAACCAAAACGTGGGAGAACATAAGTTACCTCTGCATGTGGTCGAAGGAGCGCGACGAAGGCCGGCATATGGCACCATTACCTCTCAAAAATCGAGCTGATAAACCACAATGATAAAAAAAAGGGTAATTGAATGAATGGAGGATCGAATAAGAGAAGCGAACAAGGGTTTAATGTTCAGCTTTTATAAAAAAAAATATTAAACGATAACCCTAGCCAAATCGAGCCCTACAAGTGGCACGAATCAGTAGCCTTTCATTGGGATCGACAACAGTCTAGATGATTGAGTTCAATAAAAGTCAAGCGTACAAGTACCATAAGAACAATTAATGTGCATACAAATCAGTAACCAAATAACGCTATAAAATATATTTTCACTCAGAGCTAGCGGTTATGAACAAATCCAAAAATCAAATTTAAATGTACGCTAAGCAGGAGTGATAAAAACGATGGGATACAAATCCATCAAACATTTACGCTATAAAGAAAGGAGATGTACGCCATTTCAACCACGCAAGGGAACGAATTAAGTCGTATGCACTGACACTGTAATAAGGAATGCCAAAGTCTATATAAAATTAATATGTAATGCGTGGGATGAGTGCCATATGGCTACGAATATGAATCCTATGGTTGAAACTTCAATGAAATCCCCAAATCGAATGAACACTCATCTTCTTATATACATATGATGAATTCGATATATGGGTGAACTTATATGTATACACACGTGTGATGTACTATGTCTTGTGGAGTTACATATGAGGGAATATATATTGTTTATATGTTGGGGGGATTAGACATATATTTACGATATGTATATATGGGATAGAAGTAAAGATTAAAGATAGGAATCATAACGATTAATGTCACAAAGAGGTTACACCTAAACTTTTATATGTTTGACACTTGAGAAATCTACCCACAATGGGGGGATAGAGTAAACATACAATTATGTTTGCTAAAAGTATATGAAATTAAATGTGAAAAGGGGTAGATTTGAATCACTATGTATTCATTAAATAGACAACTTTGAGGCTCAGCAATTCTCAGGGAAATTGTAAAATGAAAAGAGAGCTTAGTCTTAGAAAAAAAAAAAATTTGCATGTGTGGGAGTTGGGGAACGTTACAATGACATGCTTTGTGAGTGGGAGGCACGAGAGAGGGAGAGAGATGTGTACCCTTGCCCTATTATAACAGATATCCAGGGGCTCCTAAGGCAGGTAGGCCTACTGAAGTTCTATGAGGAGGCTACTTCCGTAAAGGCCCATAGAGTGTTTTTGATACATTTTATCCACAGGTGGAATGCCCACCAACAGGCTTTCTAGGTCGGTCCTAACCAGTGGTACACACCCACTAAGGAGGATATTTATTTCATTACAGGGCTATTGAGGAGGGGGATGGATTTTCCCTCATTCGTAGATGTTCCAGCTGGTTGTGTAGTAGGGAGTTAATTAGTTTACTCCCAGAGATACATTGGAGCAGATGTACTATCTCCTTTAGAGCTTCAGGTCCCTGGAGGTCAGCTATGTATTGGTTCATTTGGTAGATAGGACGTGGAGCCCCTCTCACTTCTCATTTTGACCATTTCACACAACACCAATGAGGGGCAACGCATTAGTTTCCTGCTTCTATATTATGTTGATTCTTTAGTACAGGAGCCACGACTTGTCAGGTGGTCTGCGATTTTTTTGCAGTAGTTTTGTATGTCCTTAGATAGATGGCGCGATCATGCACAAGGGAGGGTCAACTTCCCTATTGCTTCAGAGATTTTTTGTTTATTTTTTGAGATGTTTCCAAAGATGAGGCCTACTTTAGTTCAACAGCCTCGTAGACCGATGTTGAAGGCCTAGATGCACAAGTGAGGGCAGATGATGCCCAAGAGGGGAGAGACTATGTTTCCAACCATGATATCGCATGATGCACTGGACTTACTAGCCATTGTTGATGAGATGCATCCCTTCCTTATGGTACCCTGTACTTATGTTGGATTGGATTGGTGAGGGTGTGCCAACATCCTCTTCACAAATGATGAGCTGCCAGATGATAGAGGTACTATTACTATTTTATTTATATTTATTCTAACATTTTCTTTAACTTGTTTTTATTAAATTATGTAATGAAATTGTCTAATTATTGTTGTGTACTTATATATATCTTGCAGACATTGGCTCTTTTGATGGTCAAAAGATGCCAAAACCACCACATGATCCACATGTGGATCCTGATGATGATCAGGACATGGCAGATGCTGAGGATCATGATCAGGAGGCCAGTGCAGAGAGACATGCTCCTGCTAGTGCACCGGTACCACCTTTTACTAGGCGCGGTTGACCTGATACTAGATACAGGATGGAGTTCGGCGACCAACTCAGTGCATTGATTGTTGAGGCGGGTGTTAAGCCCATTCATTACAAATACATAGAGGCTGGTGATAGGATATTATGGATGTGGACATGCATGTTGCGTGACATGTACAACCTGATGCAACATGTTGTAGGAGCTATGACAATTGTTATGCGACTGAGGAGGATTGTTGCATGTTATAGGCATGGTCGAGCCGTAGCACGTGATGGACAGTACATAAGCAACGACTCATAATCTCATGAACGTTCACCTCACACCGCACCAGATGAGCATGAGGCTACACTAGCATCCTGTAGTCATCATGGAGATGAGGCTAGTCCATCATCCACGTCCATTCAGCAGCATCCATCAGTACTTGTCATGATCATGAGCAGGCTGGACCATCGACCATCAAGGCTGTACCATTGACTGAGAAAGCCTCCACTAGTACTGCTTATATTTATGTTGTACTACCACGAGCTGATCCATCCATCAGTACTAGTTATGATCATCAGCAGGTTGGACCATCGACCATCGAGGTTGGACATTTGACTGAGCAGGCCTCCACTAGTACTGCTATTGATGTTGTACTACCACTAGCTGATCCATGACATTTATATTACAGTTTTATATTTTTAACATTATTCAGTTATATATATATGTGCCATGTATTTTATGTTCATGTTGTAGTTGTACTTAATTTACATGTTGGTGATCATCATGATGTGTATATTGTTAGATCATGTTAGATATGTTCATTTAATATTTTTCTTGTAGATATATGTGTATGTGATAGCATGAGTTATTTGACATGAGATGTATATTTGATGTTTGTGTTGTGATGATGTTAATATATAATGTTAATTTGATGTTTGAATGTGTTTTTTAGTCGAATATGATGTTTGTACGATGGTTATCATGATCGTGATGTTTATTAATTAATTTAATATTAAATTACCATGATATTTATTAAAAATTCTGTCGTGATTGTAATTGAAATTTAGATTTTAATAGTATGTAAAATTGAAAATTGTATTTTTATTTGTGATTATAATTTTAACTGTAATTTATTTAAAATATTTAATGTAAAATTTTAATTTTAATTGTAATATTTAATCTATTGTGAAATGATTTTAATTGTAATTTTAATTGTAATTGTATATATGACAAATTGTAAAATTGTAATTCTAATTCTAATTGTATGTAAAATTCTAAAATTGTATTTGTATTTGTAATTGTAAATTTAATCGTAATTCTATGTAAAATATTTTTACAATTGTAATTGTAATAGTAAATGTAATTCTAATTCTAATTGTTTGTAAAGTATTTGTAAAATTTTAATTGTTTTACTGTGAAATTATTGTAATTGTAAATGTAATTGTATGTAAAATTAAAATTCTAATTCTAATTCTAATTCTAATTGTATGTAAAACTGTAAAATTGTAATTGTAATTCTAATTCTAATTTTAATTGTAATTGTATCTAAAATATTTGTAAAATTTTAATTGTATTAATGTGAAAACTTAATTTTATTAATGTGAAATGATTTTATTAGAATATTTAAATTTCTGAAGTTGTAAATAATTGTAAAATAATAAATCTAGAATAATATGAATTTTTGTAACATAATAAAGTTTAGAAAATAATGAAAATAAATTCATTTACTTTATAATTATCATTATTTTATTATAATCTTACATACAAAAGAAAACTTTATACAGTCCAGTGCGCTTATCATCATAACACGCACTCGTGCTTGACAACTCTTCCGCACCGGTGCATCATAAAACACTGCGCCAAAAAAAACCTCGATCTTAAAAACCACCTCGGTGTGCCTATAAATCAACGCACATCGGAACTGGGTTATTCTATAAAGTGCAGTATTGGAGTAGTCGAGGGTTCGAATCACGAGCAATAATTTTTTGAGGAGATGAGGGCTTGAAAAGACAAGAGTTTGAATTTTGGCTGAGAATTTTATAGCAGAGAAAATGAGTGATTCAAATAGAAAGACAGACAAAGATGCTTATAGGGATGCAGACAGATACATAGCTCGACAGAGTAGAAATGGAGAAAAGGACTACAGGTTGAGACTGACAGAGAACATTTCATTGAGGTCGGCGAAAGGGTTAAGAGGTCCCATGATGGAGAAATGGAGAGTAGAGTTTATGGTAGAGAAAGATCAATCGAGGCAGTCGATAAAGCCAAGAGGCACCATGAAGGGAAGGATTCCCATTCCCTTAAGGACATTAGAGAAAGATCAATTAAAGTTGTTGATTGGGCTGGTAGGTCCCATGAAGCAAAATATTCTCTAGAATGTGTTTAAAAGGAGTTGGGAGTATTGTCTGAGATTCAGTTGGCTTACATAAAATTTTATCGGGAAAGCTGACGTCGCATACAATAACATCTTTGGCTTTCAATTGAACATGAATGCCATCTCTAACTTCTCTGAGTTGTGGTCCTGTGGATGGAACTGGTAAAAAGCTTGCTTGTATTATAATTGGAAATCCAGTGACCATTTCTGTGGGAAGAAAAGCATAGATACCTATAGCTACCATATTTCCACCTACAAATCGGTTTCCCATTGGAAAAGCAGATGTAATAGCCTATTTTACAATTTCTTTCCTCTACTCAACCCTATACTCATTTTATAGGGGAAACCATTGCCTCCACATGTAATAACTGTGTCTTATAATAAAAAATCAGTCTTCTTCTTCTAATAAATGCAGAATGAAGGACTCGTTGTCATTGCTCCCAGAACATTACCATTATGCAGATTATATGTACTAATTGTTGGCAGGCCATCCGTCTATCTGCAGATTATATTCAAAAAAATATTTGTTTCAAATAGTTAAGTTCCAATTATAAAAGGTTCACATGCCACAATTTACCACTTGGGCCCTGTAGTATTGCATCTTCACATGCCCCACATTGAATTATCTCCACATAATCAGTGGGGACCTCCTGCAATAAACAAAATGCATTGTAAGAATAGTTATTTCCATCAAGAATTTATCCAATTCCAATTCTCAATTTTAATTATAATTATGATTCTCAAGAATAAACAAAATTCCAATTCTCAATTTCTATGGTTGGAGTTCACTAAATTTTAGTGTACACACCTAAAATTAGTTTTGGTGCCTTAACTGCAAATCGATGCTACTGTACATATAACTGCGCCGATTCCGGTGTTACAAAAATACGCATCTGTGTGGTGTTATTAACTGACGCACCGGTGATGAATAAACACAAATAAAAAAGCGCAACTCTATTTTATTTAAGTGAAAAAAAAATGGCAAACTGAAAAATGGGCAGAAAATTATTTTCGAAAATCTACTTTCATAAATAATTCTTTAAATACTAAACACTTTTCATTATTTCACTATTTTTGTGTAACACCCCCAATTTGTGTGTTGAAATTTTAAAGTTAGACATTGAACTTTAAATCCTAAAGGGGGTGGACCCCAAGGGATAAGTATGGTGTGAATGTATTTGCATATTTTATTTGAGGAAATAAATAAAATGATTGTGCAATTTGACCAAGATGAGAATTAGAGATCACTTGCCAAATCCAAGAGGATGGATAAGGCAACAAATCCCCAAATTTTTTTCAAAAATCCTTGAAAGAAATTTATTTAGATTTGAGAGGAATCTAAATTTCCCCAATGAAGAGGAGTAGTTGGGAAGAGGTGAGAAAAAACTGGAAAAGCTGAGGAAAAGCTTAAAGCAGCTTTAAAGAATCCAAAAATGGGAAGCCTAGGCTAAACAGGAAAGAAAGCATCACGCAATACCGGAGCGCGAATTAGAAGCATGCTGGGGAATTATGAGCTTAAATAAATGTTGCTCCTAAGTGTTCTCGAGAGGTTGACTTTGTTCTAGGAGGTGATCTCTGCTCGGGTGAAGTGGGGATAAAAAGAGACCTCTCTCTACTAAGGCTGGGAGTCTGTGACATTTGCAGATTTTGTGGTGAGCACTGGGTTAAGTACCTTTATGTCCCTTCTTTGGTTATGAATTGGCTACATATCAATTTTATGACAATGAAAATTTTGGGTACTACATTTAACAGCATCTATCCTTAGGCATTCACCTTCCAGATTTTGTTTAATTGTAGACCAGAAAATCCCTAGGATAGAAACTCCAGAATCTCTAAACCAAGGTTGGTTTAAATCTGAAGTTACTTAGTCCCCATGGATTATTAAATATTATTTTGTTCCTGTATACACAACTAGGATATTTTGTGCTCTTAGGTATGCTAAAAATAAAAAATAGTGTAACAGCATTGAAGTATGCATAGTATATAGCAAAACGAAAGAAAGCAAGATATTAGAATGTGACAAAAAGATTGTGCTAGAAAAAGAGTCATTCTAATCTATATGAGTATTATAACCATTATAAGGGTATAGATTTCATCTCTAAATCTATTTTTATTCCTGGAAAACCAGTAGCATAACAAAATATTTGACTTATAACTTAGGTCCTCTAGTTCGACACCTTTGAGTACCTATAAAATAAAAATTTACAAGCAATGATTCTGAAATATATAGATGAAACTTTTGTGAAACCCCAAAGTAAATCTACCCTATCGAGGTGTTATACTACCCATAGCAACTATAGAGAAATTTTGTATTTTTAACTTCGGCTCGTAACCTTGAAATAAACATTGGATAGTGGAGTTAAACTATTCTAAAAGTATATCATTAATTAAACTATTGAGCATTGATATCTATATGGAAAAAAAAAGAACAAAACGTGTATAGATTTCAAGCATCGAGTATTACACAATTTCATTACTTAATAGTCTCGGCTATAAAGGAGTCATATATATATATAGAAATGTTATATAACATAAAGGCGATACAAAGGCAAATCCCATACTTCAATGATAGATGTTAAAAGGGAAGCATAACTATGAAACGTATATATATGATTATATATGTTCAAAACGAGGATATCATAACGAAGCAAGGTAATGTACATAAGTACTATCGCTAATGGAACGTAAGAATAGTCAAACCATAACAATGTGTGACGAGCAATTAAACAAGTCTATATTCAACGAAGCAATCGGACTGCAGGGATAATGATGCATCACGGTTTTGTGGAGATTTGTCCACGTTAATCTAACACGAGCCAAGGTGAAAAATAAAATGATAATACAACGCGTAGCCATAGCTCTAACTATAATCATTACGAAATAGCATGGAGCCTTCACAGTTTTAACCAAAAATTATTACACGACAGACGAGAGTTCTAAGGAGCCGAGTATATGATTCCACATTTTATGTTAGTTGCGGTTTCAGAGTGTGGAGAGTTCTTCAAAACATGGTAAAATAAAACGTTAAATTAACCAGAGAATAAACCCGCCTCTGTCTGCCCGCACGCTGTCATTATTCCCCTATTCGATCACAGAATGCATTTTGTTAGAGTACAGAGAATCTAGACTGAATAGTAGACTCCGTAGCCATTCGGCTCGTAGAAAGAAACAGAACTATGGAAATACAACAAATGAACGGGTTATTGATGCCGAAGGAGACAGTTAACAAAACGTATGACAATAGACACGTTATGGAAGCCGAACTTCTGCCGGTGTTCCGAATATAATAATAGAAAAAAAAAAACCAAAACAGCTATATGATGGGGCGTCGTATTAGTAGGGAATAGAAATCTCTTAAAATTGTTCCTGCAAACCCCAGAAGCCGAAGCCAGCGCCCTGACAAGAGTAGACGAACAGATTTGTGAGAAGGGTAACTGTATCCACATTTCAAATTTGTATAAAAAAAAGAAAAAGAAATATAGGGATGTGGAAAGCCTGTATACCGACCAGCAGAAGCATGAACCCCGCACGCAATCATTAAAGACCAGAAACCTGCAACGGTTGCGTGGAACAACCAGTAAGAGCGTAGTAAGCATAGCTGATATAAATCAACAGAATGAGAACTTGCTAGATAGGAAAAGCAAACGAAAACATGTTCTACGTTACAGGAGATCCATAACTAGTTGAATAACCAGGTAAGGTAGTTAGATGGAGAGTGTGAGTCGGCGATGCAAATCCAGAAGCTCTTAACTCAGCAGAACCTGAAACCATAAAAAGAAGGAGAAGAATAGGAATGGGGTCTGGGCTGTGAAAGATAAATAATGAACGCCAAACCCTAAAACAAGAGCGTGAAAGGTACTGGGCAAAAACAAAAACCAAAAAAACAAATCCTGTTCCCGGATTTACTCAGGTACCCTCCAGAGAGCTCGAAGTGTTACGAAATCTGGAAAAAGGATTTCAAGATCAACTCTGCTCTGCAACCATGGTACCCTCTGGTTAGTTTAATAGTAATTTAAGCCGGTTCAGCGTACCGGGGAGGCGGGTTGCAGGAGAATTCAGGAAGGGACTCATTGAAAATATTTTTCTTCCTCCTTCCTCCTTCCAGCTGTTGGAAAAACACGTTATCAGTACAGGAGTGGTTGTGACAGAAAAGTTGGAGCGAGTGTCACAGTCTTGGAACTGAAACACGCCACCAGGAGCTTGGGGCCGCTAGGAACCTGGCACCTGCACACAAAACTGGAAACTGAGATCGACATACGTGCGAGCTAGGGTTTGACTGCACCGTATTCTGGCGAACGTGGTATTATAAAACTGGCCGAGGAATAAAAATCAACTTACCCGGCGGTCGGAGAGTTATAATACCGGGGTTTCAAATCATGACGCGCGCAAATGGAGAAAACGCGGGGTTAGCGCTCCTCATATGTAACCATGTATATCGTGGCAGTTCATTTAATTATATAACAAGGTTTTGATTTGCATATCATATATATATAGCATTATTAGGTGCTAATTATATATATATATGCGTCCATTGAGTTATATAGCCGAGGGCGATATATATATATATATATATATAGGCAAGGTAAATTTTGATAAAGGTCATGGATATGAATAGGTCAGATATATAGATAGGTGCCACACTTACAAGAGCGCGATTTCACATTATAATATGAATGCAAAGTTTGTATAATGTATAGCCTAGTTTTATTTAACTATATGGTACTACATTTCTATATATGCCTCTTATATATGTATGTGCATTGAAACATATTATAGCAATGATAATGGTATGCGGTATATAGACGAGTTATACAAGCAAGTAGGTTATCAAGGTTATGTATAGGTATGTAAGTGATATAAAAAAAAAATAAGTGTATGGGATAGATAGTTGTATATTGATGTGCTCAGCTCATGGTTTTATCTAAGGATACTATAACCATATATAGGGGGCACTTATATATATAAATATATAAAGGTTATATAGAGAGTTAGGCACATCTTAATTATTTCTGTCTAATGATAACCATACATGGGTTGCATATGTATATACATGTATGTTTTATAATTGTATATAGGTGTTATATGTTGACATATATGTGACATATATGGGATCGCCTGAAAAGGATTGAACATAGCAACCTTAAGAGAGGCATGGGATCTTAGGTATATAGATGAACTGGGCACCTAGAGAATATTAACTGTTATTAAAGGGGGATGGAAAATAGAAATGATACTAACGGTAAAGAAGATATTGAAGGAACAAGTGGAAAATATAACATTTGATGAAAAAAAAAAAATTTCATTTAACTGGAGGTGTTACAAATGGTATCGGAGCACTAGTTACAACAAATTGGGCTGTCGTTTTGTGCTCACTGCTTATTACATATTTTGTTTTCTGAAGTTTATAAACTTTGCTAATCTGTGTTGTAAGTGTGTACAGTTGAAATGGCTGAAGGTGAAGGGATTTATGTGGATCTGCGGGATGAGTTTGCTACTCCAGATCCCAATGCCCCGGTACTGGCTATGTTGCACCGGAAGCAACGAGAGTTGGCTGAATTAAGAAGCCAAAATGACATGTTGTCATCAGCCAGTAAGGAGCAGGAAAAGCTCATCAGAGAGCTAACTTTCCGGAACAGCCAGGAAGGCGAAGGTTCTAGAAAAAGAAAGATGGATGAATCTGAGGATGAGGATGCAGCTAGAAATCAACATAAGGAGAAAAGAGAGTTGCAGGGAGAATTTAGAAAGATCAAACCTCCCTCCTATGATGGGGAGAAGGAGGAGGATGTTGAAGCTTGGTTGCTGAACATGATCAAGTATTTCCAAGTCTATGAATATGAGAGCAATCTGAAGGCTAGATTAGCTGTGTACCAGCTACAAGGAAAAGCTACACTCTGGTGGGAAGAGACAAAAATGGTGCATGCCATTGACGAAAAGACAGTTACTTGGGAAGATTTTCAGACTAAGTTCAAAAGTTGTTATTTGAATGAACGTTATTATGACGATAAAGCAAAAGAATTCCATGAACTTAGGCTAGGGCAGCTCACTATTGATGAGTTTGTCACTAAGTTTACTAATTTACTGAGGTATGTTCCTTACATTAGGGAAGAAAAGGAAAAAGTGCAAAGGTTTTTAAATTGTTTGCCTACTGTGTACAAGGAAAAAATTGAGTTTGACAACCCAAAGACCATGGATGAAGCTGTTAGAAAAGCAAGATTATGCTATCAGCAGTTTAAAGGTAAAGCTGAACAAGGGAAGGGTTGGATGAACAAGGGTGAGTTCAAAGGAAAGAGACCAAAACCAGCATATTTAAGGAATTTTGGTAGAGATCATCAAAGGAAAAAGTTCAGCAAACCAAAGGAAAGTCAAACTGCTCAGTCCCAAGTGGTTTCAAAACCAGTAGAAGGGAATAATAAAAAGGAAGGGACAGTCAGAATGAAGGAACCTTTGAAATGTTGGGGCTGTGGAGAACCCCATATGATGAGGGACTGTCCCCATCGAAATATTCATATGATCAGAAGAGAGCGAGAGGCAACAACATTCAATGACATAGCTAGAAACATACCAACTATCAGTGCAGCATTGGAAAATCGGCAAGCAGAACATCAAGCAACCATGGTGGAAATGGAGGGTAAGATTTCTGACCTACCTGTTACTGTTTTGATTGATCCAGGTGCTTCTTTGAGTTACATTAGTCCTGGAATTGTAGAAAAATGTAAAATTAAACCTGAAAAATTTCAGCAGTCATGGTTCGTATAGCTGGCCACTGGAACTAAGAGAAAAGTCACACATAAGTTGCCCAAAACAGCAATACAATTAAATGGGTTCCCAACAAAAGTAAATCTGAAAATATTTACATTAGGATCCTATGATCTGCTGATAGGAATGGATTGGCTGGAAAAGAAGAAAGCCCTGATGAACTGCTGGGATAAAACCCTGCATTGTGTAGATGAGGAAGGGAAACCTTTTACACTAAAAGGGAAACCAAAACCCATTGTAGTAAGACAAATATCAGCCTTACAATTGAAAAGAACAGCTAGACAAGGATACCAAGTCTATGCAGTGCATGTAGAAGAAATAGAACAGAAAACTGAGGAAGAGTTACTGGATGCTATACCAGTCATCAGAGAGTTTAAGGAAATCTTTCCCAAGGAAATCCCTCATCTCCCCCCCAAAAGAGAGATTGAGTTTTCTATAGATCTGGTGCCGGGAGCTACACCTATTTCCCGAGCCCCTTATCGGATGAGCCCGCCAGAACTGATGGAACTGAAGATGCAACTGCAAGAATTATTGGATAAGGGTTACATTAGACCAAGTGTGTCTCCATGGGGAGCACCTGTTTTATTTGTTAAAAAGAAGGATGGAACTTTTAGGATGTGCATTGACTATCGTCAACTGAACAAGTTGACCATTAAGAATAGATATCCACTTCCTAGAATTGATGATCTTTTTGATCAAGTGAGAGGAGCTTTAGTCTTCTCCAAGATAGACCTAAGGACTGGGTATCACCAGCTCAGAATTAAAGAAGAAGACATCAGCAAAACAGCATTTCGAACCAGGTATGGGCACTACGAATTTGTAGTCCTACCTTTTGGTTTGACGAATGCCCCTGCCACCTTTATGTGTTTGATGAACAGTGTGTTGAATAAGTATTTGGACAAATTTGTTCTTGTGTTCATAGATGATATCTTAGTTTACTCCAAAAATGAGGAAGAACATAAGGAACACCTGAGAATAGTGTTGCAAACTTTGAAAGAAAATCGGCTATATGCCAAGTTCAGTAAATGTGAATTTTATAAAGATAAGATTCAATATTTGGGTCATATAATTTCTGAAAAAGGGTTGGCAGTTGACCCTGAAAAGATAAAAGCCATTAAAGAATGGCCAGTTCCCACTGATGTCTCAGCAGTAAGATCCTTTATGGGAATTGCAGGCTATTATCGCAGATTTGTGGAGAGATTTTCTGCTATAGAAAATCCCATAACCTCATTACAAAGGAAGGGTGTTAAGTTCGTGTGGACTGAGAAATGTCAAAACAATTTCGAACAATTGAAACAGAAACTTATTTCAGCTCCTATATTAAAAATTGCTGATCCTGATAAAGAGTTTGTGGTATGTACAGATGCTTGCAGAGAGGGGCTAGGAGGATTCCTATTGCAAGAAAATTCAGTTATTGCCTATGAGTCTAGGAAATTGAAAACTCATGAACAGAATTATAGTGCATATGATTTGGAATTTGCAGCTGTTATTCATGCTTTAAAAATGTGGAGGCACTATCTGCTGGGGAAGAAGTTCACATTAATTACTGATCATATTAGCCTTAAATATTTCTTTTCCCAAACTGACCTGAATGCAAGACAAGCCAGATGGATGTCTTTTCTAAGTGAATTTGATATGGACATAAAACATATCAAGGGAAAAGAAAATAAAGTTGCTGATGCCTTAAGTAGAAATGCTTGTCAACATTTAAATAGCATTGGAAGTAGTGCCCAGATGGAGATAGAGGAATTGGTGGGAAAAGCAGCAACTCAAGATCCCAACTATGAGGCACTCTTAGTGAAATTACAGATAAGGGATAAAACAGATTACACTAAAAACCCACAAGGGCTGCTCTATTACAAAAACAGGTTGTATATTCCAAATATAGAGTCATTGAAAATAGAGATTCTAGATGAATATCATAAACAGCCCTATGCAGGACATCCCGGATATCAAAAGATGTTGACAGCCTTGAAGAAGAAGTTGTTCTGGCCAGGAACGAAGAGAGATGTGGCAGAGTATCTAAGTAGGTGTATGGAATGTCAACTGGTCAAAGTTGAGCATCAACACCCAGCAGGGCTTTTAAATCCCCTGCTAATTGCAGAATGGAAATGGGACACAGTTTCCATGGATTTTATAACAGGATTACCCAAGACTAAATATCAACATGATTCTGTGATGGTAGTAGTAGACACTCTCACAAAAGCTGCTCACTTTATACCAGTGAAATCTACTTTCGGAACAGCTCAAGTAGCCAATGTTTTCCTGAAGGAGATGGTAAGGCTTCATGGAGTTCCCAAAGTAATTGTCTCAGATCGAGATGCTAAGTTTACAGCAGCATTTTGGAAGGGATTGTTTGGAGGGATGGGTACTAAGCTGAATTTTAGTACTGCCTATCACCCTCAAACAGATGGGCAGACAGAAAGGACGAATCAAATTTTGGAGGATATGTTGCGAATGTATGTGATGGATAGACCATCAAAGTGGGAAGAGTATCTGCATCTAGCTGAGTTTGCCTATAATAATAGCTACCAATCCTCTATTAAGATGAGTCCGTTTGAGGCACTCTATGGGAGAAAGTGCCGTACTCCCTTGAGTTGGAGTCAACCAGAGGATAAGCTGGTGTTGGGACCAGATGCACTACAAGAGATGGAAAGAATTGTCAAACAAATACAAAGAAATATCAAGACAGCGCAAGATCGCCAGAAAAGTTATGCGGATAAGAAAAGAGTGCACCGAGAATTCAAAGTGGGAGATCATGTGTATTTACGCATCAAACCCAAAAAGAGCACACTTTATGTTGGAAGTTGTGCAAAACTTGCACCTAGATATTGTGGGCCTTTTGAGGTGTTAGAAAGGGTGGGACCAGTGGCTTACAAGCTGGCCTTACCACCCCATGTTAGAGTGCATAATGTATTTCATGTTTCATTATTAAAAAGATATGTGCATGATGCTTCTCACATAATTGATTGGAATGTTGTACAGGTGGAACCAGAAGGGGAGTTTCTGCCAGAACCGCTTCAAATATTGGAGCGGGAAGAAATTGAATTGAGAAACAGAACAGTGGTCAGAGTAAAGGTGTTGTGGAAGCACTTTACTGCTGAAGAAGCCACCTGGGAGAGGGAAGGTGAAATGATGGAGCAATATCCATTTTTGTTTAAATGAACTCTAGTAGTTGAATAAGAACACCGAGGACGGTGTTTATTTTGAGAGGGGGAATATGTAACACCCCCAATTTGTGTGTTGAATTTTAAAAGTTAGACATTTGAATTTTAAAATCCTAAGGGGGTGGACCCCAAGGGATGACTATGGTGTGAATGTATTTGCATATTTTATTTGAGGAAATAAATAAAATGATTGTGCATTTTGACCAAAAGAGAATTAGAGATCACTTGCCAAATCCATGAGGATGGATAAGGCAACAAATCCCCAAAAATCTTTCAAAAAATCCTTGAAAGAAATTAATTTAGATTTGAGGAGGAATCTAAATTTCCCCAATGAAGAGGAGTAGTTGGGAAGAGGTGAAAAAAAGCTGGAAAAGCTGAGGAAAAGCTTAAAGCAGCTTTAAAGAGTCCCAAAATGGGAAGCCTAGGCTAAACAGGAAAGAAAGCATCCTTCTATTCTGGACGCAGAATTAGAAACATGCTTTGGGGAAATATGAGCTTAAATAAGCTGCTCCTAGGCAGATCAGAGGTTGATCTGTTCTAGGAGGTGATCTCTGCTCGGGGGTGAGTCCTGGGAGACAAAGAGGACTCTAAGGTTGGGAGGTTGGTCATTTTGCAGATTTTGTGGTATGTTCTGAATTTCTTGTTACTATGTCTTATTACAGTATGAATTGGCTACATATAAAATTGAATTTTATGACAATGAGAAATTTTGGTACTACATTTAACAGAATCTATCCTTAGGCATTCACCTTCCAGATTTTGTTTAGTTGTAGACCAGAAAGTTCATAGGGTAGAAACTCCAGAATCTCTAAACCAAGGTTGGTTTAAATCTGAAGTTACTTAGTCCCCATGGATTATTAAATATTATTTTGTTCCTGTATACACAACTAGGATATTTTGTGCTCTTTGGTATGCTAAAAATAAAAAATAGTGTAACAGCATTGAATTATGCATAGTATATAGCAAAACGAAAGAAAGCAAGATATTAGAATGTGACAAAAAGATTGTGCTAGAAAAAGAGTCATTCTAATCTATATGAGTATTATAACCATTATAAGGGTATAGATTTCATCTCTAAATCTATTTTTATTCCTGGAAAACCAGTAGCATAACAAAATATTTGACTTATAACTTAGGTCCTCTAGTTCGACATCTTTGAGTACCTATAAAATAAAAATTTACAAGCAATGATTCTGAAATATATAGATGAAACTTTTGTGAAACCCCAAAGTAAATCTACCCTATCGAGGTGTTATACTACCCATAGCAACTATAGAGAAATTTTGTAATTTAACTTCAGCTCGCAACCTTGAAATAAACATTGGATAGTGGAGTTAAACTATTCTAAAAGTATATCATTAATTAAACTATTGAGCATTGATATCTATATGGAAAAAAAAAAAACAAAACGTGTATAGATTACAAGCATCGAGTATTATACAATTTCATTACTTAATAGTCTCGGCTATAAAGGAGTCATATGTATATACAGAAATGTTATATAACATAAAGGCGATACAAAGGCAAATCCCATATTTCAACGATAGATGTTAAAAGGGAAGCATAACTATGAAACGTATATATATGATTATATATGTTCAAAACGAGGATATCATAACGAAGCAAGGTAATGTACGTAAGGACTATCGCTAATGGAACGTAAGAATAGTCAAACCATAACAATGCGTGACGAGAAATTAAACAAGTCTATATTCAACGAAGCAATCGGACTGCAGGGATAATGATGCATCATGGTTTTGTGGAGATTTGTCCACGTTAATCTAACATGAGCCAAGGTGAAAAATAAAATGATAATACAACGCGTAACCATAGCTCTAACTATAATCATTACGAAATAGCATGGAGCCTTCACAGTTTTAACAAAAAAATTATTACACGACAGACGAGAGATCTACGGAGCCGAGTATATGATTCCACATTTTATGTTAGTTGCGGTTGCAGAGTGTGGAGAGTTCTTAAAAACATGGTAAAATAAAACGTTAAATTAACCAGAGAATAAACCCACTTCTGTCCACTCGCACGCTGTCATTATTCCCCTATTCGATCACAGAATGCATTTCGTTAGAGTACAGAGAAGTTAGACTGAATAGTAGACTCCGTAGCCATTCGGCTCATAGAAAGAAATAGAACTATGGAAATACAACAGATGAATGGGTTATTGACGCCGAAGGAGACAGTTAACAAAACGTATGACAATAGACACGTTATGGAAGCCGAACTTCTGCCGGTGTTCCGAATATAATAATAGGAAAAAAAAACCAAAACAACTATATGATGGGGCATAGTATTAGTAGGGAATAGAAATCTCTTAAAATTGTTCCTGCAAACCCCAGAAGTCGAAGCCAGCGCCCTGACAAGAGTAGACGAACAGATTTTCGAGAAGGGTAACTGTATCCACGTTTCAAATTTGTATATAAAAAAAAAAAATATAGGGATGTGGAAAGCCTGTACACCGACCATCAGAAGCATGAACCCCGTACGCAATCATTAAAGACCAGAAACCTGCAACGGTTGCGTGGAACAACCAGTAAGAGCGTAGTAAGCATAGCTCATATAAGTCAACAGAATGAGAACTTGCTAGATAGGAAAAGCAAACGAAAACATGTTCTACGTTACAGGAGATCCATAACCAGTTGAATAACCAGGTAAGGTAGTTAGCTGGAGAGTGCGAGTCGGCGATGCAAACCCAGAAGCTCTTAACTCAGCAGAACCTGAAACCATAAAAAGAAGGAGAAGAATAGGAATAGGGGCTGGGCCGTGAGAGATAAATAATGAACGCCAAACCCTAAAACAAGAGCGCGAAAGGTACTGGGAAAAAACAAAAAACAAAAAAACAATCATGCTCCCGGATTTACTCAGGTACCCTCCAGAGAGCTCGAAGTGTTACGAAATCTGGAAAAAGGATTTCAAGATCAACTCTGCTCTTGTGGCCCAACGATGCACCCTCGGCGGTCTGGGTTATTAGTAATTTAAGCCGGTTCGAGGGGCGTCTTGGGGAGGGCGGGTTGCGAGGAGAATTCGGGGAAGGGACTCATTGAAAAGATTTTTCTTCCTCCTTCCTCCTTCCGGTACATTGGAAAAACACGTTATCGGTACGGGGAGTGGTTGTGACGGAAAAAGTTGGAGCGAGTGTACAGTCTTGGAACTGAAACACGCCTCAGGGAGCTTGGGGCTTGGGTCAGGAACTTTTACCTGGCCAGAAGCGAGATCGACATACGTGCGAGCTAGGGTTTGACCGCACCGTATTCTGGCAAACGTGGTATTATAAAACCGGCCGAGGAATAAAAATCAACTTACCCGGCGGTCGGAAAGTTATAATACCGGGGGTTTCAAATCATGACGCGCGCAAATGGAGAAAACGCGGGGTTAGCGCTCATCATATGTAACCATGTATATCGTGGCAGTTCATTTAATTATATAACAAGGTTTTGATTTGCATATCATATATATATAGCATTATTAGGTGCTAAGTATATATATATGCGTCCATTGAGTTATATAGCCGAGGGCGATATATATATATATATATATATATATATATATATATATATAGGCAAGGTAAATTTTGATAAAGGTCGTGGATATGAATAGGTCAGATATATAGATAGGTGCCACACTTACGAGAGCGCGACTTCACATTATAATATGAATGCAAAGTTGGTATAATGTATAGCCTAGTTTTATTTAACTATATGGTACTACATTTCTATATATGCCTCTTATATAGGTATGTGCATTGAAACATACTATAGCAATGATAATGGTATGCGGTATATAGACGAGTTATACAAGCAAGTAGGTTATCAAGGTTATGTATATGTATGTAAGTGATATAAAAAAAAATTAAGTGTATGGAATAGATAGTTGTATATTGATGTGCGTCAGCTCATGGTTTTATCTAAGGGTACTATAACCATATATAGGGGGCACTTATATATATAAATATATAAAGGTTATATAGAGAGTTAGGAACATCTTAATTATTTCTGTCTAATGATAACCATACATGGGTTTCATATGTATATACCTGTATGTTTTATAATTGTATATAGGTGTTATATGTTGACATATATGTGACATATATGGGATCGCCTGAAAAGGATTGAACATAGCAACCTTAAGAGAGGCATGGGATCTTAGGTATATAGATGAACTGGGCACCTAGAGAATATTAACTGTTATTAAAGGGGGATGGAAAATAGAAATGATACTAACGGTAAAGAAGATATTGAAGGAACAAGTGGAAAATATAACATTTGATGAAAAAAAAAAAAAATTCATTTAACTGGAGGTGTTACATTTTGCTAAAATTTTCAGCCAGATATTTGCAGGAGACATACCTGGAGCAAGAGAGCATGAGGACATTGTGGAACAACGAAATACTTTCGAATAGAAGTATTCAGACAATCAGAAACCAAACCTCTAGTGATTCAAACCCTGTATCATAGAATTTCAAACGATCTTGTGATTAAATTTGATTATTTTTTTTACTTTTTCTGCAGTTTTATCCATTTTTACCCTAAACCCTTAATTTTTTTTTTCCTTTCTTCTCCCTATTTTTGTGATTTCAGAATTAGGGCTTTTCATTTTAGATTGAAATCCAACCCACGGGATGACTTGCATAGTCGAATCCCAATCCATTCGGCCATTGCGTGAATTTTTGGAAAAAATTAATTTTGCTTATCAGTGCACCCTATGTAACCTAGTGCACTAGTGCATTTTATTATCAAGTGCACCGCGCAAGTACTGTGTAATAAAATATTTGAAAAAAAAAATTAAATCATTGCGTCAAATCTGAATAGTGCACCGATGCTCCATGTTACAAGGATAGTACCGTACGATCTATTACACTGTTTGTGTGATGTGCTTATAATACCCATGCACTGTATAGTCCATTATACTATTTTGCGGTGGGATTTGAATCGGGTGAATGAAAAAATACTATCAATCCAATATGAGTTTCTTTTTTTAATTATCATTACTAATATACTTAAAATTATTAGATAACATGTGTCAAACAATCTCTTAATTCACATCTATTTAATGTTCTAAAGGAACCAACAACTCAGAAAAGGAATGTTGCACTAAGAAAAGAAAAGAAAATAGAACATTCAAATGAAAATGAGTTGCTCCTTAGCTCATCTGGAGTGGTGTTGGAAGTTAAAGAAAGGGGGAAAACTTTTACAAAAGTTTCAGGGATGTAGTGGAACGAATGTATAAAAGTTATTTCCACTTATAATACAAAAATCAATCCAATGATTCCAAGAACCAAATTTTATCTAAACTATAGGAAGAGTTTCCAGAGAATTGGTCAATGAGACATGCCATAATTTTAATAGAAAAAATGTACAACAACAAAAAAGAAGGAATGAAAAAGTAATCTTCCTCGAAATGTTTGTCTATGATTATTTATAAATATCAATTTTGTTATATTTACTTTTCATATATCAATATAAAAATTAAATATTTTATTGTCTTGTTACATTTTTAGGAAGATTATGAAAATATCAAAAGATGAACAAGCTGATATCATAAATACGCCAGTAAGAATGTCCAAAAAGGTGTACAAGGAGAGGAGATGATCAAAGAAATGGACAAAATTTCATCGCAAGAGGAGCCATCTTAACACAAAGTGTCAAATGTAATATGTAATCGTTGAATTTTCGATCATTAGGTACAATAAATAAACAATTTAACATTAAATATTAATTTTCATAATTATCTTGCAGAAAAGAAAAGAAAATGGAACCCATTCAGCACATAAAACAGGATGACAAGGAAGAAAAGGGTTGATATCTAAGTTTCTGAGTAATTGTTACTTCCTTATAACAACTTAACTAGATTTAATTTTTGTATTTTTTAAGTTGTTTTACAAAAATCATCATTGAATGTCTTCAAACGGGTGCTAACATACAAAGAAGAACCATCAGACGAATCGATTGAAATTGGGTTAAATATGGGTTTTGAGTATATGTTGGCATATCATAAATTAATTGTGGAATCCGCAAGCATCTATCGATCTTGTTTTACTTAGATTCGTCTATAATTAATAAAACAAAAAAAAATATTTTATATTAAATATCTGATTTTTTATGGGGTATAAAATTTGGAGGAAAAAATGTATGGAACTACGCCAACAGATGAAATTTTGAAAGATGGCATGGTACATGGTTTTGAAAGAATGTGTGTAGTTTATGAGTCAATTGTTGCTATGGTGCATTATTTTTATTTTCGATTTACATTGTTGTATATTATTTAATATTTCAATTTTCATTATTCTCACCAATGTATATACACTCATTTCAGTTTATTTTTATGTTTGTAGATGGAAGGTGAAGAAGAAGAAAACAATAAACACTGCGAACAAAACATTCCTGAAAATAACCCAAGTCATGGAAGTAGCTCTAGCAGTGACAACAGTTCAAGTGAAGAATGATGATCACTATGTTTGGATATCAAAGCAAGGAGTTTTATTTTTTGAAATATGTTTGTGAAATCAAACATTTTGTTTAATGTAATGGACATAGTGTCCCAATTGAAAGACAAAGGGATACCAATAACTGTCCCATTTTGTATGAAAAAGATTGTATTATATATATATATATATATATATATATATATATATTTTAATTTATTCTATTGCGTTCTAAATTGTCATTCTCAAATTCACTAATAAAAATTTAATTCATATGAGTATTGTTATAATATATATATATATATATATATATATATATATATATATATATATATATATATATATATATATATATATATATATATCTGTGTGTGTGTCTGTGTGTGTGTGTGTGTCGAATTTTGATGAATAATGAATTTTAAAAAACCACAATAATTATGATATGATATAAAAAATTAATCCAAACATTAAATTCAAATGCATTAATAAAAATTTAATTAATATGAATATTTTTATAATATGTGTCAAATTTTGATGAATAATGAATTTTAAAAAATCACAATAATTACACTGTCATAGATCCATGTTTCTAAAAAATAAAAAATGAAAATCGGTGCGTGTCAGTTACTGTACACCAGTGCATTTGTATTCTCAAGCACACCAGTGTGTTTCTACAACCTCTGGGCACCACACAAATACCAAAACTGATTAAAAATATCGATGCATTTGTGTGGTGAATTTATTTGTCTATATGGGCTGTCGTTGTACAACCTATGGGCACCGCACGAATACCGATACCAATAATAAATCTCGAGGCATTTGTGTGATACTATGCACCGGTGCGTTTATGTGTCTATAAGCACCAGTGAATTTGTACAACATATGGGCACTGAACGAATGCTGATACCAATTATAAATCTCAGTGCATTTGTATGATACTAAGCATCGGTGCATTTCTATAATTCTATGCACCAATACATTGATATGACCTACGGGCACTGCACAAATTCCAAGACCAATTACAATGGCTCGTGCGCTGTATCACCAACAATAGGCCTGGTGCAGTTTTATAGCTTAACAGCCTGATGCATTCTCCTTGGACCACCCCGAGGCTCTTTCTAAATGTATGCACCAGTGCGTTAAAGCTAGGGTAGCGCATTGATGGAAAATAAACATCCATAAGAACCTCTGGCCGGCCATTTTTTTTTAGTTGTGTTGAATTTACTTTAAAAGCTCTGCCAAAATCTCTGTAACCATAGACAGATGTTGTAGCAAATATTTTTTTAACAATTTTGGCCAATTTTGTAACACTAAAAATCTCCTTTATAACCTCCACTGGTGGGTCTTTTCCTTGTAGTGTTATGACCTTTGGCTAGATACAACTGTTAAATGTGTACTATAAAAGAACGTGTATCCAAGATGGTGTTTGTGATATGATTATGATCCCCAAAAGGACTTGTTGCAAAGAACTAAGAAAATTGAAAAAAAATAGAGTTTTAGTGACTCTAAACATGGAAATTAAAATAATTTTTTAGATTTTTAAAGATTTGGAGTTGTTCAAATAATGCATGTGCCAATGGATACTATACATCTAGAGTGTGAGGTCAATGTCCTTCAAGTCACTATGCCTAGATTATGACATGGTACAACTTACAAGCATTCAAGTACCCCTTATGGGTGGCCCCTTCTTGCAGCATCCCCAACCTTTACTCTCTATACGTAGAAAAATATAAAATCTATGGAGCAAAAAATCTTCCTCCTCAAATGGTTTGAGAAATTGAGATCATCTCTACCTGCAACACAACAAACAAGAAAAAATTCTAGTTTCTCGCCACCACGTAGATAGATAGTTCTTCAATGGTAGAGAATATTTATTTTATAATAATATTTACTATTCATGCAAGATAGAAATTTAATTATATTCCAAATAAAAATAACAATAACAATGGCAAGGGAAAAACTCCAACAAACGCCACTACACAATGTAGAAAAAGCTGTTATAAGATCAATGAGGGTTGTCCAACCTCCCTATGGGTGAGATCATCTTGAGAAAACTTACAAGCGACAAAGCATGGTTTGACAAAATAAATAAAATATACACACTAATAGGATAGAGGTCTAGAACTCTAAATACAAAACCTCACAACGTTGTTATGTGGCTTCGACTTGTGACCTTGGGCTTACAATGGTGGTGGGTGTTGCACTGTAAAATTTTGTTTATTTACCGTTATTGATAGATGGGTAATATATAGCTCCAAATGTGGGACATGTTATTCGCCCAAAAGTATGTGAGAACCCCAAAATGTTCCACCTATCACTTGAAATATCACTCATTACAATATCAATACCATATGAGGGAATCCGAACAAAATCCTATTCCTTGCTACATAGCAACAAATAAATATAAAATTAATATTTTAGGAAATTTAAATAACAACTAACTAATCGTATATATTATAACAAGGAAAAATGCGTAACTATCTAAAGCTTAGAAATAATATCACATTAATGAAAGAGAAATCACAAAAACAAAATTTGAACTATGCTAAGCCAAAATATTTAAACTAGTCTAATACTCATGCTAAAGAGACTATTTTTTCTATCCTATTCTAATATAATAGAATTCGTCTTGTTAAGTAAAATCATATAACCATTGTAACCAACATAGGAATTCATCCTTACCATTTATTTTATGCTTATGCATCCTTACCTTACCTAAGATAACTGTATTTGGTAACCTCATTCATGGTTTCAACAAAATTTTCAAGTAAATCTACATCATATGGAATAAATTTTAAGAAGCATGAAGGTTGTTTTGTGCTACAACCAGTTTCTTCAAATCATTAATTGATCTGGTTGATATAATGATATTTCTTATTTTAAACATAATCCCACCATCATTTTTTTTGTCAAGCTGGTAGGAAAGAAAGGCTTCTATGGTGACTCCAAGTGGAACCTACATAGTGATTGTTGTCCTCCTTGGTTTCCCCTAATCACATGCATATGAAAATGATAATAAAATTAAAAAAGATCAAAAATATATTGGAAATGACCACTTATAATTAGCTTCTTTAGAAAATAATGTTGGAATATTATGAAGAATGTTTGGATCTGAGGATGTTGTAAATTTCCACTACCAACTAATTGAGATATTCCTTGTCAAATGGATCTTTGTACATTTGATATGTATACTCTTGGAATGAATTGGTTGATCACGTGGTGAAAACTTTGTAACATGATATCGCTCAATTTCTATCTCATAGCATTAGAGAAATTTTTAGGTCTAAAATGAGTCTCCTCAGGAATACTATAAAATAATAGTGGAAATAATAAAATAAGATTAGACTACCTCATCAAGTTTTGGAGGGAAAAAGGAATAATACATTTCAACTTGTATCCTCAACTTATCTCCCTATGATTTTACTCAAACTTCGAGTGGCAGCACTCGTTGGATGTGGAATTTAATTTTTCATCCAAGGAGTACCCATTTTGCATACTTTAGATGGACCCTACTACATGAAAATTATGAAAATAACATTTTTCATGTATTTCACATTTTCATGTAGTAGGTTTCATCGAAAGTTTGCAACATTGGTACGAAGGTTGGAATCTACAGTATTTTTACCCATCAAACATATTTTTTTTGACATTTTGAGTCGTTGTGTTTCTTGTCAAGAAATGTTATGTTTAAAAATTTCCCCTTCAAGAGTCACATTTTGATAATAAATTAACCCTTCACTAATAAATGTTTTAGTAAAAAAATTACCCTTTAATAACACATTCATGTTACAAAATTTCACATATTTATCATAAGAAAAAATGACTATAACACATAAATTACTTATTGAATGTTAAATCTTGGTTTGAAATTACATGGAACACTCACATTAAAATCATCATAACCTCGAAATCATCCTTGATTGCATTTGTATATATGAGAAATGACTAATAATATCTTATAGGACATATAAGGGACCAACAAAGTAAAACTATTGAATGTTACCAATAATAACTCAAATGTAGACTAATTAATATGGTTTGTGCTATAATTTACATAATCTAATATATACTATTATATTTAGAGATATAATATACATTTGAAAATATATATTGATATACACTAATATTGATAATATTGAATGCGTAGTATCTAAACCTCTTAAAAATTAAAAGACTAAACTTATAGGAAATGGATATTGTGGATCTCTTAACATCATGTTCTAGGATTATTTTATGATTTCCTCCTTCATTATTACATTCTCCAAGAGAAAAATTTAGCAAGATCAAATTAGATATATATTATTGTACACACGCACACACACACACACATCTATATATTCTCATTATCCCTAGAGATTGGTAAGTTCTATATAGAAGAAATATTTTACCGAGAAAATCTATCGTGATGGATTACTTTATGTTTTCTCAAACATAGAGCCTCACCCTAAGAGTATCAAGAGAATTGAATCCTTGACTTCTTAATAGAAAAATTTCTTTAACCACGAGAGCTTGAAGGAAATAAAACTTATATATACAACAAAACTAGTGTGTATTAAAATAATATTGAATAAAACCACAACAAACTCACTCTAATAATACTACAAACATATATATATATATATATATATATATATATATATATATATATGCGCAACAAATCCAAATAGAGAGATTAAAATTTACACTCACAATAGAACTATTATAGAGAACTTGTAGTCAAGCATGTACAGTGCTTTTAATGGAGTGTTCTGCGTTTTCTGTGGGATTTACACTTCGAGATGCAAACCGCAGTAAAAAAAAAACCAAGAAACATAACCCTGCCGAATTCATCTTTTAATTTGAAGTCTCATATTTTTTTAAAGCTCTTTTATGAATATATTACTATCAAGTTATACCATATTAATAAATATGGAAATGTGTGACATATTGTGAAAAATAAGAAACCAAATATTTTTTTTATCTATATATATATATCATAAAATAAAGTATTTTAATATTTAAATTTTATATTATAATTACAATTATTTTATTTTTTTTAATCAAAATCAATAATATATTTTCTTTTCCAAAATTAATCCTATTTATAAAAACTAATCATTACTCTCATGTGAACAATGATCAAGATATTAATTTTTAAAAGGAATATCTAAAAAAAATGTATCATATCTTAATTTTTATTATAATTTAGTCAATTTGTCTTAGTGAAATTAATGAAAAAATACTAAGTCTACTTGAAGGTGTGAATTTGTTTATTTTATTTTTTAGCATAATAGGAAAACCTATACTAACTCAAACTAGTGGTTAGGAAAATCATCAGTGGTTGTTATTCGCTAATGTTGGTTCACTTATCACCATTATTCAAGGAAACTACACCGCCTCAAATTACTAGATGGAGGTTGAATTTCACTCTTGCTAGATACCTCTAGATGTTTGTAATAGACACCGTTAACTTCACATGGAAATGTAAGGAGATAAAAAAAAATTATACAAGTTACTCATGGGTAACTAACCATTCATCATTAAATATTCCTTACTCTTCATTACATAGAATGTTTACCAGTTCCTAGTGTAACTTTTAGAATAAGAATAGTAAGCTCCTTAACCATTAGCAACCTCCATTACAATAAATTAAAATAATACTTTATGATGTAACCTTCCATTTATTTCATTACTCATATATTCATCACATACTTGACATTATAAATATCACAACAAGTAAGGAATCAACATCATCAACTTGACACAATAATCAATCACATCATTGAACACCAATATACCCTAGAAACCCCGTAGGGTGAAAACCAGCAAACGTTTAATTTTATTATTAAATGCTCGTGAGGGTGTTTAGCCCATCACTCAATGGCTTATAAGGGAGACCATCCCTTAACCATCGTTTATAAATCTTAGAAGGAAATATACAAATATCTAGCTTAAAGCCATTACAATAAATATGATACCATTTACCCTCTGGTCTTCATATCTTCATATCTTGATGGCATGGATGTTCCTACAAAGGACCATCATACACTGGATCATCTAGTAGTTCGTACTGATCTGCATGAACCATATTCATTTACCTGCCACCAGGTTAAGCATAATATTTCCTTTATGCATATCACCATCATACCCTGCTAATGTCACCTTCAATAGACATTGATGCCAAGATTCATAAAGTATAATAAATCATTTCACATATCTATATTACAGTAGTTTCTCCACCTACTCATTTATATTCATGTCATGCAAGTAAAGTACCTTGACATCCTTCCTTTAACAACACATACCTCACATGCGCTGGTTATAGGTCATCACATTAACTAATGTTTCCATCGCATAAGCACTGTAAGACAATAGCTACATCTCCCCAACATATATTTAAAATAAATTGATACCTAGTTATGTTACTTGTGCATGCAAACTATATAATTTAATCAAAATAGCTAACCTTTGAGCTATGACTTTTAGTACATGGAATGAAATCTAACATATCAAATGTTCCTCCCATGCATGCAAAGGCATATAGATTCCAAAAGAGTCTCCAACGAAGCACATAGCTTTCTTTGCGAGTCTTCCCAAAGGAAAGCTCAGTGCTAGTGAATATGTAAACATATGCTTTCCTTTTGTAAAAATATGAAATTAAGAATATAAATACATGTCTTCTTTTTCAGAGATTATACTACACAATCATATTCAATGTAGTTTAATACTACAAGCTATCTTTCTACATACAAATATGTATATTATTTTTCAATAAAATTTAATACATATATTGCATGCTTATACATGACCTTATTCCAAAAGAACTAACATAAACTAATATATTAGCTTTGATATCATAAATATACTCACATATTCTTCTAAATATTAAGATAGCTCAACATTTCTTTATACATGCAAAGAACACGCCTCTATAACATAATGGCTATTCTTTGTGCATGCAAGAGAGATAACTCTCCCTCTTTGTGCACGCAAGAGAGACAGCTCTTCCTTTACTATAGGAAACACATATTCCCTTCTTAGATTTCTATCATCATGAAATACTATTTCTCATGTAAAAAAGATTATCATAATAGCAATCTTTAAAACAACGTGGATTATTTTTACAAAAAACTTCTTAGAATACTACCACTCTTAACTATTATGTAAAAGATTTGCATAATAGCAAAGAATAACATAATAGAAATCTTCTCAAGAAAAGACAACATGGATTCTTTTCCAAAAACCCGCCAATAAATTTCCCTTTCACCATTCTATCTCTCTAGTAACGTTATCTTTCTAAAATATTAAAGTAAGAGTCTTTTCAAGAAAAGACAACAAGGATTATTTTTAGAAAATAACCACAAAATCACGTGGTTAATCATCTTTTAATTAAAAATTCCTATGCATGCTGACATATCATGGCACAAGGACTATTGTATGAAAGTACACAATTTTACCTAATAAGTAAAACCACATTTTACTCTATATTTATCTTTTGAATTTAATATTCAAAAGCATTAATAGTTGCAAATCAATGTGTATTTTATATATCTCATTGATCATATATTATTAAATATCAATAATTTACTATTAGTTTGGCAAGCCAATATACATAAATTATTGCCATATGCTAATAGAACATTGGAGAATGCAAGAATTTATATCCTCCTATATAAATGCATATTCAATTATAGTGAAAAGGTTAAGATAAGAGCATGCATATACTCATATGAGTTTCCTGAAAACTATCATCATGAAACTATTATCGTGAAACATCAACATACTAAAAGAGAGATTCTTACCAAACCACTCTCAAATCTCATGAAAAGAAGACAACCAAGATTACATATTCTCAGGTTGATCCTTGCTTCCGTATTCAGCATTATCGATGGCCACGTTCATCTACACATTCTCACTTGGTATTCTGCACTTCTGCGCCATCGTTGATGCTTCAAGGCGAAGTCCTTCCAATCATTTAAGACATGTATTAACAACTATTGCCTCATTACGAATCCCTTGCTTCTAATTTAATGGCAGTAGCATTCTGTCATCTGAATTGAACGGTAATGTGGTGTTGCTAACGAGTATGGAAGCTGGCAACGAGATTTCTTTTCCCAGTGGATGAGTTGGAATGGATCATCTCCATTGTGCTAATAAAGGCAGTGCTGCTACTTCCTCTTCTCTTGAGACAATCTCCTCCCAAGCTTTTCTTTAATACACAGTAACTATTCGTCTTAACCGATTCAAGAATCCATTTTATATTAAACCGATTCTTTATTTTCTTTATTAAACAGTTAAACTCCAAATATGTTTACCATATTAATTTACGTAGATTGAGGAGGTCGGTTACAATCTTCAACCTTGAAGCTATTTCCTTGTTTCATAAAAATAATATAAAATTATCTTTTAATTTTGATAATATAATTAAGTCTTTTTACGAAAGAAGAAAATGAAATATTCTTTTAAATTTAATAAGTTATTCTAAATATATTTTTTTTGAAAAATAAAAATTTATAAATTAATTTAATTTAAAATTAATAATATAAATCAAAATTATAAATTATAAATTAAATTTAGGCTCGAATTCCAATTAATATTTTTTACATCATACAAAAATTTTAATAATACATTTTGTTATAAACTATTCTATACATTAATAATACATTTTGTTAGATCTAAGACTTTTGTGATACATAATTTAGAAAAATGTCTTTCAAATCAATCACATCATTAGGATTTGGTCGACGCTTTGAACCATATAATGTGGTTCATCCTCACAACAAGGTGAGAAAGATAACTAATCTTTGCGAATAAATAGTGCGGATGCATCAATGCCAAGAAATAGTTGTTAAAAACTAGTTGTTACTATTTAATTAACTCATTAAACATTAGATGGTTCGGAATGACGATCAAATCCTAATGATGTGATTAACCTGATTTTTTTTTCTAAATAATACATTTTTTTATAAACTATTTTACATCCTACAAATTGATTAATTAAATATATTCAAGTAAATCATTTAATTTAAACTTTTAACTTTTTATAACTAACAATTAAAGGATACACCTAATCTCCTTGGAAAATGTGTGGTACTTGCGGAAATGAAAAACGCTAGGTTTTCTGCTCCTCCTCCCTTCGTCTCCATCACGTTGCAGCTTGGCCCCGAGGGCCATGGCAGCTTGAGACCACTCTTGCCTCAGTGGCTTTATAAAACATGTGATGAGGACACCAGTCTTGCTGTTAGGGGCAATATGGTTGGCATCTGGCCCTCATAAAGTCCATTCCTCTCGATTGCACCCCTAGATGAGGCCCTCCATGTTTTGAAAGCTAGCAGATCCCCCGATCTTGAAACTCATTACAACCATGGTCCCTTCGAGCCACCGGTACTCCATGAACCATAACTTGATAACATCAGTCCTCGATAGTGGGTGTAGATTGTAGGCTTTAAGACCACAGATCGTTGAGAGCCTCTGATTGCATATAAAGCCAAGGTCATCCACTGCTTGAAGGACGACAGTGCTCCAGCAGCTCAGATCTTCACAGCTCTCAATCCCAATGTAATGCAAGAGGACTGCAGCATGTTGTTTGATGGTAAGAAAAGCATCGGCAAATCCATGTGGCCCATGCATTCAAAAATCTCCTATGTTCACCGCATGACCCCAGGGTTTCCTCACCAGGGCATGCATCTCTCACTAGGGAAGGCTAATCGCATTATGGAGGCCAAGAATAACAACGAGCCATCAATGTTCAATACACTGGCCTCTCGGTTGAGATCTGACAACGATTTTTCTCCACATTTTCCTCCCCTCTCTTTCCAGATACAAATCACTCTTTTATCTGGCAAAAATATGCTTCTATGGGTTCACTCCACGTATCTGGTGAGATCCCTCTCATAAGCACTTGAATTGAAGATGATGATACCTTCCTCCTCTCAATGACTTCTCTTTGGAGGTAAACAACTTGAAGACTCTCTCCCGCTTTCATTCTAGAATATTGAAAAAGATGCCTTGGTGGTTTTAACCCTCTCTCTGCGAGGAAGGGTAGTCGAGCAACCATCCTTTACCCAAGAATTCTATTACAAAGATGTTGTCCATGCACAACTTCCTAAGAGAGCCGCACAACCCATGGATAAATCTGCACAACCTATGGAGGCTTTGAGGCCTTTCTTGGTGGACAAGTCAGATGATGTGCCTTCGTGTAGAGATTTCCCACCTAGAACTTGAAAACCAACATCAAATGTATGCAGAATCTTTCATTATTTTTTATTTCAACGAATTATGGCCTCGCACAACAGATCTATATCAATGGATTCACTCCACTTGGACCAACAACAACAAGGTTATCTTCTGCTCGAAGGGTTTCTTCATAGTTCTATTTTCTTTCAATGAGGATTATCAAAAATTCCTAACCGGTGGTCCATGGTTTTGGGGAAAAACATGGCTATTCCTCACCCCATGGTTCCCAGATTCCAACCCTTCTACGATAGTCATTACCAAACCGCCCATTTGGGTCGGGCTTCCAAATCAGCCTGCTCATTTATGGCACTCCTCTGTCTTCCAAGCAATTGGAAACTCTCTAGGTCATTTTCTGGCAAGAGATCCCTCTAGGGGAGAGAAAGGCTTATACACGTACGACAGAATTTGTGCGGAAGTTGACCTAAGTAAAGGTCTGTCTGATCAAATCATTCTCAAAGTGGGTGACATCCTTTGGACTCAGACATTGGATTATGAGAAAACTGTGTTCAAATGTCGTCACTGTCATCAAACATGGCATCTTCAGAATTTATGCACTATATTCAACGCCCAACATATAAGAGGCAATTGCAAACTGAAATCTAAAAGTTGGAAGCCCTATGATCTGCCTCCCATGGATGACATCGAGGCCTTTAGCTCAGATGAGGAGGATATTGAGGTAGATGAAGAGATAGCAATGTCGAAGAAGGAGACAGCCTCGGTATACCCTAGGGGACCTAATGCTATCTCGAATCCTCTCAAACGAACTCATGAGTCCACCTCCTTCGACTTGTATAAGGAGACTCCTCTTGTGGTCAATAACAATCTTGAGGTGGATTTAGCCCACATGCCTGATAATGTTTTGGTTAAAGTTACCAAAAAGAAAGGAATGAAATGTCGTATTGAAAAATCTACCTATTCTGGGTAGATTCTAGTGCCTGTCTCTCTTGGTCCCCTTGACTCTCTTCTTGATACTCTATGTTCTCTCTTGGCTATGTTTTGGGACCGAGATTGGTAACTAATCATTTCGGGTTCCATGCTTCTCAGTCTCTCTTGTCTATAACTCCATTTTATACTATATGCTTTTAATAGATTCAGTCTAATAATAATAATAACAATAATAATAATAATAATAATAAAGCATTACCAAATCTTTTATCAATAAAAATACTTTGATTTAAATGTGCTAATACAGCCTTATACTAAACCTTTTTCAATGATATATTTTAACATGTGAACCATATGTGACCAAAGCATTGAAATAACCCATGGTGTGAAAATACTCAAATATATATCTATATATATATATATATATATATATATATATATATATATATATATATATATTATCTAATTTATAATTTTATTTAAATATATTTAAATATAGTAAATAAAAATGTTAGTTTGTTTTTTTCTAACTTAATAATGAAATTTAAATCCCTAAATCATTTAAATCCGATAAAAGCTCTCTCCTCTTATAAACTCAAAATTTAAATTCATCCCTTATTATTTAAATGTGATAAAATGTCCCGAAGCTGTTAAGCAGCTACCTTCCCAGACTTGCGGGTATTAATAAAACAAATTTCTAAATAAGATCATTATTTAATTATATTCAGTGAGATAAAATTAAAATATTTTCACACTATATAGAGCAGCGACTCTGAAAATTTGTTAAAGACCAGTGAAATCAATTTCTATATAATTTCAGGATGTTAAACTGGGAGATGGAGATGAAAAAATTACCTTGTCCATAGCGGTTGTTAGTGGTCTTTAACTCCATTTTTACGGATACACACAAATGAATTGGACACCGGAGAGGCCACTGCTTTATTCACAGTTGTTACAGGAAGTAGTTAATGTAGAGACTGTAGCTTTACTGACGCACCACTTTGTATTTCCATCACTTGGGATTGGTAGGATCGTCACCAAAGCTGTAAATAGCTGAATAAGATGAAAACTACAGCTTGGGGAGATTGACCTCGTATGTTGGTCGGGAGAATACATGCAACAAGTCGATATGGGGAATCGGGAGATATCCCCAACCCTGTGATGCCTAAAAAACTGTACAAAACACACAAAGGTTTCTGAGCATCAAAGAGGGAAGAGGAGGAGGGGCATCCAAGAAGAACAAACACACCGTTCTAGACCTTGAAAGACTCAGACTAGTCGAACACGAAGTTGTCCCTTTTTCACATAGAAGTGTAGGTAGACATGATGTGATCAAGAACGATAATGACATGGTTATCATAATCTGGTATGAGCCCGAGTGTGTCGTCGGCATGAGCTTCTGGTTCACTCGTAGAAGGTAGCTCTGGAACCTTCGGTCTCCACATTGCGTGGATGGAAATATTTCGATCCATTTTTTTCATCGGCATTCTGAGAAAGAAAATTAGAAGTGGGCACTCGACATCAATATATTAAAATTCAATCATTCTCCCTTTCAACTTCGAAGCCTTTATTCTTCCGCCCTAAATAAAAAGAGATGAAATAGAGACACAAAGCATTTTAATATTTAGCATACATTGATATTCTCATGACCAATTAGCTGTATACCATGCCATACCATTTGTATATGCTTTAACAAAAATTGTAGTCAAATTTTGCTTACGGGCTTTCTGTTTTCCACTGAATAGTTAAGCAAGCGAAATGCCTTTAATATTTCATAAATGGTTGTAACATCGTTCTTCAAGAGCCATAATTTTTAGATCTTCTAAGAGATTTGGTGCAAATTGCAAAACGACACTTGCATCCATTGTTTACAGTGACACTGTGATGCAGCATAGCTTTTATAGGGGAGTGATAAGTTGATGACATACTGATGCCAAAATGGGATATTAATAACATTTTCCAAAAAAAATTTATCATCAAAAATAAGGCTGGCATTATTTATAACACATCACATAAAACATTGATGTACCAATATTAAATTTGCTAAACCCGTAAAATACCTTATGGTTAGCAAAAATCTTATCAATATCAAATTAAATTATGGGTACTCCTTTGATGCAAAATTAAATTTTGCACTCAACCATTGTTAGCACTCATTCTCTAATGATAGGATCACCTTACAGAAAATATGAAATCACATTTACATATATCCACCTTAAAAAAATGCATAGTAAAATTTATCTAAATGCTATTTCAAAATACATAGATTTCAATTTCTTAAATGATTTTCATTATGCTACAAATATTGGCTTTAAATACCAATATTATATGGATATCACTAGGGATGAATAGTCAAATTCAAGGTTTATTTAAAATGATGATCAAGGACAACTATTAGCTAAATGAAGTATTGTCTAGAACTCACTTGTATTACGCACAAGATGGCTTCGGTGAGAATTAAAAAGATTGCATGAAGAAGTTGGATGGTGGCAATTGTGACTTGAGGTGTTTCTATGTACATTTAATTGGAATGGAGGCTATGGTACTTTATGAAAGTACTTTTCAAATGAATTTTTGACATTAAATTCAACACTTTCTTACATAACATATTGGAGATTAGAATCAACACTTTCTTACATAACATACAAGGTGTGTATGAAGAAAACATAGAGAATTATGAGATGGGAAATGGTGCTACTATAATGATCCAGATCTTGGGGAGAGGCCACCAAGATCTAAAAATTTGAAATGGATCTCACAAGATCTGCAAAATTAGAATGCCTGAAAAAAGAGAGAACAAAAAAAAATAAAACCACAAAGAAACTTGTTTTATTAAAATAGAGAATAACTGTAGGAGCTACATTGTGGCAGACCATCTGTCCTTTCACAAACTGAGGCTTGTTATTTATTGCCTTTTTTGAGTTACAATACCATGTGTAGATACCATAGGCCAATACCATGGGTAGATAGCACTTACAATACCATGGGTAAATCCCATGTGTGGATGAATACCATGGGTCACTTACAATACCATGGGTGAATAAATATCATGGGTGGATGAATACCATGAGTTGATTCCATTTACAATACCATGGGTAAATTCCATGGGTGGATGGATAACATGGGTAGATGAATACCATGGGTTGATGCCATTTTCCATCCAGATCATTCCTCCCTCCTTAAGAAGCAATGGTCCTCGTTGCATGAAGTTCCCTCCTCAGAAGCCTTTTTTGAATATGAAGAGCCACTGAAGAGAAAGGTTTTGTGTAGTTAGCCCTTAACCGTGATGAACGAAGATCCGAGGATAGAGATACCCTGTAATGCTTGTGACCAACTATGATATTGACAGTGTGTGGCCTAGCAAAAGGATTTTGATGAAGTGTGGGTTTGTGGATGAACCAAAACCATGACAAGCGAAGATTCGAGGATAGAGATACCCTATAATGCTTGTGACCTACTGTGTGACTAACAATGTGCAGCCTAGCAAATGGACTTCGATGAAAATGATTTTGTGCGGTTGACCCATAACCGTGATGCTGATTGTTGATGAAGTAGCAGGTGCCTACATAGCTTGCGGTGGGAGGGCACGTCTCCAAATAACCCAAGATGAATGTTGCTATGTTGAAACTGATGAATGTGAAGCAGGTGCCTACCAAAGTGGGGTGGGAGGGCACGTCTCCAAAGGCAACCAGCTTCGAATGTTGCTCTAGATTTAAAATGAGAATAACTCGGTCAATATAATTCAAAATATTTATTATAACCTATTTTTGGAAATGGAATGATCATTATACATCTTCTCATGTGCTTGAAACCAGTATCTGAAGACTCTAGACTCTCAGATTCGTGCTGGAACTGTCTTGCCATCACAAAATTTCTGAAGAAAGAGTTGATTTTAAATCAACGATAACTCCCACATCCGAACTCCGATTCAACCGATTTTGTTTTTTGAAGTTGGGTAATTTTTCAAGAGGAGCTCAGATCTATATCCATTCTTCTTAAATTTTGCACTGAAAATTGCAAAAAATGACAGGAAAGCTGCCGTCCATGAATTGTCATCAGAAAAATTGCTTCAACATTGCTGATTTTGAATCAGGGATATCTCTCTCATCCGAACTCCAATTTGGCCAATTTTTTTTTTGAATTTGAGTATTTTTTCGCAAACAATCCAGATCTAGTATTTTCTTTTGTAAATTTCTCACCATAAGTTTTATATCTGATCTGAAAACTCGCCGCCCAAAAAAAAAGATGGATTTTGCTGAATATTGCTGCAAAACATTGAAACTGAAATATGTTTCAAACCCTTATTCCCATCGAAGCGTAATCTGAATCTGATACCACTGATCCAGATCTTGGGGGGAGGCCACCAAGATCTAAAAATTTGAAATGGATCAGACAAGATCTGCAAAATTAGAATGCCTGAAAAAATAGAGAACACAAAAAAATAAAACCAGAAATAAACTTGTTTTATTAAAACAGAGAATAACTGTAAGAGCTACATTGTGGTAGACCATCTGTCTTTTTACAAATTGGGGCTTGTTATTTATAGCCTTTTTTGAGTTACAATACCATGTGTAGATACCATAGGCCAATACCATGGGTAGATACCACTTACAATACCATGGGTAAATCCCATGTGTCGATGAATACCATGGGTGGATACATACCATGGGTCACTTACAATACCATGGGTGAATAAATATCATGGGTGGATGAATACCATGGGTTGATTCCATTTACAATACCATGGGTAAATTCCATGGGTGGATGGATAACATGGGTAGATGAATACCATGGGTTGATGCCATTTTCCATTCAGATCACATAATTTTTTCTAGTAGAGGAGAGAAAATTCATTCTAGTGCCAATTATATCTAATGGAAATGTAATCTTTAAGAAAAAAATTGACACTAGAGTTTTCCCATATGGAGGAAGTACACCCAATACCTAACATTAATTACTTTCAACATTAAATGAAGGAACTTATTTATGTTTGGTTGTTGGAAGTAGTCCTAACTAAGTTACACATTATAATTGCATGGTTAAATACACATAGAAATTGGTGGTACATTACTTAGTTATGGAAGAATATAAAAGGAATACACTAACAGAAAAATTAGAACCCATATTAAGAATATTATTGGTAGCTAGTTAGCATGAATCCACTATTGGAAGATTTATAATATTTTCACACCAAAATTTTTCCCAAAACACATTTTATACTCCAATTCTATTTCATGTAACATATTAGTGTGAGTAATTAAGCATTTTAGATTGATATTATTTAATAAATTATATACTTTTCCATATCAACATATTTTATACTATAATTCTCTTTCATGTAACATATTAGTAGTAAAGGGGACACATCAATTAGGGGATATTTGATGAGTTATAAACATGCATGACAGTGCCATGCGTTAATACATAGTGAACAATAGATCTAAATAACTTACAACAACAATCTTTAATGTTATTGCATTAGTTATAATATTTTTTTTCAAATTTTTGCCACTATATTTTAATTGTAAATGCAATACAAATTCTTTATTTTTCTTTTTACTTTTATTGTCTTATATATTGAGAAAAACTTATACATTATTAAATTGATAAATATGAAAACCCATACATTATACTCACACAAAAGATAACATGTAATTTTAAAAGTAAATTTTCAATAAAATTTTATATTTTATATCTTATATATAAGACATTTAAATATTATATTCAAATTATTTAAATATATGAAATCATCTCGCTATATGAAAATATTATTGTTCCCCAAACTTACATTTACATGGTCACTCACTCTTATTTAAAAATTATCATTAATTTACACTCACTTTTAAAAGTAAACGAATTCATCTCATTCAAACTAACAAGGTGCATCAATATCAACATCACCCTTTCATAGAGATGTTGTTATCTTTTTAATAATTATTACAACTAAGATCAACATTCTAAGCCTGATGTGAAAATAGAGTGGAACGTATGGATATCCAAATTTTCTCTTTACTTGAGATCGTTGTATTTGGAGTCTTGTTAATTGGAAAAATGACACTTAATTTAGACCTTTGATTCATATAAAGAATGGATAAAATTTTGATTGTAAGGTTGTTGAAAAAAATTAATACAATATGCATTTAACAATCTAATTAAAAAAAGTTATATTTTTAAGTCAGAGTTTATAAAACACTCAATCCATAACTTTTGGTCAACAAATGCTATAATAATTTTCAAAACTCTATAACTTATAAAGACACCTGTTCAATTTTAATGATATCCATGACGCTTGGCACCAATGGAGTCGTATTCTACTATACTCTTACTTTCAAGGGTGATAGTTTAATCATGTTAGTTTAGTTTTTTTTCAAAGAGTCATAAAATTTTTAAAAAGAAAAAAAAAATATATCATAATTTTTTAAAGTTCTTACACTAATATATATATATATATATATATATATATATATATATATATATATATATATATATATATTCTAAAAATAAAATAAAAAATCCAAAATTATATTTGAAAAAATATATTATAATATAATGTTTGTATTAAAATATTATTACTTCTTTATTTATTTATATTAATATCTATATGATATCTATATTAAATAATTAAAAAATATTTTATTTACAACACATTTTCCAAATCCATCACATTGCCACATTTCCTTTTGACTTTTTGAACCATCAAGTGTGGAGGAAAGGTTGAAGAAAGTGTGACCATTCCCAATTATTATATAAAGGCTTTCTAAGTCAAAAAGTTGTCAAACAATATAGCCATTCTCAAAGAAATTTAAAGAGAACAAATAAATATAAATATAAATATAATTTAGGAAACCAATTAAATAAATAATAATAATAAAGAAATAAAACTCATAAAACCCAAAAACCTATAAATTTCAAGAAAAAAAAATAAATATAAATTAAATTTAAAAAATAAATAAAATAAATAAAATAAATAATAATAAAATAAAATAAAACTCATAAAACCCAAAAAATTTGTTAATATTAAATATTATAATAATAAAAAAACTTAAATATTAGTTAGCTATTAACCCCTTCATAGCCATGATCCACAATTTAATCTGTAAAATTGAGTCTATATGCTACAGAGAAATTTTTTTGTACTGAGTTATAGTTAGACTTTGTTTCCATACTTATTATTATCATTTTTTGTAATTATTTTAGAATTGTTTAAAACATTTTTTTACATTGTTAGCATATCACATATAGATATGTTCATTATGATAGATTGGACATTCAATTATGCTATTATTCTATACCATGCATGAATTTTTTGGGAAAAAAATATTAGTTATTAATTCATTATTAACAAAATTAATAATTAATAAAAAAACATAATCATCATCATTCAAAATCATAATATTCATTACTAATTAGATGATCTTAAATCATCATAATATTCATTACTAATTATATAGAAAAAAAATCTATTGTAAAGAAATTTAAAGAAGAGAAGGGCGAGATAATTAAAAGAAAATAAACCTTAATATAACTAAATATTAAGGGAAATGGTACCCATTGAAAATTAAATAATTAAATTTAAAAATTTAATAACAAGAATTAAATTTATTAATATTAGCACAATAATAATTAATAATAAATATTTAGAGTCCTGATCATGAACCACACTGGCTAGTTCGAAACGCGTCGACCAAATTCATTTGGATGTGATTTTTACCGAAATATTTTTTTCACAATTTATGGATCAAAGAAGCAATATTCCTAAAATAATTCAAATTAGAAACAAAATGCTAACTTAATTTTATTTATTAAAACCAAAATAATAATTATAAATAACTATTTAAATACAAACTACTCAAGAAATATTAATTAACTAGAATTAAGGCATTTTGTTAAATTATAATAAACTATTAATTATTAAAAGGTATGCATATTAATATATGAGATAATAATATACATGACACATTAATGACAATGTATGTAAAGATATTCATAGATGATTGCTACATTTTTTTGGTAAATTGATTACATTGCTTGCAAATTTCAAGTTAAATATCCATATGTGACAACCAAAAGAAAAATAATATGAGGCTTACTTTTCCATTTTGGTATCTGAAAGACCACCACTAAATAAAACTATGATACTACAAAATAGTAAACATGTAACAATAAAAATTGGAAAAAAAAGAAAGCATATATTCAAAAAGGGCTACAATAAAACCCATGGCATGACATACCATTCAAGGATATATAAAATCCACTGGAGTTTAGTATTCACCGCTTGTACGAAGAGGCTCATCAATCTTAAACACACAATGGATATGTTTTCCCATGAGGGATAATTGAGTTTCCAACTTGTCGAGATATCTTACACTTTCCACTAGTTTCATTGGAGGTCATTTAAGAAGGAAATAATGTAGTTTATGTCCTCAAGTTTATCCCACAAGACTTGACCCAGAAGTGCCTTGAGTTTCTAATGAAGGGTGATTGAATGCATGTATTGGTTCCTTATTCCCTTAGTATTTCTAGGGTTGGGAAGTGAGTGAGAAACCTCTTCTACAAATTTAGGCTCTAAGTGTGCAATGAGGTATTTGGTGACATGATTCTCCAGCTTCTAGATTTCCTCATCAGTGTTTTGAGGGGCTGCAATGTTAAAGGTTGCAGAAACAACCTATGCCTACACCTCCACATAAAACCTACTCGATTGGCCTCTCGCCCCTGCTCCAAAATGCCCTCGAATATGCTTACAAGGCATAATAGCTATTGTGACCAAGAAGGTAAGATAAAAATAAGGAGACACCCACCAATTGTTCCACATATTACAAAGAAAAAATCCCTCATCTTTCGCAACTAGAATTATATTAGCAACCAAAGTGACACTATTTCTTTTAAGTCCAATATAAAAAACTATTGTCTAGCTCCACACATGACCACTAGTATAAGACTAGAAACTCCACCAAAAAGAAAAAATAATCCACAGCCGATTCATGGGCCCTTTGCAAAACATAGATATCGCATAGCGATTAACAAAGGCAAACTCCAAAAAAATAGACAAAGTGAATCTACGAGAGGAATGACCAAAAACTTGAAAAAAAAAACCACCACACCATAATGCAAATCACTTCGAGTACAACAAGGAGTAGGTAGGCCCAATTCACAAAGCCAAGGAAGAAGTATTATATAACGATATTATGTTATATCAATTCAAACCACTTTAACCTAGGTGAAATACCCTTTTGTCATTATTTCTAAATCTTTATTTCCCCATATAAATTCAACATTTTGACTTGTATTAGCCTTATGAGTCACATACTAGTTGTTTCCTTCACCTTTGGCTATGAATCCATCACATAAATCCAAGGCAGAGGAAGTGTTGTAGACCTCAGTAGAAATATAAAGTGTAGTACACTTGTTCAAATCGTGAAACAATATACAAACATCTTAGATAAAGAATCACCCTAGTACCATCCCAACTATGGATAACCTACACTCATACAAGAGAAGTATCCCATACTACAAGCTAAATAAGAAACCAAGGTGATTAATCCCACATATTTTTTGAACCAAGCTTGATGAATTGTCCAGATCCAATGAATCCATGAATTGAATTTGTGTAGGATTATATGTTTAAATGCATGGGGCTGGCATGCCATGACACCCCCCTCTTAATTAGATTGGAGGACGGTGTGGTGGTAGGCACCCCCACTGATCCCATTTGTTTGATGATCCTCCACCCCCAGCAAGGACTATTTGTCATTTTCCAAAATAGCTCAAAATGATTCTTATCGTCTTCTCATCCCCTCGCCAATCTAAACCTCATTTAGAAGAATATAATTATTCTAAGTCCCTAGATTTCCTAGAATTTTCACTACCTTATTCTCATATTAAATATTACATGATAGGAAAAATCATACCCAAATATACTTATATGATATTTCACGCGAGCAATAATACACTCTAATCTCTAGTTTCGAGACAACTTTTCCACTGAGGTTCCAAATAGGATATTTTTTATAGTAAATGTTACTAGTTGGAAATCTCCTTCCACATGGAGATTTTTATATCCGAGTTCAATTTCCACTATCAATCCTCATTCCAAGGACATAAATTGCACCATGTTATTGTTGGTGTACCCACAATTCATTGAGAATATACTTAGAGTTCTACCTTCACAGTATCATAAGAGCCCTCATATCCCATGTTGTCCTGAGTTACCTTTGGATGCCATTTCGAAATTAAGTTTCACAAAACCCTATAGAGGAGGGGAAAATAAAATGGTAGATGATGGTCATGGATCAGGAGGCTTGGGGGGTAGAGGGGACTAGGTGGAAAACATAGAGGGATAAAGGTTAAGAAAAGTTAAAATTTTAGCTTCTTTGGGATTCACTCTCTAATCTTCTTGTGTCTAGAGTTCAATGAGGATAGCTTCCCTTATATTCCATCTGATATATGTCCAAGGTTCCTTCACCTCAGTGGATTCTTGTGTGAAAATTATATTGTTCCTTTCTTTCCATAAGGCCCATAGATGAAAAATGGGAGCTACGGTCTGTTGGCCATAGGATTTGTTTCAAGTCCCTTTATTTAGTGTTCTAGGGTTTCCCCAATACTTTCTCCATTTCTATTAGAGGAGCCAAAGGTTTTCTATACTTTTCCCATACATAATTCACATATCGACAAGTATTCAAAATTTGGTCCATGGTCTCCTCATTGTTCCAACACAACTAACATGGCGAAGGACGCAAGTATTCTTCCTCTTTAATTCGCCCCATGTAATAATGCATCAACAACCTAATAACCAAAGGAAAGAACTAGCTTCATCCCAAGGTTTTCGACCAAATTTTCCTCCAAAGAGCATCACTAAGTTGGCAGAAATAAAAATTTTTAATATATGGATATACTAGTTGTAAGGGGTAACAAGAAAACAAAACCATCCAAAAGAAGGGGTAGGGGTGGGGGAAGAAATGAATAACCTAGATGCAAGAGCTAAAATCCAACTTTTGATGATTTTCCAACCATATTCTCTATTAATATTGTTGGCACACTTCTCAATTTCAATAGCCTCCCTAAACTTTCTTAGGTGGTAGTCATCTATTTTAACAAATGCACGAGAGTATTCAATATAAATGAATGATTATGATTGACATCCATAGAGTGCTCTTGGATTCTAAACTTAATAGATGAATTTTTACCCCCACATTGGGCTTCCCACATGAGAAGGAGATAGGTAAACACCTTTGGAGTTCGGCCTTTAAAAGAGCTAAGAGAGAATCAAATGGTGCAGAGAGGTTTAAGACCATAAATATGTTGTTCTGTCTGAGAATTCAAGGAAGCTTATTTTTTTTCATTAATAAAAATATTAATTTATATCTATTTTAAATGAATGATGAAAAAAATTTCATAAAAAAAAAATAATCTCTTAATATTTAGAAAATTTACAGTTAAAATAAATATACAATTAACAAATCTATAAAATTAAATTTTTCATTTTTAAATATTAAAACTTATTTATTCATGGGCAAAGTAATCAATTTTTTATAATTTTAAATATTATCATAAGTAATATATTATTAAAAATAAATATTATTAACTAATACCTAACAATTTTCTTAATACTAATAATCAAATTGTACCTGAGCGGTTAAAGTGCAAAACTATTCCATGCTTAAATATACATATCTAAATATAAATGAAATAGAATTGAATTTTAAGATATTGAATATATAATACCGAATATATATCTCAATATAAATGAAACAACATCGAATTTTACCATATGGAATATATAATACCAAATCCTTGTACAACAAATGCCACAACTAGTAATCTTGTTACCCAGAAGTTTGGGTAAATTGAAACATGCACGTAACTGTTCAAAATTGAACACGTCAGAGCACGTCACAAAAGTAGTGAAAAGAATTTACTAGTAAAAAAATAAAATTAGTTTGGATTTTTACGAGTTTAAAAAAAAATGAATAGTATTATAAAATGTCCTAAGAATTTTTGCAGCGTGCACAACATTTTTTTAAATCCCAATTTGATTTACTATATATTTTTTGAGATAATGCCTCAATTATTATTATTACTTAGTTTGTATTGGGTTGTTCAGGAAGTTGAGAGATTCTCTCAACTTCTCTCTCTAAGATTAGAATTAGTTCAACTATATGTACGTATGTAATCTCTATTGATGGAGTGAACGGTAATTCAATTATCATTTTTTTGTATGTGATTCCTGTGCATCTCTTCACACCTGTGTTATTAATATGGTATCAGAGCAGCACGCTAGGTAGCAATCGCCTGATTAGAAGTTAGAAAATGCAGTGGTATGCACGCTGAGACACGAACGCACTACTTCCAGAATTGTGTTTTGACATTTGGAGGTCAAACGTTCAGTTTTTTGTTAGCCCAGGGAATATAGCGTGGCAGACGAGATAGGGAAGCGGCTTCCCATATTCAAATATATCAAATATTTGTACGTGGATTTTCATAGAAGTATCATTTTTTTTCCTTTCGGAATAAGAGATCAGGTCTGGAGAATTAATTGTTCATGGTTTTAAAATTGAAATCCTTGGTTAGCGATACCGTGTCATAATTTTCTGGTTTTTTCATTTTAGCTTTAGCCATTGCGCCATATTCAGCTCATCATTTTTAACTTTTGCGGACAATGGAATATAATTACCGAAGAATTTTTGATACTTCACAATATTGTTGGGTATATTTTTTGAAATTTAATTTGTTAAATATTTGTTGATTAAAAAAGGCTAAAGCTTTTCTTTTCAACATGAAGCCTATTGTATTGGAAAAGTTTAATGGCTTTAATTTCTACACTTGGAAGGTAAAATTTCAGCTGCAAATTATGAGTAGAAATCTATGAAATATTGTAGAAGGCTCAGAAAAAGCACCTACAGATTCTAGACAATTAATTGAATGGGAAAAAAGAGAAGAAAGAGCCAAGTCTATCCTTGGACTATCACTTGCAAATTCCCAGCTACATCTAATTGACTTACATAAATCTTCTGCAACAATATGGGAAGAAATGAATAAGGTATTTGGGGCAAAAGTTGTTAATGCAAAATTTTTCTTAAAGTTACAATTGTTTAAACTTCAAATGGATAGTGAGACAGCATTGTCAACACACATAAATGAATTAAGAGCTTTGATGAGACGGTTGTCAGAAATTAATTCTAAAGTAGATGATGATGATGCAAAGGAAATTTTATTAAATAGATTGTCTTCAAAATATGATAATGCCATATTTACTCTAAGTCAAATGCCACATCAATCACTTGATGAAATGATAGCAGTCTTATGGCAGAAGAAAAGAGGATAGGTGGCATAGAGGCTAGTTCAAATAATGAACTTGCACTATATTCCAAGGGAAGGGTGAATAAAAATAAGACTAAATGTTTCTATTGTCATAAATATGGACATACAACATTCAATTGCAAAATTTGGGCTCAAGATATTTTAAATGGAAAATTAAAAAAATCATCCTATGCAACATTTTCAGAAGATTCACCTGATGCAGATTCTTCAAGTGAGGATGAACCTCCTGATCCATCTCTTAAAATTTTCTAAAACCATGTTTTGTAATATGATTTGCAAGTGTGTGATGTGGTTTATAGTGCGGGGTTTAAGCTTATATTTTTTGTTGTGAGATTTGTGTAGTACAGAACCAATTATTGAGAAATTTAGCATAATCTTAATTAGTCATTTTCGACGTTCTTCGATGCTGAGAGAACAATTGGCTAATTTGATTGTGTGAATTTGTTATATGCTGATGGGTCTTGTTGTTCCTCAGGGCTTCAATAGCATCGGTTACAGGCTATATAATGAGATCCTTGTGTGTAAAGGTCACATTGTAAGATTAATTGCTACTCATATTCTGTACCTAGAATATTTTCCTATAGACTGTTGAAATTTATTCTTCGGGGTTATTTCACAGATGGAAATATTTCCATAGGGTAGTTCAGTTTCGAGACTCTTCTTCGGGGGTGTCAAGAATATTTAATCTTACAAAATCAGCATTGATAGTCATAAGAAGGTGTACTTTAAATGGGTTGAAAGGTAAGCTCGAAGATGTGGAGAAAGAAAGAGTAGAATCCAGAAGATCGCGGAGTGGGTAGAGTTGCTGAAGAAGACCAGCTAGACAAAAAAAAAATACAATTTTTTTAATTGTGATCTCAGTATTGTAAGTTTTCTGTAATGTAGGCATTAAGGGAGGGTGTTTGAGATAATGCCTCAATTATTATGCTTACTTAGTTTGTATTGGGTTGTTGAGGAAGTTGAGAGATTCTCTCAACTTCTCTCTCTAAGATTAGAATTAGTTCAACTATATGTATGTATGTAATCTCTATTGATGGAGTGAACAATAATTCAATTATCATTTTTTTTGTATGTGATTCATGTGCATCTCTGCACACCTATGTTCTTAATATATATATATCATTTTGCTCAGATTTCAGTCTTCAATCACCGTTCACGAATCACGACTCATTGAATCACTGATTCACCACTACTCCACGAGTCTATTTGTAACCTAAGCTCGTGTATAGACTATAACTTTAAGTATTCAGTAACGTGTTACAACTTAGAAATTTAAAATTTACAACTTTGGTGACAGGTCAGTGGCGGTGACTCAGTCATGAATCGTTACTGGACTCTGGCTAGTGGCCCAGGATTTTTTCAGTTTCATTGTTCAAAACATCAAAGCCAAAAGGTTGTCGTAGCATTGAAGGATATTAATTGCAAGGGATTCAGTTTCGATTGAATGCAAGTTTGCAACTCCTTAATGCCAAATTTAAGCCAAAAACCATCATAATGGCAAGCTCATGCTCAATAGTGATATTTTTCCTTGCCAAGTTTTCAGGACTCGGGCTTAAGTACGAATTTTTTTCTTTTTCATCCTGTTGGAGAATAAGTGTAAGTTTGAAAACTGCTGCAGTGAAAGAGCCATTCCTAAATCCTCACTTCTCGGGGCTCATCACTCAGGACTCAACAAAAGCATCTTCTTCAAATGAATGAAAAAACAATAGCCAGGTACTCAGAACCCCTGAATCCTGCTAGATTGTTATTTGTTGATAAAACAAACCACTACATAGTACATAGATGTGCTTTATTCAAACAATATATGCCAATAATGAGCATTTGAGACTTCGAGTGCAAGTGTCAATTCATGGGGGTTTCTACTCATTTGGGGTTTCCACTGATATTGGTTACTTGGCGATTTAAATCAGTAAAAATCCCATGAAAAAAACAATCAGCCGATGTGCCCAATGCCCATGACATAGAATGTTATTGCTAGTCTATGTTCTTGGCAGGAATTAGTTCGGAAATTTTAGGGTAAGAATTGACCCTCGTTGCTACAATTTGAAAAACTCCATTCCTTTTTTTTTATTTCAATTTAACATAATAACAACCATTTGTAGTGTGAGTGGTTACTGGTTATCAGTGTAACGTAGATGGTATGTTAGTCTGTGACTTGTGAGTTCTATACAAGTATATTGAGGCAGACTTTATTGTAGATTTAATTCCATCCAACCCTCAATCTCCGGATCTAGTCAATAGATTCTTGTAGAAAGGGAAGATTGTCACCAAACTTCCCATAAGCGACATTGATGGTGTAATCTATGGTATATTTAAACCCTACCAACCTTCAATCTCTGGATCTAGTCAATAGATTCTTGTACAGAGGGAAGATTGTAACTAAACTTCTCATAAGCGACATTGATTGTGTAATCCTCTACATCTATGCAAAAATGACAAAAATAAAATGATAAGACATTAAAACATAATTAAAATTCAGGCATGAACTGTATATAATGAATTACATAGTAATGCTAGATGGGATGTGAGATCCCAAGAAGGTTGGAAGAAGTTGAACATTTGTCACAACTCTCCTAACACTTGAGGTCATCGAGAATAATGTAACAATGAACATCTGAGTACTCAAAGCAGAGGAGAGGCATGCAGCCAAATTGTGTCATGACCAAAGCCTCCTCAAGGACCTAGTGGGTATCGGTATGTTAACAATGGATCTAGAATAAGTGCACGATCACACCGATCTAGGGGTTTATGCCACATGGGAATTTGCACATCGCTTACAATGATATGTTGTCAAGGTCGAGGGAAATCAAAAAGTGACCAGCCGAATAGGATTATAAGGCATAACATAGCCATGGAATTTTATTTAAATTTTTAAAACAATTGAATTACTACGGGGGAAAAAGTGCGATCAATCCAATAAATTTTCAGAAAAGGGAAGCCCATGTTTGGGTTTCAAAATGTCACTCATTACCATACATTTTTCACATATGCTTCCATTTTATCACCCATTATTCACTACCACGTCACTTCATTTTCCCTATTATTCACCATTAATGGGTCTAATTTATATTTTCCAAATATTATTTATTTTTAAGCATTTTTGAGAGAAATTCTTGATTAAATATTAGAAAATAATATATTTTACATTATATATGGAAAGTGGGTTGTTTTTGTGACATGTGTAGGTGCTAAGGAAGCTTCCAAGACACCTTTATGTGGCCTTGAAGGATCAAATTCGAATTTGAGAAGATAAACCTCATGGAGAAGATTATGATCTCATGGAGAAGATCAAGGACAAAAGGGGTTATGTGTATAGATGGTTGAGAGATGTATGGAACTAAAAGAGAGATTAGTGGATGATCATTATGAGTTTGTTACTCATCCCATTGTATAAATAGGAGTACAATCTCCTCCATTTGTAATGTTGAAGTTTTTGTAATATTGTAATCTTGAAGTTTTGTAATTTTAGAATTTTGGAGTATGTAATATTAGAAGCTTAGAGTTGTAACCTTTGAGTTGGTTTGTAATGGAGATTTTGAAATAAGGATTCATACTTCGATTTTGCCTCTACATCTGAGTCTCCATTAAAGTGGTGTGCTTGTGGAGTTATGGAGGGCCCCCATGGCCTCACTTGCATGCTTATTTGTTTATTTTAGGTATGATTTATTTTATGTTTTTGTTTGATTTCAGTTTTTAAGCTTTGTTAAATGATCTAATATTGGAAGGATCTTATTTGAAAGTGTTTTTGTAAGAGAACCATAAGATCTCATACAATTATTAGATTTAGGTTTATTTCATTTTAGTTTTTAAGCTTTGTTAAATGTTCTAATATTGGAAGAGTCTTATTTGAAAGTGTTCTTGTAAGAGAACTGTAAGACCTCATACAATTATTAGATCTAGGTTTATTTCATTTCAGCTTTTAAGTTCTTATTAGATGTTCTAATGTTGGAAGAGATCTTGTAGAATATGTTCTTGTAAGAGAACCATATATCTCAAACAATTGTTAGATCTAGGTTTGATTAGTTATTGAAAGAGATCTTAATGAATATGTTCTTGTAAGGGGATTTTAAGATCTTGGACAAATTAGGAATCTTTCTAGATCTATATATTTTAGATAAGCACTTCTAAGTTTACCTTCCCGGGTTGACATTAAATTAAACTCTAATTGACATCATCAATTGGAACCAAACATTTTGGCGCCGTTGCCGGGGAAGTGCAACTAGAAGGATTTAGTAATTATTTTTATGCATTTGTTTTTATGGACTAATTTGTGGAACTTGGTCACAGCAGGTTCATAAAGGAGTTCAAAGTTTGGAGCATTTTTATTTTCGCACATAGTTATTTTAAATTCAGTTTTTATTTTAAACCCCCCATTTCTCACTAATCCATCTACGGATGAGGGCTTTGACAATGTTGAACAGGTACTTCTTGGAGAGCAAGGAAAATCACCTTGAGCCAACTCTAAGACAGGATTCTCACATACTTGTAAAACATAACGTAGAATTTTTAAATCTTGATGTGAGCATGTTCGAACTTTTAATCCGTAGATGGCTTCACTGGAAGCATTCTTTTACTTAGGAAATAAATAAATCTTTCAAGCAAGATAGGTAGAATAGATTAGAAAAATAAAAATGAGATCTCATTAGAAGTCATTAGAAGTCGTTATCATTAGAAGTTTTTAGTTTTGTTTTCAAAAAATAAATCATCATGAATAAATTCAATGACACATCTTTGCATCTCTATGTCTTGTTTCTGTATCACGGGTGAGCCAGGAGCTTGATTATCGGAAAGCCTTGTCTTCCGAGAGTCTAAACGCCCTCGTGACATTGCAGAAAGAGTGTAGATAATGCAAGGTTTTGTTGCAGATATTAATTGTGTTTTATCATCCACGCTAACCTGCATAAATAAAAAAAATTCAAGAGATTAGTATGCTCTCTTCCTGCGCTTCGTGCGATCAGGAAGATCAGAAAATCTATTGATTTATTTCAAATAAAAATACTCTCGCTGGAAAATTGATCTGCGATATGACAATAAAGAATTTTGTGAATAAGCAAAAGATCATCTTAAAAAAAATTAGATAAAATTTAGTTTTCTTTTGATTTTAGTTAAAAATAAAATAAAAATTCTCACAAAATAATAATAATATATGTATCATGTATATATATTATTAAATTTAAAATAAATAAATAAATAAATAAATAAAAATTGAAAACTAACCATTTTTAGATAGAATTTCATTTTATTTTCTTTATTTTTAGATTTAAATAAAAAATAAAAAAAATACAACAATTTTTAGATAGGTTTAATTCCCTTTTTTTTTAGAATTAAAAAAAATTGAAAACTAATCTTTTTTTAGAGATAAGTTCAATTTCATTTTTTTTAAGATCTTAAAAAAAAATAAAAAATAAAAAATAAAATCCATAAGTTCAATTTCATTTTTTTTAAGATAAAAAAAATAAAATAAATTAAAAAAAAAATTAAAAAAAAATCCAACCAATAAAGTTTCACAATAAAACAAAACATTAAATTAAATTAAAAAAAAAATGAAATACAAACCATATAAAAAAAATAAAAAAAATACAAAACATTTAAAATAAAAACAAAAACAAATACAATAAATAAAAGGCAACAGAGAAATATTTTTGCATCCTACCACTGTTGGCTTGTTTTAACAACAAACGCCATAAACGCACTACCAATTAAGGCATAATATCTGGTGCAAATTATGATTCAGAATTAAAATGCCGATCACAGTTGGTGATATCGGTCATGGTAAAGCTGACAAAGGAGAAACAAGATTTTGTGCCGTCATATGAGGGGAGGTAATATTTTCATCGCCCATTGTACTCAACTTCACAGTAACAGAACCGTAGCACGCTTTAAATGAACAGAATAGATCCCACAAGCAAAATGTTGCCAACAAAATAGAGTAATTCTCTCTAGCAGTGAGGGTTAGAGAAAATAGCAATCATCTGTCACATATTATTGTGGTTTTCGTCTACCTGAATTGTGGATACAATTACTGGTTCTGCAAGTCGAAATAGAAGCAATGTTGATTTGGTTAACTGTGGAACCGACCCCGATTGTGAGAAATTGGAAGTGCAAGGATCGGTCAGTCAAGATTACTCAACACGATGTCCAAATAGAGAAGGTTGCTAAGAGGGCGTTCATTGGAGCAGATGCTGTTCCATTCTCTAAAGATGTTCAACGCCTGAAAGAGCTATTACCTCAATTACCACGAATAAAGACACCCAAAAGGATCCATTCCTCGACGTTGTCATTAAAAAACGCAATTAAGAAACGATTCTCAAAGTCCAAAAGATCACCAACCTTGCATGGGAAGAGCCAATTTCTCCACCAACGCCGGGGTTTAATCCCATCTCTACCTAAACGTGGAACAACATCAACAATTCTGCCAAGCCCTAGCTCATTTTACCCTCAAAACTGCCGCAGAAAAGAGTGAAAACCCTCTGAAATCGCAATAGTGATCCCACGCAGCAAATTCGGCCTCGTCCAACGCCCTCCATATGCCAAATCCCGCAATTTCAGATATTTTGCGCGTTCTGTTCTACATTTGTTTTGGTTTGATTTGTATATTAAGTGTTAATTTATTTCGGTTTGTTTTGTATTTATTTTTATTTTTTTGTATTAAATTTGTTTTGGTTTGTTTTCTATATTTAGTTTTAATTTATTTCGGTTTGTTTTGTATTTATTTTTTTTATTAAATTTTGTTATATATTTAGTTTTAGTTTGTTTTGATTATATATATTTTAGCAATAATTTGTTTGTATAATTGTAATTTGTTACATTTTTCATTGTATATATTTATTAGTTATGTTATTTAATTATTAATTAATGTTTGTCATACAAATTTATTAATATATTAATATATTAATTGTATTAATTATATTAATATGCTTTTATAATTCCATTAATTAATATTATAATTTATTGTTGTATATAATTGTTGTTAGGTTTGAAATTTGTTATGTTATATAATTGTTTTATATTAGATATGATTGTTATGTTACGTTATGTTTGTTATTATTTAAAAAAAAAAAAAAAAGACAAAATTGTTGTGTGTTTTGTGATTGTTTTGAAGTATTTAAAGAGTAAATATTGGCATGTGAAGGATATTGGCATAAAACAAAATTTTGGTGATATGAAAATTGAGAGAATAATGGAACTGGATGAAACTGCAACAGTTGGTACAATGGCAAAATTTAAAAAAAAAAAAAAAAAAACAAACACACTTTTCACAAAATTCACGCAAGTTTGAAAATAAATCATGGAACACTTGGAAACAAATTTCGACGATAGATTTATCAAACATTTGGAGGATTCTATAGATGATGATTATCTTGTTTCGATAGCTCCAAGTTGGCATTAAACTCATAACATCTTTCTGTTGAATGCTTTTATGTGACATACTAATATGCAGAACACGACAGATCTTTCTAATGCCAATCTTTTTGCTGAGCATATTTCATCTGACACAAACAAGGAGTATTATTTTTCATGATTATTTTTACGAATGGATTGATTTTAATATCATGATTAAGTTAATTTCAACACTTTGATTGTCCTTAATTTGTTTTATTTGCTATGAAATTTTTTTTTTGCGTAAGAATCATGAAGGAAATGCGCATTCCTTCTTGAAAACACTTATGTTTCTTTCTGCCAAGTTTTTTTTACAGGTTACAGGATAATCAAGTGATCATTAAGGAGATTACATTGTGACGACAATTGGTCTTCCAAAGACTAAATTCATGAAAAATTCTAAAGACAAATCCATATCCACAACCACTACATTGCACCTCCCTTTTTGCAAAAGATTTTGAATTCCACCAACTGTCAATCCATAAAGCATACCATTTCCATGTCCATTTTTCACAGCAAGAGTTCTTAATCATTTACCATGCATTTCCATTCATCCATTCCTAACTCACAAAATAAAACCAATAAGCTCACTTACAAGCTTATTTTCATTCTAATTTTCCTTGTCATTTCCTTTCCCTTTCATTTCCTCCAATAAAATACTGCTTCTATGTATATCATTGAGTCAAAGTCCTAGAGTCTAATTATCTTTGTAAAAACACCTAGAGGCTTGCATGCCTTAATGGCAAGTACTCTTTCCAACGAACAATGGGAGTACATTAATATCCCTTGTTCGTTGGATCTTGTAGGTGACTCGACCACAACAAACATATTCGTACCTACAAAGATGTGTTAGGCATCTTGACTCCCATTGGAATCAATGGTGGGAGCTCTCGTGTTGGCTACTGGCATTCATTAATGACCACTAAGTCAACAACTTCTTACTATGTTCGACACCAGCACATTTAATCACATAGTAAGATTTGTGCCATCGAGCGTTGAAGACTTGAAGACCTATATTTTGTAGCAGATGAAGCAGACTTTCTTTCATTGTTTTTCAGTTTGTCATGACTTGAGGACAAGTCAATAAATAATGCTAGGGGGAGGAATATGTAACTTATATATTTTGTATACCTTCCAAGCCTTATACATTTTCAGCCATATTCAGCAGACTCATCAGATTCATCAGACTATCCAGCAGCAGATACGACAATACAGATCCATCTTTCATCCACAACTTGCAGAAGAAGCTTCAGATCAAAATTGTAGCAACTAAATATGCATGATTCATCCACTTCTATAGGTAAGTAAGGTATGATTTTTTCTAACCTTTAATCTTGAAATTCTTTTTAGATGCTAAAATGATAATGTTTGGAAAATATTCCACTATTTCACTATTCCCTTTCTCATTAAAAAATTGCCAAAAACCATTAGTTGGGGAGGGGGGAATTTCACACTTCACACTTCATTTTCTTTCCTTCATTCATATTACATCTTAACCCACATATTTTTCCCACAATAAAACTACTACAAAATGATGAGCATATTAAATGACTTCTTAAAAATGATGAGCATATTAAATGACTTCTTGAAATGATCGATCTCAACAAAGTAAATAATGATTGTAACACGAGAACCAATCATTAAACAGAGATCTCAACAAAGTAAATAATGATTGTAACACAAGAACCAATCATTAAAAGATGCAACTGCTTTGCAAAAATAAAAGTTATCCAAAGATGTGAAAAGTTAAAAGGAAGTCCATGACTGAAAGATGCTTGTTACAGATGTGCAAAGTTAAAAGGAAGTCTGTGATTGAAAGATGTTTATACACAAGACCCAAACATCTTGTAAAAGGAAGCTCATCCAAGAATCAAATTAAACAAGTCATTGTAGTAGCTTGCATGAGGACATGCAAGAGCTTCAGTTGTGGAGTATGTTTGGGTTTCAAAATGTCACTCATTACCATACATTTTTCACATATGCTTCCATTTTATCACCCATTATTCACCACCATGTCACTTCATTTTCCCTATTATTCACCATTAATGGGTCTAATTTATATTTTCGAAATATTATTTATTTTTAAGCATTTTTGAGAGAAATTCTTGATTAAATATTAGAAAATAATATATTTTACATTATATATGGAAAGTGGGTTGTTTTTGTGACATGTGTAGGTGCGAAGGAAACTTCCAAGACACCTTTATGTGGCCTTGAAGGATCAAATTCTAATTTGAGAAGATAAACCTCATGGATAAGATTATGATCTCATGGAGAAGATCAAGGACAAAAGGGGTTATGTGTCTAGATGGTTGAGAGATGTATGGAACTAAAAGAGAGATTAGTGGATGATCATTATGAGTTTGTTACTCATCCCATTGTATAAATAGGAGTACAATCTCCTCCATTTGTAATGTTGAAGTTTTTGTAATATTGTAATCTTGAAGTTTTGTAATCTTAGAATTTTGGAGTATGTAATCTTAGAAGCTTAGAGTTGGTTTGTAATGGAGATTTTCAAATAAATGATTCATACTTCGATTTTGCCTCTACATCTGAGTCTCCATTAAAGTGGTGTGCTTGTGGAGTTATGGAGGGCCCCCATGGCCTCACTTGCATGCTTATTTGTTTATTTTAGGTATGATATATTTTATGTTTTTGTTTGATTTCATATTTTAAGTTTTGTTAAATGATCTAATATTGGAAGGATCTTATTTGAATTTTTGTAAGAGAACCATAAGATCTCATACAATTATTAGATTTAGGTTTATTTCATTTCAGTTTTTAAGCTTTGTTAAATGTTCTAATATTGGAAGAGTCTTATTTGAAAGTGTTCTTGTAAGAGAAATGTAAGACCTCATACAATTATTAGATCTAGGTTTATTTTATTTCAGCTTTCAAGTTCTTATTAGATGTTGTAATGTTGGAAGAGATCTTGTAGAATATGTTCTTGTAAGAGAACTATAGATCTCAAACAATTGTTAGATCTAGGTTTGATTAGTTATTGAAAGAGATATTAATGAATATGTTCTTGTAAGGGGACTTTAAGATCTTGGACAAATTAGGAATCTTTCTAGATCTATATATATTATATAAGCACTTCTAAGTTTACCTTCCCAGGTTGACATTAAATTAAACTCTAATTGGCATCATGAATTAGAACCAAACAGCCTAAATGACTAATAGAGGAAAAATGTAGACTATATTTTTTTAAATTAAGAAAATTCAAGATTTATTTTTTGCAACAGTATCTTAGAAGCCTTGCCACAACAATTTTAACAACTACTACCATGGATAATCATTACTGCCTTCCAAGAACTAGATCCAAGCAATAGCCAGACAACTTACACTATTAAATTACGGTATTTTACCGGGTACGCTTGACCTAGTGCAGGGTTTCTTCAAGAGAAGCCTGATCAACACAATAGGGACATTTAGATGGAAAACATTAGAAAACCATGAGATTTACTTGCATATACAATTTTTTGAAACAAGGGAAAGTCGATTCGGTAGATCTATTTTCCCATTTGATTCCAATTAAATATGTCCTTAGAAAAATCCATTTGGCTATATGTATAGCCCACCAAGGATAAGATCGAAGTTTGAATGTTTCATATATTTATTGTGGATTTTTTGGGCATGTGATTTCATTTTTATTCCCCAAATTCATTTAATTTCAATAGTATCAACTGTTGCAGCAGCATAAATTTACCTCATTAGAGGTGCTTTGATATTACCATAGTGAGATTTATAGCTCCTCGTAATTTTCCACGACAGACATAGATTGAAGGGGTGTTTCAATTCAACTCAACTAATGGAAGAACTAAATCCACAACCTAGTGGCAAAGGGCCAAAGAATTAGCAGAGGGAAACATAAATTTTACAAATAAATTTTCACACAAACAAACCTAGGTTGTAGGGAACTATTTTCTTTATAATCCCTTCATAACTTTGGATAAAATTCATTGTTTTAATGTTTAGTGCCCTCAAAATATGAATTTTGATTCATGAAAGGGGCTAATGATTAACTTGTGAGATCAACTGAGTATTAAGCCATCTATTACAGTCCTATCCTTGGTCCACCTATATGACATGAGTTTCTGAAGTATGAGACCAAATGATTTTTGTGAAACAACTATTCCTTGAACATTACAGCTAAACTTACTACAAATCCTAAGAGATGCAGCCCTTATTTCATGTTTCTTGAAATACTTTGTCAAAAAAGGAATTGAAAAAAAAATCCTATTTTGTGAGTCCATTTTCTTTAGTAATGGCACACTTTCAGGCATAAAATAGGTGCCAAATTCATGGCCATATGTCCCAAGAAATAGGGATATATGTTCTTATAACCAAAAGTGGCTTATGTGCTTCTGTTGGTTCACAGTAAGGCTTAACTAGCCGTTTTTATAGACCTAGTGAAAATTTTCTGGTTTTTGTTAAGATGGACGATTAAGTCTAAGTTGCATAAATATGGTGTGCTTGTATTTTTTTTCTTAGAGATACCATGAATCAGTTAAGAAAAAAACCAAGGCTACTAATGTTCTATACGATATACCACTCATCAATTACATGGAATTTTTCAAATTGTGTACACGATTTCTAGCTACTGCATGCACTGTGAGAAGGGATCATCTTTCTTGCCAACTTTAGTGTGACTACTGTTTAGATAGGCTATCAAAAAACTTCATAGTGATCGATACTTATATATGTTTCCACTGCTAATAAGTTGAAAACTAATATTTAACATTACTTCTTGCCTTAACTGCTAGATATGAATTCTCTTTCTCAGAGGTTTGAGTATGATCAATAATCATATTCAAGGGTTTTTCAAAGCTTCCGTAAGGATTAGACCATAATGATATAACTTTCAAATAATTTCTAAAAATTTTCCATAGCATGCTTCAAATATTAGTCATAACTATGATTAAATCAGAGATAAAATATAGATAGGTATGCACTATATGTACCTTGTTTTCTGCAAATAAGATTTCGTAATAATTCCTCAACGAAACTTACCTCAATCCAACTCTTCTTAGGATTACCAATGTTGACCTCTCATATTGATTTTGACCTCAAATTACTATCTAAAAAATCAACCCAAAATTTCCATTGTCAAAATTGGATTAGGCTTTAAAAAAATTGTTTCTCTCCCCAATCAAATGACACTTCTTCTTAGCTAGTCTAATCACAAAAGGCCACAAGGATGATTCACAATAGCTCTGCCCGGAAACAAGTGTATATGCAAATCACTACTTTGATGAATATGAATTCAAGGAAGATCAAATAGGCATGTTACAAATATGATTAAGGAGCGTTGAATGTAGGTGCACACATTTTTGGTAGAAAGAGGGGTGAATGGCCTTCAAACCCCAGTGAATAACCAGAACAAATTAAACATTAACCCTTATAAATATCCTTCAATATCTTTTCTACAGTTCTTGAAACTCCATAATAATTCCTTTGGACGAGTGCATATGGTCTCATGTTTGGTCTTTGTCAAATCCTTATAGAAGGAATAGAGCTTCGCTTCCGTCTAAACTCAGTTTAGTCTTTCAAGAGTGCCTGAAAAAATGCACAATTTACCGTTCAAATATACTTACAAAGGTGTGAAATATGCCTTAGAAATATACTCTTAGTTAAAGGTGTGAAATATTCCTTAGAAAGGGTGTCCTAAACTTGCTTCAGAATAGGTCTAAGGTGCTCAGAAAATGATCAGAAAATCCTCAACGAAGAGCCTTAACCAAACAAAAATTTAAACCCTAAAAATATTTAGAGATGTGTCAAAAATTAGACATTCTTCTTTATAAACCTTTGCATAAGTAGTTAATATGAATACAATAAAATTGATATTATAAATGTGCACTCAGTTTGAATGAGGTACTCAGAAGATGGATGCCGAAAGTGCCTTTGTAAATGGTTATTTGGAAGAGGAAGCATATATGTACCAGCCCCAAGTAAGAATTTAAAGCCTGGTATAGAAGACTTGGTGACCGCTTCAAAGAAAATGCATGTAAAAGCCGCTCGTCATATATATATATATATAAGGTGAAAATGACACTGTGAATGTGCTTGTGTATGTCCATTACCTCATCCTTATAAGGAGAATTACAAGAGAGGTTGATGAACTAAATGATTAGTTATATCATTTTTTTGTGACAACAAATATAGGTCTACTTCATTAATGTTTAGAAGTAAAAATATGGGAAAATAATAACATCATTTATATGTCCTAAATTAAACTTAATCAAAAGATTTACCACAGCCAAGAGATACTCGACTCTCATCTTGTTGATGATTAAACCATTTCCCTTAGTTAATAAATCATTATTTTGTGAACAGTTTAGAATGTTTTATATTTCCTCAAGTGTCAAGGTAAGTGACCACAAAAGGAAATTTTGGACTGTTGTTTCTCAATCTGTGACAAAGTGGTTTAACCCTAATTAGAAAGGCTCATGTTAGAATTAAGCTTTTTACTAAGGATATGTCAGATTAAATCACTTGATCTCATCAAGTTGTGGGATGTGTTTCACAAAATGGGAGGCTTGTGGGCACCCCTTCCCACAAAAAAAGATATCTCTACTTAATATTTTTTATTTTTTATCTTTTAGGATCAGTGCTTTCAGTATATTTCATCAAGTTGTCTTTGAAAACTCTTTTTTATTTATGATAAAGATCTTATGCAAGACAGAGAAAATATTTTAGATTTGGTTAATTTTCTTTACTTCCTAAGAGACTGTAGTTGGTCCTAACAGTATATTAAATGAAATATCAGATTGGATAACTTTTAGGTGTGAAGAAAAAGCTTGGATTTCTCTTTTTCCTCTTTTTAGGATATGAAATGTGTATATATGAAGAGTGATACCTACTCCAAGTTGGAAGGCCACCACATATCTGCGGGTTCTACAAGATACTTCCACAGCAAACCATCCCAACCATAACGTAAAACCTGTGGGGATAGAAATGTTTTAAACATATTAATATTTCAAACCCAGAAATCCATACTCTCTATTATTTGTAGTGATGATAATGATAACCAAGTCAGGAGGATAAAGATGTTAAAACCTCTCAGTATCAAATTTGGCCCAATTTCTGATGGCCAAGCTATTGCTCTTGTGACACATAGGCATCCCAAGAGTGACACTTTGAGGTGGAGCAAAACGTCGTTTCTTGTTTCGTCACAATTCTGACACTTCTAATAAATGTCAATTGAGTGACACTAATTTCAATTTTTTTGTGGTAGTGTCCCAATTTTGACGTTTCCAATTTTTTGTTTCTCTTCTAACTTTATAGACTTTTCGTTGCTCTTCTGAATTTTGCAAGTAGTCGTCACTCTTTTGATGTTTCCAAATTTTTGTCGCTCTTTCGACGTTTCCAAGTTTCCATCGCTCTTTCAAAATTTTCAAGGTGTCGTCTCTTTCATCACTCTTTCGACGTTCTTCCGAAGTTTTGAATGATTCATCACTATTCCGATGTTTTGAAAGTGTCATCGGTCTTCTGACGTTCTTCTGTCATTTTGAAAGCGTCATCACTATTCTAACATTGAAAGAATTTTCTGCCTTCCAACGTTTTGCCGAAATTTTGAAATCATCATTGCTATTTCGACGTTGGTCTGACATTTGTAAAGCTTCGTATGTATTTCGATGCTTTAGTTTTGCAAACCAAAAAAAATGCTAAAATTATGTTCTATTTAGTTGGTGGCAATTGATCTATCTTATCGCTATAAGTTGTGGTATTCTTCTAGAGTTCAAACTAGCCTTCAGATGGAGTTTTTTGTTTGACTTACATGTGCACATGTTTTCCCATAAGTCCTACATTCTTCACTGTGGGTAGATCAATTGGTTTTCTGTCTCATCCCTCTGGCATATCTATTGATATATTTCTGGATATATTGATTTGTAATGGCACATCAAAAGTGATTGAGAGAGTTATTGATTTCATTAGCTAAATGATCCCATGAATCTGTTTTATGAAAATACAATCGAAATGATTAAAGAAACCAAGAAAGTAAATCAAAAGTTTATTTTTCCCATTTGGATTTCAAAGGTTAAATATCTAGTCTCTGGTGCAATTAATGGTGGTGTGACTAAAACCTGGTTGCACTGTTGAGTTTATCTCTGCCCACATTGTTGGTAATTAGAATTAATTTGTTAGTAATTAAAATCAATTCGAAGTTGATTTGATTTTTGGTATAAAATAATAGTTATGCACTGTTTAATTTACCCATCACAACCATACTATTAACCTACTAGACTAAATTGGTCTATTCAACAAAAATCTACAACATTATTTTGCACTATGTGCTCCAGTTGAACATCAGGAGTTTAACCACAACCAAATCACCTCAATTTCTAGATTCATGTGTCATTTTAGCTATAAAATTCCTATGTAAACACATATTATAGCCCTCATTTGCAACACATCTTCAGAGTAAACCACAAGGCTTAAAGCCAATCATTTATGGATCAGTAACTCTTAGCAATGCACCTTGGGTGAAACCATTCTTATTTTCAAGAACACAACATTTGTTTGGACTGCCCTATGGAACCCTTTTTCTACAAACGATCGAGCCAACAAATGGTCTCTTTAATCCAATCCTATCATGTGAGGTTGTGACAAAATGAATAAAAATACAATGAAAATGGTCTCTTTAATCCAATCCTGTCATGTGAGGTTGTGACAACATGAAGAAAAATTCAATGAGATCACAGATTCAAGATTGGATCTGATGATCATGTACCTCTATTCTCAATAAAACAGGGGGTTGAGCATAGGGATGAAATGGTAGAAATGATCAGTTGATTCCTTAATAAGATCCCACCTCAAAGACTACAATTATTGCGAGTTAGGGATCAAACATTGGTATCTATGGATGTTAATACCTGTGTTGACAAATGAAAAATTGGGAATATCACTGACAGGAGGGTTTCCAAAATAGAAAATCATATTAATGATGGCATGGGTTGGATGGGAATTGTGATAGGTCATGGTCCTCTATGACCATGGGATTATTAGCTAATGCTACATTATTCAAATAAATATAATGGGTTACGAAAGGTATTTGGGGGTACATTACAAAATGTGATAGACAAAGGGACCATTACCTCATCCCTGGAGGTTTTAAATCAACTAAATCTATCAATTTCCATCTGGACCCTCATAAATAACTTTTTCTACTCTCCAGGCCCCATTGATCACAAGAGTTGAACAAGTCATTTATGATTGTAAGAGGTGGAATGATAGATAGGGAGTAAGGGTGAAAAATACTCTACCTAGTATATTATTTTTCCAGGACGGAGCCAAATAAAGTGAACCTTTGGAAGTCTCTCCTCTCACTCAGATGTTACTTCGAAAGTAGGCACCTTCCCAGCCACCCTCAACCATAAATTCATCACATTTGAGACCACCTTCCCAAACTAAAAATAAAAGTGGTACTATAAAGGGGAGGAGAGAAAAGAAACCAACAATCATTTTTGGTTTCAATATCGCATTACCCCCTCATTTTGTAGAGATTAGATATGAGTGGTAGCCTTTATTTAAGGGTTAATCCCTAAGAGGGAGAGAAATAATCAATAGAAGTGGAAAGCTATTGAAAGTCTATATAATTTTCCCTCAACATTACAAAAAAGGATCAGGAATTTGGATACCAACAGGCTGCTAAAATTTTGAGAGAAGAAATCCTATCATGTTGTATTGTTTCATTGACCCCGTGATGGGAGGATCTGTCACATTAATTCTATATTTTGTCTATTCTTGTTCTCCTCTTCACTTCAACTCATATGTAAGCTACATATTTTTGGAAATAAGAAATAAAGGCCTAGGACTGAGATTTTGTAAGTCCCCATCCAGTGACCTCATTGTAATTCAAAGAATTCTGGATTTTCTTGTCTAATTAGGAGAGAGGAATATTTTCACTAGTGAAATTATAATAATCAAGCGAATTATGCATGTGTTCTTCCATTTTTTGTATTATATTTGATGTTGACTGAATCAATGAATATATGCTTTTCTTTCCCATTTGATTTTCGGTGTTAGATGAGAAAATGATGAGTTGCTTCTTATTATGAAGCATGTTCATTTTTATACATTATCTATTGTGAATATGGAATCATTATTAACACACCCTTATGCTATGGGTTAATGAACTTTAATATCAACAATATTTAATTAATCTCTCCCTTTTACCACTTATAAAGAAATTAGGAAATCATCATAGTTGTAGGGATTGTTTCGTGCACCAATTATCTCTGCAATAAATATAGTAAGAGCTTAATGGAAAAAAAATTCTAGTGTGGCAAGCTGGTACAAATAAATTTAGCGTACTTGAGGGTACCCCCTAGCCCGAGGACTAGCTCAAAAATCTAGAGTGGCATAGGAAAGTGCTCCTACACATTATGCCTCATCACTGAAACCCTAATGAAAGGGGGGAACAACTTGGGGGACAACATAATAAATGGTGCCATTGTTAGGGAGTCTATCTAGGTATATTAAATAAGGTTGGTTTTCTACTTGGAGAGGAAACAAACTATTGGACAATATATGTGTAGTACTATGAAGCTTTTTGATTTTTTGAGATTAGTGAGGTATGCCATACCCCAAAGAGAGGTATATAGTTTCCTTGATAAATTCTTGAAAAATTCTTATCTACAAAGAATAAAGGAAGTGCTCTAAAAGGTGACCCCACTAAGTGGGACTCCATCAGAGAATGAAGTTACCATGAAAATCTAGATTCATGTTCCATTGTCACAAGGTCCAACTTGAAATATTTGGTTTAAGACTTCTCTTCCAAGACAAGGCTTGAATGCTTGCATAACAGACTTCAATTAATGCCTTGAAATAGCCTCAGGAGAAGGGCTAAGTATTTTTCCACAAATATTCTATTAAAGAGAAACTTATAGACTTCAAAAAATTCAATGAATCACCCTTAACAAAAACACTTCAGAATATGGCCTGGTGCTTGAAAGTTACTCTAGGATCTCTAGTTAGGGCTCCTAAAATGTTGGTTCGATATGTATTAATTATTTATTATTTTATAATTATTTGATCAGTGTAAAATTGATTCAAGTAGTATGATTATTGGAATAATAAGCAATAAGGAACATGAGTAATATTTTATAGTCCTCATATGGTGCCATTTATTGTCTTTAATGAACTATTGAAGATTCTTTTGTTGCTAGGACCAAGGCACTCTGACACTAGTCAAGTAGTAATATTCAAGAAATGTTATGATGGTTCCCACCATTTTATATCTTGTTATATTTCTGAATGAATGAATGGAATTTTTCTTGTCATACCCATTTTGTTTCTGGTCTCATGAATGAATGTAATGATACTGTAATAGATTACTTGATTTTGCAAAAAACATTCACCCACTCAACATATGGAATTATTATAAGGAATATAGGCATGATTAAGGCACCCATACACTTCAGTCTAAATCAATCTGTGGTTGGTAATATTTGTTGGTTTTTTCCATTTCATTCTCAAAACCACATTACATATTAATATGTAGAATCAAATGTTCATGCACCACTTTCATCTGGAATAATTCTAGTAAAAAGATGATATACTTAACCTCTGTTATACTTCCATCATCAAAGTGCCGAAATCAACCATCCTTGCACTCAAAATAGTTCTAAATAACAAAAATTAGCTTCACATTTATCATGGGCTCACTAAATTCAATCCAACATACAATATAAGAATAAAAAAAACATCATCAGTAATATAATACTTGCAATGCAAGCGCTAGCAACAATATTATCATCAGATGCATGTTGAGAACATCCTGACGTCTTACCATAGACTCTATAATAGTTACAATATATATGAAACATAATTTGTCCAATACACAATATGTGAAGGTCCTCACAATACTCTGTCAAGCAATTGGCTACTCAAGACTTCTCCATATGTGCATTTTTCAGCATCAAAACATGTTTAATGTATTCAACCCAATTATTACCTTTCTCTGACATATAAGTTACTAACTTTGAAAATATGGAATTAACAACAGTACTAATCTCTCTTTAAGGTAGTTGGAGCAACATTCAAAACAATACTTTGTCCATTAATTAACTCAAATCAAATCCATGCATAAGTTTCCAACTTTCCATAACTATGCATTCTCCTCCATAACACTTTAACAAGGTAAGAAAAAAAACAAGCATTCCAACTTTGAAGTTTCACCCATATAATCAGTCAATTACACATACTGCACATACAACTTATAAATGTTACAGTGATCAATCACACCAATAGATCCAAATTTTTATTGATTTCTAATCAACCAACCTTCTCAGAGAACAAAAAAATTATAGGTGTGTAATAAGCCTTAGTTCTTCTATCACAGATCTTGTATACAATAAGAGAAGATTCATAAGTAGCTCTGCTCCAGAAAAAAAAATACAAAATATTTGAGACAAGTTTTCCAGTTGAAATATTGAAATAAATTTTACTGACAATATTAGGCTTTGACTTCAGAACTTCAACAAGATCTCTACCATGGTTATCTAATCAACTTGAATAAAATCTAACTGTGAAAATGCAAGTTCAGATTAGGGCTTACCTTATATGGTCTTTCCACAAGGCCAAATACTGAATAGTTTACTTCATATTGATATTGTGTATTCATCCTCAATACACAATCCAAAAAAATGTTTGTACACGTCACATAATCTAGGCTAAATCAATATTTATATGTTGCAGGTTTGTGCCTTTATCCTGTTTCAGTAAGAAGGGTGTAAACTTTCAAGAAAAGGAGTTGTTATTGTGCAAAAAATTCTTCCTTTAAAATCCCATTGGGTGATAGAAAAAGAGAACATCCTTAGGAACATAAAGGGCACTCCCTGACCTCTATCCCAACAACTTGCTTAAAGGCCTAGATTGGTGCAAGAGAGGTGCATCCCGCACATTATCCCCTGGTGTTTGGCCTCCCTCTAAGTGAGAGTAGTTAGGAGGGGAAACCCGAGGGATTAAAAGGGTCAATTTATATTTCCTCTAAGATCTTGGTAGTCTCCTGCTACCTTTAGTGCCTTATAATGCATACTCTCCCATGGAAATGGCATAATATATGTGGCTTTTGTTTATTAACATATTGAAACAAATAACACATGTACCAATAGTGGATGACAGTGTTGGAAGTCTAGTTCAATACTTGTTATCCATGGATAGAAGTTGATTTGGATCACCTCCTCAGGATATTCTTCATTATTTTTGAAGATTACCTCTGAAAAATATTTTAGCCATTATTGGAGGAAAATTTGATGTATTTTTGGGCAATTGATAAGCTAGAGCCACCAGTTAAGAGTTGATAGTTACTAGCCAATTATACCAGAAATTAGGATTGTTGTCTATAGAACTACCAACATGAATTATGACAATAGTTCCATATCTATTTTGGGCATGAGGTGACTAATTTGATATCTCACCAGGTCTATCTACAAGAATTTAAGGCACAAATGTAACATCCCCTACATTTACCATTGGTTTTGTAAACATTTTATGTGGTTGATACTCTAGCGTGCGAAAACATCAACTGATTTAAATGTTATTTAAGTGGTTGTTAATTATTAATTAAGTTAATTAAATGTGTTGAAAGAAGGGACAACCAATGGATCAGGGTCTGAGGGGTGTTCCTTCTTGTGCTTACAAGTCCAGAATAACCATACACTAGCTTGATTTCACCTCTAAGCATTATTATTGAGAAAAAATAAGGCCACCCCTCTATAGTTTCGTAATATCTCTTCAAGATGGCCTTGAACTAAATTATGTACCTTTAACTTAAAAGGTCATCCTTTAATGGATCTTAGATAAATAAAATAAAATAGTATAAAAAATATCCATCTCATTCATGAAACATAAAAAATCATCTAGTTATCAGATTTGGATGTCAAAATAAAGCTGATGTAATCTTCACGGTACATATGAAATTTTTTGAAGTCACTCCAAACTTAACACAAAACATAGCCAAGGTATAATATGACATGTTGATGCCTGATGAGGAAAGGAAGTATGTTTCTGGGTTTTTACAGTTGGAGAGGCATAAATGGATGGTATGCTCATCAATCAGTATGTTACCCTCTTCTTTGAAAGAAAACAAAGATCTGGTCAGTAGACAAGGTATTAGTCATTGTGCTAATTTTTTAAAGCTTTCAGAAATGGAATGTTCTATGGATGTTAAAGCTCATTATACAGGACATCGTATCCCACAAAAACTCTTTGCAATTTAAACAAAATACTAGTCTTCAGGAAGGTTGTTTGGAGATTGCAGAATAGCTTCGGCCTTTGGGGTAGTTTCCCTTGGAGGAGCCAATGAGTCATCCTTACCATAGCCATTTAGGAAAGACTCATATGTATAAGCTTTTCCCATTTCCACTTCCAGAGTTTTAGGATCCATTTCTTTGAGGGACAAACCAAAACAAAGAAAAAAGGCACTGGTATAAAAGGATATGATGGCAAGTTCATCTGGCTTAGAGTTGTTAGGGATCTTATCCAAGTTTTTTTAACCTTCCATTATAATCTACCAAGGTCTCATTTTCTTTTTTATTGATATAATAGAGAGAACCTAAGAGATAAATCATATCGGCTTTTGTATCCCAAGTTTTTAGGAAAGGATCAATGAGATAATCCTATGTTTCTATAAGATAGGGTAAAACTAGGGTAGTTCCTTCCCCTGGGGGTGAATACCTAGAGGGAGGGCAAGGAATACCATTTCTTTACTAAACACGATATGGACTGTAAGAAGAGTCTAATCCATAATATTGATCTAATGAGTAACGGCTAGAATACTAGTACCTATGAATGAGTTAGTGTGATTACAGTAATCAAAGCAGTGAAATATTAGTAGTAATGTAAGAGTAATGAAACCAATATGGAATTATTAACTATTACTGCGGTAAAACTACGTGCATATTGGACATAAGTAATGGTGATGATACTAGTATCCATGTTACATAAGAGCTTACTAAATAGATTAGTGTAATTGATTGTATTACTAGTCTAAGGTTAATACGGGTCAATGGTTACCATTATCACTATCATTTCCCTTTGATTTCCATAGGTATTTATACTCCAAACATTACAGTAATACCATATCACACATTAAGTTATATAAGAATATAACATAAAACTTACCTGTAGTAACTAAGCTCAAGATTACTACCTTTCTTTTACTCTATACGCATATTGAATAAAACCACATTACCTTTATATCATATGGCATTAGTATCACCAAGCTCATTATAAGGGTTTAGCTTTTCTCGGCTTAATATCTCACACTATTTGTAATACCATGATTAAGCTCTATGTAATATGATGTTATTTGTATAAGTAATGCCCAGTATAACCAATACAATAATGAATATGATGGATTTATTACTCTTATTACATATTACAAAAGCCTCTTGTTACACATTACAGAGCTATAAGTAGTATATTATGTTTATACAAGTAGGCTATGTTGAACTATGAATACCATTGGTCTCTATTCCAATCATTACTTCTTCCATTAACATGATATGATGTAATAATAGGAATAGTTGTAATATTCATACAAGCTAACTATATTTTCATAATTCGAGTAACTCTGATTAATCATGTTTTATTCATTACAAATAGAATTTGGTTACATATTATACATTACTAAGAAGAGTAATAATCCCATTAAGAGGATGTGTAACTACTGTTTATAGCTTAAGAGTGATAAGCCATGTTATATACATGATCCTTGGATACTAGTAAGATAACCTTATATCATAACAACTTAAAGTAATGAACCCAATAGTTATAGTATAGGAAAGACTTTAATTTCTCAAATTTATGTTTTTGAGATACAATTAGACAAGAATATATCACCCTTGTTCACTGTTTCTTCTATCCCGGCTGTCAATTTTTATGATTTCTAGTTTCTACCCTCCACAACGGCCATCCATGGAGGGTTTTCCACAACGGCCATAAAATTTTAATTTTTTTTCTCTCCTTTACATTGGTCTCCTACCACCTCAGATATCTAGAGCACCTTTTGGATTTTAGAGATTAGATTCTAAGTGGGTCTTCTAAGCGGGTCACAAAATATCGAAAGGTGCTAGCAGATATTCAATAAAATGTAAGATGGTGTTTGAGTCAAGGAGGAAGTAAATAACTTATGTCCATGATAAAAAAGAACCATCAAAGAATATTCTACTTTGAAACCTATGATAAATTCATGTCAAAGTCCTAATACTAATACGCTACGCAATTTGAGTAAAAGTGATAATGACAGTAAAGAAAAAAATGATTGCAAATTTATTAGTACCCAAAAGGAATTGAATTTTTTATTTATTTTATAGAATGAAGGGGATAATGAAAGAGGGTATGCCAAGTGGTAGCATGGAAGTGACCATGCATATAGCTTCTCTACCTCTTCTATCCCAGCATGGAAGTGTCCCTGCCTATAGATTCCATAAGGACGTTGTTCAGGTGGGTAGTAGGTAGAATATGTAACCATATAAGGTGAAGGAAAGTATGTTGCTGGATCCAGAGCCGAATGCATCTCTTCCACGTAGAGATCAATACACATATCCAGAACCATAACTCGTAGCAGTTGTTACGACTCCTATGGAGGGATATGATTCATCAATAGCATAAGTTTAAGTAGTAGATTCAGTAGTTGTTCCACCAGCAGCTGTAGCAGAGCCAGTTGTCATATACAATGCAGTCATTTATGTAGTCCTTGATCTAGCACCATCACCAATAGCATCATGAGTGGTTTAAGTAGTTCATTAAGTGGTTTATTATGTAGAGTAAGTTTTAGTTCTATATCTCTTGAATTTCCCGGGGGAGAAATTAATCTAGTCTCAGAAACAGGAGCATATCTAATTGCAAATCCAGTCATTTACCTTGAATAAGTGAATGTGATAGCAATAGTAGTGGACATAGTTGACATAGTGAATGAAAAAGGTAGCAGATCCACTAGCATAATTTTCATTTTAACATGGATTTGGGTGGAATATATAAGGTTGATGGACCCATTGTTGTTGGTCCACCACCATCAGTAGCTAATTTATTTTACCCCATATTTAAGAATAAGTAAGTATTTGAAGGTAGAGGTTGCTTGCAGCCTTGAGTGATATATAAGTAATTGTAGACCGAGTAGTAGCAAATTCATATCCAGTTTCAGCGTTCAGGTTTAGAACGAGTCGGGTTCCTTAGGGTGTCGAGTAGTTCGGCAGGGTCGAGTCGGGTTCAGCCTAAGTCTGTGTATAGAACAATGATGGTGCATTCAGAACAGTGATTCGTGTGGCAGAAAATTCCTGGATTGAGTTGGGCAGTGGAGTAAGAGGTAGATCTAGCACACCGTTCCACTTTCTCTAGCTCTTGAAGGGTGTGTTTTTTGCAGGTGAGAATATCGAGGTTGGGGTGAAGGGTGAAATTTTTTTGAGGCGGGAATTGGAATTAAAATTAAAATTTAAATGTAAATAATAATATTTAAAAAAAAATTTATATATAGTATTAAATACTTACTAACTATAGCTCCTATAGTCAGAAAAATATATAATTTCTTAATTATAGCTCCTATAGTTAGTCAAATATATAGTATTTCAACTATATATAATTTTGAGGCGGGAATTGGAATTAAAATTAAAAATTAAAAATTAAATGTAAATAATCATATTTAAAAACAAATTATATAAGTAGTAAATTAAAAATTTTATATAAATCAATAAGATATTAACGTGTATATAAATTATTTAATATGTAAAACTTACAACTTTCCACACACACGACCCGACCCGACCTGAACTCGACCCAAACGTGTTTCCTTGGGTGCCCTCACACGGCACGAAATGACCCGCCTGAACTAAGGCACAAGGGAGTAAACGGAAAATGGATTGCAGAAATCTACACATTAAGGGACATGGGTGGTTACAACCATGGAAAATTTCAGGGGCCAATATTCAGAAGTGGGCTAATTTTCCATTAATTTTCCAAAAAAATATTCTCTAATTTCCTTTTTTTATAAAAATGATTCGCACAAATTTTACAATATAAATTATTTTACCTTAAAAATCACCAACACTATAAAGAGATTATATATAAAACCATTATAAACTTGAATTATTTACAAATACATAAATAAACATTTTATAGTTTACATATTAGGGACTGGTGAGATTCGCCAATATTTTTAAACTTCAAGGTAATTTTTCATCCTTAAAATTTTCTCTAGTCACAACTTAGCATTTTTTATACGACCTCCCTGACATCACCCAACCCGACCTGGCCTGACCTGAACACGTTTCCTTGGGTGCCCTCACATGGCACGACCTGACCTGCCTAAAAAAAGTCAGAAAGGAGAAAATGGCAAATGTGTCGTACAAACATGCACAAGGCACACGAGCGATCACAAATTAGCATTTTTTATACAGCCATCCTCACACTACCTAAAAATAGCGAACCTGAACGCATTTCCTTGGGTGCCCTCGCATGGCGTGACCCGACCCTGCACCCAAATGAAGGAAAAAGGGAACTAACAGAAAATGGGTTGCACGAATGTGCACAAGGTAGATGAGTGGTCACAACTTATCATTTTTTATATATACGCCATCACACGACCCGACTTATACCTAACCGAATGCATTTCCTTGGCGCCCTCACACAACCCGACCCGACCTAACCCACCCTAACGAAGGCACAAGGGAGAAAAAGAAAAATGGGTCACACAAATGTGCACAAGACACAAGGACAGTCACAAATTAGCATTTTTTATAGGCCCTTCCTCACATGACCAAACCCGAATGCATTTCCTTCGGCAACCTCACACGATACGACCCAACCCGACTTGACCCGAACGTGTTTCCTTTTTGCACTCACACAACACTGCCCAATGTGCCCAAACGAAGGCATAAGCCAGCAAAAGGAAAACAGGTCACACGAACGTGTGCCACAAGGCACATGGATGGTCACCACTTAGCATTTTTTATATGACCTCCCTTACTCAACCCGAATCGAACACATTTCCTTAGATGCCCTCACATGACACGACCCAGCCCGCCCAAACAAAGGCACAAGGGATCAAATGGAAAACGATCGCACGAATGTGCACAAGGCACACAGGCAGTCACAACTTAGAATTTTTTATATGGCCACCCTCACATGACCTGACCCCGCAACCCACCCGAACACATTTCATCAGGCACCCTCGCAGGACCCAACCCGACCCGACCCGTCCAAACACCTTTCCCTGGGTGACCTCACATGACCTGACTCGACCCGACCTGATCCACTTGAACGTGTTTCCTTGAGCTCCCTCACACAACATGACCCGACCTAGCTGAACACATTTCCATGGATGCCCTCACATTGCATGACCTAACCCATCCCACCCAAATGCATTTCCTTGGGCATCCTCACATAACCCCACCAGACCTGACCCCACCTGAGGAAGAAGCTGAGACATGTGAAGGAGAGGATGTTGGATATGTGTCAGTGATAGAGGAATAACTTGATGAACACATTGGATCGAGATAGTGCTCTTTGCAGACAATGATGATGGGGGACGCTTATAGGGGTTATGGGTTAATGGGGTAGGGATTTAGGGGGTTAAATGGGTTAGGTTTATAGGGGCTTAGCAGGTTAAATGGGTTAGGGGTCGGGAATTAGGGTTTAAGGGGTTAGTGATTAAGCATTTAGAATTTTAGGTTTTAGTGGGCTAAATGGGCTAGTGGTTTAGGGGTTTAGAGTTTTAGGGTGTTAAATGGGTTAGGGGTTAAGGGTTTAGAGGTTATGGGTTAAGGGTTTAGAATTTTAGGGGGTTAAATGGGTTAGGGGTTGGGAATTGTGGCTAAGGATTCAAGCTCCAAGGAAAAATCTAAATTCATCAAAAACCTTGATGGTTTGGAAGAATTTTCAAAAATACCTTTCCTAATAAACAAACCCCATTAGATATAGGATTCCAAACTCATATTCGTAGAAATTAGTTCAACTTGAAAGGTGGAGGGAATTTAACACAAAGTGGAAGGAAAAAATCTATTGATTAAAAATTAAGACTAAATGTGGAAATCTCTCAAAGGAATATTTGGGGATAGAGGGAAAAAGAAGTACGACTATTAAATGGAGCCTTAGAACAATAGGGAGGCTCAAATATAGCTCACTTAAAATCAAAAAGTGAGACTTCCCATCAATAGATCAAGAAATAAATTAAAATCTTTCATTATAGAGTTGACCTTGAGTCTGTCATATTCCCACTTTGTTGTACTAAATTTCCATATCATGAACTCACATCAAGGAATTAATCTTCAATCTATGTCAACATACTCCATCTGTAAATGGCCAGTATGCTTATAATGTTAGATGGAGAAGACTACACAAAATTTGGATTGTAGATCCTTGCATTGACAAATTTGGTTTCTTGGCTGACAATGGAGTCTAAGTAATGGTTTATTTTGTTCACAATTAGTTATGAAATGTTGGAGAAATTTTGTTTTATATTGTATTTCCATGGGCACCATCACACAACCTGACCCAACCCACTCGAACATCGAAGGCACAAGGGAGAAAGTGGAAAATGGGTCGCAGAAACATGCAATATAAGGCACACAGGTTGTCACAACTTATCATTTTCTATACAACCTCCCTCACACAATTTGACCCGAACGCATTCTCTTTGGCACCCTCACACGTTATGACTTGCCCTACCCGAACGAAGGCACAAGGGAGCAAACGAAAAATGGATTGCAGAAACATGCACAAGGAACAAGGTCATTCATAACATAGAATTTTTTATACAGGCACCCTCACATCACTCGACCAACCTGACCCGACCCGTTAGCCATTTTCTCACTTGTGTCTTTGAGGGGTTACGAGTTAGGGGTTAATGAGGTTAGGGTTTAGGGGGTTAAATGAGTTAAGGTTTTAGGGGTTTATAGGGTTAAGTGGGTTATGGGTTCAGGGTTTAAGGGTTAGGGGTTAAGGGTTTAGGGGTTAGGGGTTAAGGTTTTAGGGGTTAAATGGGTTAGGGGTTTAGAGGTTTAGGGGGTTAAATGAGTTAGGGGTTTGTAATTGTGGCTCAAATATAGCCCACCCATGAAAATTCTGGTTTTGACAAAGTGAGAGAGCTATGAGGTTTCTTGGCTTACAATGCAGTCTAAGCAATGGTTCATTTGGTTCATACTTTGTTCTGAAATGTTGGAGGTGTTTTATTTTATAGATTATGTTTAGCTAACTAGTGCCACAACTTGGCTTGATAATAAAAGATACTTGTTTTCTTCTTTTTTGAGTTGTTTTTGGAAAGAATTGATGTTGGTTGTTTCATAAAGGAAAAAAACATTGACGTACGCAGTTTACCATTGTTTGTAATCAAGCAAATCCAAACAAACTCTAATTCTTTCCACCAAACAAAATGTCTACCATACCTTAATTTTACAGGCCTATGCATGATTGATAAATTGGAAATCACATACTTATGTACTATAAATTATCCATTGGCTAACTCATAAACTTGTACTAGAGCCAGCTCCAAACATGTTTCCTTGGGTGGCCTCACACGACCCGACCCGACCCGACCCACCCGAACGTGTTTCCTTGGGCACCCTCGCACGAATCGACACAATGTAATATTCCAAAAGTTTCATCTATTTATTGGAATATTAGAGTTCTTTATTATCTTAATTAACCAAGTAAATAAATGGGTGGAGGGACCCATAACCCCTTAAGATGAATAAATCCACTCCCAAGAGTGTGAACATGGTTAATTAGATAATAAACCTACATCATGGAATAGTGGAGAAGCTTATTAATGAAACAAAGAGTGGGTATCCAACAACATTAATAAGAAATAACATGGAGAGATGAAGGAGTCAAATAAGATCTAGGAGGAATCAAAGTAAGGTCATAAAGTAGTAAATGATGAGATGATTGAGGAAGTGGTCCATTACTTCACACATGATGGAGAGGGTGAACATTAAATGCATAGATCATGGAGATCATGGAGAGAAAGTGAAGTCTACATGGAGAGCTATGTCCACAAGTACATCACAGTTATGAGGTGGGACAAGGCATGGGAAGGATCACAAAGCATATAAGGAAGGTAAGAAAAGCATTGGATGATAGGATTTTCAATTATTGATTTGAGATCTGTTTAGATCTAGAATTTCCATTTGACATTCCAAGCATGCATAAGTTTTTTAGCTAAGGCTGCAGTGTCGTTTAGCACAGGGTGTTTCCAAGTGGAAATCCCACCCTTACCCACGAGGGTATTCGAGTGCCCACTCTGGGAAGGTTATTCTTAGCTACCATCCATCATCAAGCATTGGTGTCACATTTTTCCTACTCTTTGCAGCCCATACATCTTCAAAATTATGCATTCCTTCATTAGGGTTTGAGAGGAGGATATTTTCCTTCAGTATTTCAGCTAAGGAACTGGTGGAGGATTCATCCTTTCACTTTGAGCTTAAAGTTCATCCTTCCAGTAATTTAGATCCATATCAATCATCAGTCCAACCATATCATACATCCATGTAGTAGCATTCCCATCAAGGATTGCACAGTCCAGTCCTCTAGATCCAAAGGAGGAGGGAAGTTTCCAGTATTTCAGCTAGGAGTATTGTGAGGGATATTCCCCTCACCTTGTACTTATTGTTTCCATCATTCTGGAGCTGATCAGGTATATCTTACAGCAGGCATTAGCTTCTCCCTCTCAGACAATGCAATTTTTCTAGCTATTGTGTATGGAGATCTGAAGGAGGGATCAACCCTAAAAGCATAGATATAATGTGTAACACATTGCATTCATATTACATCATTTTATGCTTCAGATTTGCATAACCCAACAGTCAAGGGATCAAACCATAGGAGGGTTAATTTATGATCTTCTTAGATTTGGATTTCCTTTCTAGGTTATCTTAGGTTTCCATCATAGTGCCCAAATATGAAATATTGGCATGATCAAAGCTCCATGGAACCGTATATCTATGCATTCCCTTTCAGCTAGCAGTAGTAAGATCATTATCGACTAAAGGGATAATGTAGTATACAGCTCACAATAGCTCCAATTATGAAGTGCCTACTTTGGCATGATTTCAGGGTCATTATAGGCCATATCTTTTTCTTCAGTGCTTATATTTTATGTATTTTTGTATCTGTAATCCATCTCCTACATAATAAAATGGCTCACCTATTATGTATATTTATGTGTTGTTCATCATTTATGTGTACATAATCTGTTGTTTCAAATATTGTTTTTGGGTATTACTACATTCTACCTTTTGGGATATTACAGTGGTATCAGAGCATGATCTTTGGCTCAGCTTGTGGGCATTCTCGAAATAATAAGAAAAGAAGATAGTAGATATCTGTAAATAATGGAGGGATTAAGTTTTGTTGCATCTCTCTTTAGAAATATTAAGGATCTCTCCAAGGAAATCATTGAAATGAAGAGAGAAAGGAGAAGAGAAACCTCAAGAAGGTTTCAGAATGAATAAGGTCCTAGGACTTCTTATCAATAACAAAGAAGATCGGAGAAGCATAGAGCTCCTCAAAGATATACTATGCCCACTTTCTTTGAAGGGGAAAGTGAATGGTATGGAGATAGAAGAAATTTGGAGCCTCACACTCATGAGACTCTAAGTCTATATTTTTAAGAGTACAAAGCACAGTCTAGAGAATTCAAGGATAATCTAACTCTCCAAAAGTTTTCCCAACTCAAGGGAGAACGAGGATACTATAGCAGTAATAGAAGAAAGAGGTACAATAGATTCTATTTTCCTACATTTGATGGATCTTTCTCAAACACTGCAAATTCTTGGAGGAAAGAGTTAGATGTATTCTCCATGCTACATCCTATAGTTTAGAAAGAGGTTGTTCAGATTGCAACTCTTCACCTTCAAGGTGAGGCAAAGGAATGGTTGTTTGGTCACATGGAGCATGAAAAAGTGACTAAATATTGAGACTTATTTCAAAGGATATGGAAGGAGTTTGATATAGGATAACTAGAGACATTTCCTAAGAAGCTAATGGATAATTTCACTCTTGTCACTCAGGACAAAGAGTTACTACGTTCACTAGTAGCTGCAGAAGTACATGTATCAGGAAAAGAGACACTTGCATATCTACAAGGTTGTCTTATGTTATTCACATATAGAGTCCCATGCATGATTTAGCAGATTCATGAGGAAGAGGAGGTAGATTCCAGCGCTGATACATTGATAGAAGAGAAGCCATCACTCTCACCAGGAGTTGGAGAGACCATTTCACCGGTTGAAGAAACTCTTGTTGTCTTGCAAGATGTTCCCAAACATAATTTTGTCCAAGTTTCGCAATAATTTCCATACCATATTGTTTCAGTACCTCTTATTGAAGCTTGTGGTGACATGCCATCAGGTCCATTGTAGAACCAAGGATTAGAGAAACATGCTAATTTGAAGCAGCAACCTATCATTGCACAGAGGACCCTTGATCTGTTCAAGGAGAAGATAAAGAGTGATTCCAATTTTTCATTGCTGAGATACACTAAACCCTTTGAGTTTAAGTGTGGAGTTTCAGAATATGGGATGATTATATTCCTATGTAAAATGTCATGCTATGAGTTCAGCATTGTGCCTCGCCATGAGATAGTAGATACATCAAAATGGATAATAGCAACGTTGTCCATGAGAAATGGTGATGAGAAGAAGACCCATTCATTGTTGGATCATTTTAATGGTAGCTTCACTCATGAAGCATTGGAGAGACAAATGATGGATGGTAGACATCTTGAGATGGGCAACCTTTTTCCTTTTCAAGATGACACTTTCTCAATGAGCATCTCATAGCTCAAAGAGAAACTTCTACCTACAGCATATTAATAACCTTGTCATTTTTGGAGGGCTAGTGATCAGAGGATCTCATGGAAAGATCTCATGGGAGGTGCACTTCAACATATCATGGAGTGAAAATATCTTCAACAGTTTGAGGAGGTTGGTGTCCTACAATGGGAGGATACAAGGTTTATGCAGAATGAGATCCATAACCCACATTGGGATGAATAGATGTTGATGTGGAGAAAGGGGTTGCAGGGCCACTTGTAGAGATATGATACAGACTAGTAAGAATATTGGCTATGCTAGTTTCTCTTGGGTGAGTATGGTTACTACTCTACATCACACATTTCCATGATCCATGTCTTGCACAACACTGATGTAATGAAGGAGGAGGCATGGCTATGCTCATTGCTCTTTGGTGAGTATGGTTACTACCCAATGACTCATATTTTTTTGACCCATGCCTTGCATATCAATGGAAGAATACAGTAGAAGAAGGCATCGTTACTTTGGTTATTGTTGAGAGAGCTTGGCCATCACATGACATCTCCCATGTCTATGTTTTTTGTATTGTTTGGAACATGGAATAACACTCTCATGATGTCTACTAATGGAGTTTTTTTGTCTTGTTATGATATGAAATTCCACATGTCAATTGGTATGTTTTTTCTCCATGATTCACATAATGATGTGAAGAGGTAGAAAGAGATATTTTTTCTATGGTTACTCTTGGGAGATTTTGGCTTGACATACTCCCCTACCCTGCATGGTAATAATGAAGGATGACAGCAAGAGGCCCTCCTCCGATGGCTTCTATTGGGAGATTATGGACACCATACTTGGTATGATGATGCTATGGTGGGTTAGTAAGATGCATTTTTGTGGTGGCTTCTCTTGAGAGAATATGGCCAACCCACTTTGTATGATGATGGTATGGTGTGGCAGCAAGAAGCTTTGCTGTAGTGGCTTCTATTGGGAGAACATGGTTTGACATATTTCACGTCTACCCATATGTCTCTACTTCTTATTTTCACAATTTTGGGATGATGCTTGGATCCAACAAGGCCAAGAGGGCTAAATATGAAATAATGGTGAGACATAGTATACTTCCTGAAGCGTGGGATGGAGAAATGTTTTGTGAATTGGGACTTTCCTTTTGTGGGAGGTACCAGTTCATTTCAATATCTCATGTATTGATGATGATTTTGGACAACATGTAGTTGTCACTTGGCACTTCATTGAAGATGAGGGACATCTAACTACAAAGTTGGAAGTCACTCTAGACATTCTAGAGAGGCAACTTTGGAGATGAGCATGCATAACATATTGCAGCACATCAGGAGGCCTTCCTTATGTGGATGCCATTTGGAGGGAGATATGTGGCTGGCACATCTACTTTTGTAGTTGCTTGAGGACAAGCAACATTTTTTCAGGGAGGATTGTAATATTCCAAAATTTTCATTTGTTTTTCGGAATATTAGAGTTCTTACTTATCTTAATTAACTAAGTAAATAAATGGGTGGAGGCACCCATAACCCCTTAAGATGAATAAATCCATTGCTAAGAGTGTGAACATGGTTAATTAGCTAATAAAAATACATCATGGAATATTGGATAAGCTTATTAATGAATCAAAGAGTGGGGATCAAACAACATTAATAAGAAAGAACATGGAGAGATGAAGGAGTCAAATAAGATATAGGAGGAACCAAAGTAAGATCATAGAGAAATAAATGATGAGATGATGGAGGAAGTGGTGCACTAGTACACACATGATAGAGAGGGTGAACATTACATGCAGAGATCATGGATATCATGGAGAGATAGTGCAGTCTACATGGAGACCTATGTCCACATGTACATCACAGTTATGAGGTGGGACAAGGCATGGGAAGGATCGCAAAGCATACAAGGAAGGTAAGGGAAGCATTGGAAGGCAAGCTTTTGTATTATTTATTTAAGATCTATTTAGATTTGGAATTTTCATTTAGCATTCAAAAGCATGCTTAAGCTATTTAGCGAAGTCTGTAGTGTTTTTTAGCACATGGTGTTTCTGACCGAAAATCCCACCCTTACCCACGAGGGGCTTCAAGTGCCTACTCTGGGAAGGCTATTTTGATTTTCCATTCATCATCAAGAATTGGTGCCACATTTTTCCTACTCTCTTCATCCCATACATCTTCTTGAATTATGTATTCCCGCATTACGGTTTGAGAAGAGGAGGTTTTCCTTTAGTATTTTAGGTGAGGAACTGGCGGAGGATTCATCCTTTCACCTTGAGCTTCAAGATCAACCTTCAAGTACTTCAGATCCATATCAGGCATTAGGCCAATCATATCATACCTCCATGCAGTAGTAGTCACATCAAGGATTGTGTAGTCTAGTCCTATAGATCCAAAGGAGGAGGGAAGTTTCCAATATTTCAGTTGGGAATCCTGTGAGGGATCCTCCACTCACTTTGTACTTATTGTTTCCATCATTATTGAGTTGATCAGATATATCTTGTAGTAGGCATCATCCTCTCCCTCCCAAACAATGCATTTTTTCCAGCTATCTTTTATGCATCAGTTGTCATCTTGAGAGGAGGAAGAAGAAGTTAGATCTCAAGCTTCTAGCTTGGAGACCTGAAGGAGGGATCAACCCTAAAAGCATGGATATTATTTGTTACACATTGGAGCCGTATTACATCAGTTTATGCTTCGGATTTTCATAACCCAACAGTCAAGGGATTAAACCCTACGAGGTGAATTTCTAATCTTCTTATATTTGGATTTCCTTTCAGGGTTATCTTGGGTTTCCATCATAGTGCCCAGATCTTTAATCTTGGCATCATCAAACCTCTAGAGCACCATAGATCTACGCACTCCCTTTTAGCCAACAGTTGTAAGATCATTATCAGTTGAAGAGACAACACAGTATAAACGTCCCAACAGCTCCAGTTACACAATGCCTACTTTGGCATGATTTCAGGGTCATTCTAGGCCATTTCTTTTGCTTGAGTGCTTCTACTTTATGCATTGTTGTATCTGTAATCCATCTCCTACATAATAAAATGGCTCACCTATTCTATATATTTCTATCTTGTTCAAAATTTACGTGTACATGATATTTTGTCTCAAATATTGTGTTTGTGTATTACTGTGTTCTCCCTTTCAGGATATTACACACAACCCGACCCGGACACGTTCCTTGGGTGGCCTCACATGACCCGAACCAACCGCACCCACCCGATCGTGTTTCCTAGGGCACCATCACCTGACCCTACCCAACCCGACCCACCCGAATATCGAAGGAACGAGGGAGAAAACTAAAAACTTGTCGCACAAACATACATTAGGCACATGAGCAGTCACAACTTAGCATTTTTGATACGTCCTCCCTCAGACAATCCAACCCGAATGTGTTTCCTGTGGCGCCCTCACACAGCATGACTTGACCCGCCCGAACGAAGTCATGAGGGAGAAAACAGAAAATAGATCACACAAACAAGCACAAAGAACACAAGCCGTCACAACATAGTATTTTTGATACGGCCACCCTCACACAACCTGACATAATCCACCTGAACACGTTTCCCTAGGCACCCTCACATGACCAGACCCGATCCGACCCGCCCCACCTAAATGCGTTTCCTTGGGTGCCCTCACACGACTTGACTCGACCAAACCTACTCAAGTGGGTTTCCTTGGGCACCCTCACATGGCACGACCCGACCCGACCCGCTTGAACGTCAAAGGCAGAAGTGAGAAAATAGAAAACATGTCGCACGAACATGCACAAGGCACATGAGTGGTCACAACTCACATTTTTTATATGACCTCCCTCACACTATCCGACGCAAACACATTTCTTGTGGCACCCTCACATGACACAACCCGACTTGGCTAACAAAGGAATGAGGGAGAAAACAGAAAACAAATTGCACAAGGAGCAGGGGTGGTCACAACTTAGCATTTTTTATACGGACAACCTCACATGACACTACCCGACACGCCTAAACATGTTTCCCTCGGCACCCTCACATGACCCGACCCCAGCCACCTAACTAGCCCGAACATGTTTCCTTGGGTGCCCTCACACGACACTTCCCAACTTGACACGCCCACACACGTTTCCTTAGGTTTCCTCACACGATCCAACCCGACCAGAATGAACGCACTTCCTTGGGCACCCTCACACGACCCGACCCAACTCGCCCTACCTAAATACATTTTCCTGGGCGCCCTCACATGACAAGACATTACTGGACCCGACCTTCCTGAACCCATTTCATTGGGCACCCTCACATGACACAACCCGATCTGACCCACCTGAACGAGTTTCCTTAGGCAACCCTAAACGAAACGACCTGACTAGACTGGACATAAAACACCTAAATTCATTTCCTTGGGAGCCCTCACAGGACCTAACATGACCTGACATGGACATGTTCCTTAGGCACCCTCATGCGACCCGACTCGACCTGACTGTATACAAAATTCTAAGTTATGACTGCTCGTGTGCTTTTTGCACATTTATGCAACCTGTTTTCCGTTTTCTCCCTTGTACCTTCAAGGGGTTAGGGGTTAAGGGTTAATGGGGTTAGGGTTTAAGGGGTTAAATGGGTTAAGTTTTTATGGGTTTAGGGGGTTAAAGCGGTTAGGGGTCAGGAATTAGGGTTTAAGGGGTTAGGGTTAAGGGTTTAGGGAGTTAAATGGTTTAGGTTTTTGGGGGTTAAATGTGTTAGGGGTTAAGGGTTTAGGGGTTAGGAGTTAAGGATTTAGAGGTTTAGTGTTTAGGGGTTAATTGGGTTAGGGTTTTAGAGGTTTAGGGGGTTAAATGGGTTAGTTTTTGGGAGTTGTGGCTAAGGATTCAAGCTCAATGGAAAAATATAAAGTAATAAAAAACCTTAATGGTTTGGAAGAATTTTCTAAAATACCTTTCTTAATAGACAAACCCCATTGGATATAGGATTCCAAAGTTGTATTTGTACCAATTATTTCATCTTGAAAGGTGGAGGGAACTGAACACAAAGTGGAAGGAAAAAATCTATTGATTAATAATTAAGACTAATTGTGGAAAAATCTCAAAAGGAATATTTGGGGATAGAGGGAAAAAGAAGTATGACTATGAAATGGAGCTTTAGAACAATAGGGAGGCTCAAATATATTTCACCCATGAAAATTCTGGTTTTGACAAAGTGAGAGGGCTATGAGGTGCCCATAAGAAGTTAGCCCACAAAAGAGTGCTTATCATTTACAAAGCAGATATAACAATAATCCTGGAGCCTGCTACCCACCAACTTGTAAAGTAGCTCTAGAGGAGTCCTTAAGATACCAATTAGGAAAAAATTATTTAAGGGAAGAAAAAAACAATTGATGCACCACAAAAGCTTGCCATCAATAGATCAAGAAAGATATTAAAATCTGTCATTACAGAGGTGACCTTGATTCTATCATATTCCCATTTTTCTTGTACTAAATTACCATATCATGAACTAACATCAAGGAATTAATCTTCTATTTATGTGAAAATAATCCATTTATAAATAACGAGTATGCTTATAATGTTAGATGGAGTAGACTATACAAAACTGGGATTGTAGATGCTTACATTGATAAATTGTTTTGCCGACTTACAATGCAGCTTAAGTAATGGTTCATTTTATTCGTACTTCATTCTGAAATGTTGGAGGTATTTCCTTTTATACTATGTTTCCTTGGGCAACCTCACAGTATGGCACGACTCTACTTGACCCGACTCGAACGCGTTTCCTTGGGTGCCATCACGCAACCCAACTCGACCTGACCCGCCAGAATGTCTAAGATACGAGGGAGAAAATGAAAATTGGGTCACACGAACGTGTAGTAAAAGGCACACAGGCAGCCAAAACTTAGCATTTTTTATATGGCCTCCCTCACACGATCTGACTTGAACATGTTTCCTGTGGTGCCCTCACATGGCATGAACAGACCCGTCTGAACGAAGGATAGAGGGGATAAACATATAAATGATCACACAAATGTCCACAAGGCAGATGGGCGGTCACAAATTAGCATTTTTTATATGGCCAACGTCACACGACCCAACCAAACCTGACCCACCCAAACACATTTCCCTAGGTGCCCTCACACAACCCTACCCAACCTAACCTACCCAAACATGTTTCCTTCAGTGCCCTCCCATGACTCGACCCACACGAATGTGTTTCCTTGGGTGCCCTGACACAACCCCACCCAAACCAACCCAGGCCTTTCGAACGAGTTTCCTTGGGCACCCTCACATGACCTGACCTGATCTGACATGCCCGAACGCATTTCCTCAGGAGCCTTGATCACACAGCACGACCTGACCTCACCCGACCCAACCCACCCAAACACGTTTTGCTGGGCACACTCACACGACATGACGCGACCCCACATGATCTTCCTAACCAAATTTCCTTGGGTGCCCTCACACGACCTCAACCCACCTGAACGTGTTTCCTTAGGAACCCTCAAATGACACGACCCGACCCAACCTAACCCACCCAAACGCATTTCCTTATGTTCCCTCACATGACCCTACACGAATCGACCCGGACACGTCCCTTGGGCACCCTCACAAGAACTGACCTAACACGACCTGCCCAAACATGTTTACTTAGGTGCCCTCATAGTATGGCTCTATCGAAGCTGATTCAACCCAAACACATTTCATTAGGCGCCATCACACGACCCGATCCAACCCGACCCACCCGAATGTCGATTAAGGCATGAGGGAGAAAACAGAAAACAGGTCTCACAAACGTGCACAAGGCACATAGACTGTCACAACTTAGCATTTTTGATACGGTCTCCATCACATGATATAACCCAAACATGTTTCTTGTGGCACCCTCACACGACATACCACATCCCATTGGAATGTAGGCATGAGGGAGAAAACATAAAATGGATTGCACTAATGTGAACAAGCCACACAGGTGGTCACAACTTAGCATTTTCGATATAACGACCCTTACATGACCCAACCCAACCTGACTCGACCCGCCTGAACACGTTTCCCTGGGAACCCTCACATGACTAGACCCAACCCGATCCGCCCGAACATGTTTCCCTAGGTGCCCTGACATGACTCGATCTAACCTGCCTCAACTCACTCGAACACGTTTCTTTAGGCACCATCTCACGACACGACCTGACATGACCTGCCCGAACACATTTCCTCAAGTGCCCTCACATGACCCGACCTGACTGTTAGATATTATTCTAGTTAAAGAATTAGTTTCTAAAATCTAATACGAATTAGTTAAATTTAACTGTTTCTGAATGTATATATATATTTCTTCCGATAATGAAATTGAGTGCTTCGATTTTTTGCTTCTCTATGTTCTCAAATTTGTCTTAGTATTAGAGCAATTTTTTATCCTGATTCTATTTGTTTGCACCTTTTGTTTTCTCTTGGGAGAGATAAGGAAAATGTTTGAAGTTTTGAATTTCGTCGAAGTTGTGGGAGACTGTCTGTCGTCAGAGGCAAGATCAGCTCTGCTGCTTAGCTCTGTCACCATTATCGGAGAGATGGAAAACCTATTCGTTCCATATGAAGGTTGAAGTGCCACTTATCTTTGCCATCTTCGCTGTAGAGAAGGATGACTTATTCGCTGCGTTTGAGGGAAAGAACCCTGCCTACCGCTGCTACCTGTCGTCTGGATGCCTGCATCCTGCTCAGCCTTTCCTTAATTGATGGAGGGAAACAAAGAATCAAAATAAATACTCTCTTTGAAGTGTTTGTTGCCTCTACCGAAGAGAAGATCCGATGATGTTGTGGAAGTAGCAGTTATTGATCCCTTGCTAAGGAAATGGTTGTGCACCGGTGGTATTGACATCGCTGCTGGAAACATAAACCATTCATGTTTGCATATTGAGTTAGATATCCCTCAAAACGTGGTGGTCCTCTCGGTCTATAAAGAAACCATTCATGTTTTCTTATTCTAGATCTATAACTCCTTCACATTTTTGGAATGTTTCTCCACTGTTATGGTAAATAGTTTATTGTTGCACCCTCTTTTAGTTAGTTTTTGAGGTTGATACATTTGCCCCGCGAATGTGGTATGCAGCATATGTATACATTTTTCAGTGAGCTATTCTATTTTTTATATTTAGGATTGTGGTTCAATTTTAGAAGTTTTCAACAATAAAGAAATATTTGACGGGAAAAGAGAGTGCCCTATTTGTTTTGAAGTATTTAGAGAGGTGTTGTTTTTGAAGCTTTCAACCGGATTTCTGATTGTTTTTAACATGGATTCATCAAGTTAGTTTTTCATTCCTATTCCATTATTTAGAGGGAATAATTACAATTTTTTGAGTCTTAAAATGCAAGCATGCTTAGAAGGTTTAGGTTGTTGGGAAACTGTAGAATTGGGATTCACAGAACCTGACGCAAATATAATTGTTGGAATGAGTGTCGCTCATAGAAAACAATTTGATGAAATTAAATGGAAAGAAGCTATAGAAAATTCCTGCATTTTTAATTCCTTAGATGATTCTATTTTTCCTAAAATCATTGCTCCTAAGACTGCTAAACCAATATGGGATATACTTAAGGCTTCTTATCAAGGTAATGATAAAGTAAAGAAGGTAAATTTACAGACTCTCACAACACAATTTAAAACACTTAAAATGACTGAATCAGAAATAGTTTATTGGTTGATGACTAAAGTTATGGGTGTTATTAATCAAATTTGGATGAATGTTGAGGAACTAGAAGATCAAATAATTGTTGAAAATTTTCTTAGATGTTTGCCTAAAAAATCTTGTCCTGATGATGAACCACACTGGCTGGTTTGAAACACGTCGACACAAATTTCTCTTATGTGATTTTCACCGAAAAGTTTTTACACACATGATAGTTACTTTTTTTGACTCGAGAGAATTAACAAAATTGTTTGTGGAAGAAATAACTAGTTCTTTCTTGGCTAATGAAGAAATAATTAATTTAGATGTCCATATTTTAGTGCATTCTTTTAAATCTAAAGCTTCTATGGATATAGGCAGAGGTAGAGGTTTTCGTGGCAAGAGAGGAAAAGGAAGAGGACAGTATCAGTATGATGATAGATTAAAGGTAACTCAAACACATTTAGAGCAGTCTCAATTGGATCATGGTCGTAGCTGGATAGATAAATCAAAAATTCAATGTCACTATTGCAAAAAATATGGCCATTATAAATCTGAATGCCAAGAATTACAATATTTTTTAGGTAAAAACAAAGCTAGTGTCATAAACATTGAAAGTGAAACATCTGATGCTTTAATTCTGGCAGCCAAGTCACTGTGCAAGTACCTAATAGATATGTTTGGTTGGTCGAAAGCAGATGTAGTAATCATATGACTAGTCATAGTGAATTTTTTTCACATCTTGATACATCTTTCAGTACCTCTCTTGTTTTGGGTGATGATCGTCAGGTCAAAGCTTTAGGAAAGGGTGTTGTACCTGTATTAACCAAAAAAATTGTTGTGAAGAATATCTATGATGTTTATTATATACCCAATTTCAAGAATAATTTTTTGAGTGTTGGATAGTTAGATGCACATGGTTATGATGTTAGCTTTCACAACACTACTTACACAATTTCTGATCAGCATAAGTCTCTTGTTGCAAATATTCCTATGACAAAGAATAGGTTGTATCAATTACAATTGAAAGGTGAGAATTTGTATGCACATAATGTTTCAATGAAAAGTGACTCTGACCTACGGAATTTGCGATATGGTCATTTACCTATCAAAATTATGAGTTTGTTCCAAATAAATTCTAGGGTGAAAGGTTTGCCTGCTTTGTCTGACCATATCTCTTCGTGTACAAGTTGTATAATCGATAAACATAAGTGATATAGTTTTTCATCAACCTCTTATAGAGCCAAAGAACAACTAGAGTTAGTGCATACAGATATGTGTAGTCCAATGCAAGAAAAATCAGTTGTTGGCAGCCTCAACAGTCTTACTTTTGTTGGTGACTTTAGCAGGAAAATTTGGGTGTATTTTATCAAATACAAATTCAAAACATTTTCCAAGTTCAAGGAATTCAAATCTGAGGTTGAAAAATAAAGTGGAAAGTTTATTAAATTTATTAGGTCCAATAAAGGAGGTCAGTATGAATCTAATGAATTCATTTATTTTTCTAAACATCATGGTATTACAAAACATACGACAACCATTTATTCTCCACAGCATAATGAAGTAGTGGAAAGAAAGAATTATACAATTATGAATATGGCTCAAAGTTTTCTCATAAAATGAAAATTGTCTAAATATTTATGGGCAAAATCAGTTGCATGTTCAATATATATTTTGAATATATCGGTAACTTCCAGTGTTCAAATTATTGTACCTGAAGAAGCATAGAGTGAAAAAAAGGTAACTGTTTCACACTTTCAAGTGTTTGGTTGTATTTCTTTCGCTCATGTTCCAGAAAAATTAAGAAATAAACTTGATGATAGAAGTGAAAACTATATCTTTATAGGGAATAACGACCAATCTAAAGCATATATATTGTTTAATCCCATAAGAAGTTTGTCATAAGTCAAGATGTGAAATTTCTGGAAGACAAATCATGGAATGAAATGGAGAACAATACTTCTCCTAATCCTTTTATTATGTTAGACGAACATCAAGCATCTACAACGAGCACTCCAAGATTACATGTTCAAGACAAAACCAATAGTAGCTCATCAAGTAGTAGCATTTCATCATATTTAAGTGATTCTAATTCTGATAATCCTAAAATGAGAAGCTTAAGTGATATTTATGCACAAGACAATGTTAATGATATTGTGAATTTTTCATTTCTTTCATTTCAACCTACTTGTTTTGAAGAGGCTATAAAGGACAAAGAATGAGTAGATGCAATGAATAATGAAATCGATGCTATTGAAAGAAATCAAACTTGGGATTTGGTTGATCTACCTGATGATAAAAATTCTATAGGTGTCAAATGGGTTTTTAAAACTAAGTTAAATGAGAGAGGTGAAGTTGACAAGAGCAAAGCAAGATTAGTTGCCAAAGTTTTTTCACAACAACCTGGCATAGATTATTGTGAAAAATTTGAACCTGTAGCAAGAATTGATAATGTTCGATTTGCATTAAGTATTGCAGCACAAAAAAATTGCCAAGTTTACCAAATGGATTTAAAGTCTGTTTTTTTAAATGGTGTTTTGAATGAAGAAGTGTATGTTGATCAAACCCTTGCTTCGAAAAAAATAATAATAATAATAATAAGGTGTATAGGTTGAAGAAATAATTGTATGGCTTGAAGCAAGCTCCAAGATCTTGGTACGGCTGAACAGACCATTACTTGCTAAATAATGGTTTCATAAGGAGCGACCATGAGCCCACTTTTTATATCAAGAATGATCATCAAGGTGATATTTTGATACTCTGTCTTTATGTTGATAACATAATTTATACAGGTAACATGCAGTTAGATAAATTTAAAGCTACAATGAAAAATGAATTTGAAATGATAGATCTTGGATTAATGACATACTTATTAGGGATTGAGGTAAAGCAAACACATGATGATATCTTTATGGGTCAACAAAAGTATGCTACTAACATTTTGAAAAATATTAAAATGAACAGGTGTAAAATAGTGGATACTTTTATTGAGGTTGGTACAAATTTAAGTAAATATGATGTGGGTACTGATGTTAATTCGACTTTGTATAACCAACTTGCTGGTACTATTATGTATATTACTGCTTCTAGACCCGATATAGCATTTGCAGCTAGTTATATTTCCAGGTTTATATAATCTCCTGAAGATTGTCATTGGAAACATGGAAAAGGGTGTTAAGATACATTGCAGGTACAACTACTCATGGCTTATGGTATGCAGATTCTATAGACATTAAGCTTCTCGGTTATACACATAGATATTATGCAGGATGTACTGATGATTGGAAAATCACTTCTAGATACGCTTTTCTATTTGGCAGAAATTTGATTTCATGGTCATCCAAAAAGAAACCCATTGTTGTGTTATATTCAACAAAGGCTGAGTATGTTGCAACAAATTCAACATCATGTAAAGCAGTGTGGCTAAAGGGACTTCTCTGTGACTTTGGTTATATAGAAAATGAACATATTTCAATCTTTTGTGACAACACTTCCGTTATTTCCTTGTCGAAGTATAATGTCTTTCATAAAAAAAGAAAATATATTGACACTTGTTTTCACTTCATCCGTGAACTAGTTAAGAATGGTGATATTGTTCTTAAATTTTGTGGTTTCAAGAACAATTAGTAGATATCTTCACCAAATTGCTAGGAAAAGTTAATTTTGAATTTCAATGTTAGAAGTTAGGTATTAAATTAATGTAGCCCTCAAGATTAAGGGGGAGTGTTAGAGATTAATTTAGTGAAAGAATGAGTCTCTAAAATCAGTTAGGAATTAGTTAAATTTAACTATTTTTGAATGTGTGTATCTATATATATATATATATTTCTTCTCATAATGAAATTCAGTGCTTTGGTAATCAGCCTGTCTCTATTCTTAAATTTGTCACCAACTTGCATGAACACATTTCCTTGGGCGCCCTCACACGACTCAACTTGAACCAACCCGACCCGCTCGAATGTGTTTCCTTGGGTTCCCTCACACGACCTGACCCGACCCAACCCGCCTGAACGTGTTTCCTCTAGCGCACTCAAATGGCATGACTTGACCTAAACCGCCCGAATGCGTTTTTCTCGTTGCCCTCACATGACATGACCCGACCCGACCTAGCCTGCTCGAATGCATTTCCTTGGGTGCCCTCACATGACATGACTCGACTTAACCTACCTGAACGTGTATCCTTGGGTGGCCTCATAAGATAGAACCCAACTAGACCCGACCCAAACCACCCGAATGTGTTTCCTTGGGCGCCCTCACACGACCGAACACGACCCAACCCGGACACGTTCCTTAAGCACCGTTAGAAGATATGACCCGACCCAAATCGCCCGAATGTGTTTCCTTGGGAACCCTCACAATATGGTATGACCCAACCCAAACGCATTTCCTTGGGCTGCATCACACGACCTGACTCGACCTGACCTGCCCTAACATTGATTAAGGCATGAGAGAATAAATGGAAAACAGATCCCACCAACATGAACAATTCACATGAGTGGTCACAACTTAGCATATTTTATACAACCTCCCTCACACAATTCGCCCCATACGTTTTTCATGTGGCACCCTCACACGGCACGACCCGACCCACCTAAACGAAGGCACGAGGTATAAAATTGAAAAACAGATCGAAAAACTATGCACAAGGCACACGGGCAGTCACAACTTAGCATTTTTTATATGGCCACCATCACATGACCCAACCCAAACTGACTCGACCCGCCCGAACATGTTTCCCTAAGTTCCCTCACACGACCTGACCTGACCCGACCCACCTAAATGCATTTCCCTAGGCGCCCTCACACGACACGACCCAACCCACCTTAACGTGCCTGAATGTGTTTCTTTGGGTGCCCTCACATGACATGATCTGACCTGACCCACCCAAATGTGTTTCCTTAGGTGCCCTCACGTGACTCAACTTGACCCACAAGAACGTGTTTCCCTGGGTGCCCTCACAGGACCCAACCCTAATCAACCTAGTCTACCCAAACACTCTTCCTTGGGCATGCTCACACGACCCGAATCAACCCGACCCACCTAAAAATTCTTCCTTGGGTGCCCTCACATGACACACCCTGACCCGACCAGCCCTAGCACCTTTCGTTGGGTGCCCTCACACAACCTGACCTTACCTGACCGGAGCGAACGTGTTTCCTTGGGCGCCATTACATGACCCAACCTGACACGACTTGACCTGACCTGACCCGACCCGACCTCACACGACCCTACCTCACACACCCTAACCTAACACGACCCGACCTGATGCTCACATGGATTGGATACTTTCGTCACAAGTGTGACATTTTTGAGTCTTTCATCACAAGTTTGATGATTTAGAGACATGTGCTGGAAATCCGATGGTTTGGAGACCTTTGTCGCAAGTTCTAAATTCCATCAAAATTCCGATGGTTTGGAGTGTTTCGTCACAAGTCTAATAGTTTGGAGCATTTCGTCGCAAGTCTGACAGTTCGTGTGTTTCGTCTTCATTTCGACGTTTGGAGCGATTTGATCACAAGTCCGATGTTTGGAGAGTTTCATCACAAGTCTGACATTTTCTTCGATGCTTTTTGGCGAGATTAAAAAAATTGTGAAAAAGTTGGGAACTTTCTGACAATACGTCAAAACTGTCGAAACTAAAGTGTCGGAAAATTGACCTTATGTACTAGCATCTGTATCTAGAAATCAGTAAACAGTGGAATTCATTTCACTGATGAGAGTGATTAGAGACTTCATCCCAAGAAAAAATTATCGATGTGTTCTTTGCTTCGCACAACCTGTTCAATAGATTGGGACAAAGCCTCCACTGGTTACCATGGTTGGCATCAAGCCTTTTGTATGCTATGATCACATCGCTGTTGGACTATATAAATCACTTATTAAATTACTGAACATTACATAATTAATTATCAATCCATGGATGTCTATTTATTCTAATGACATTTTCACTGTCTATGCTGATACACCAACCAAAAGTAATTTCATAGAAAATAAATCATTGTTGAAGTAAATGCGGGAAATAAATCACTCATGTAGAAATAAAAGAATCTATAATATTGAAATCACACTTCAATTGATCTTTCTAGGTCACCACACAATAAGTACCCAACTAGTGTCTCTATTATCATATGTGTAACAGCATATAAAGTATTGAAATTGAAGCAAATATATTCTCAATTGAACAGCAACAACAACACTTTCTTGATACATAAACTTAAATACAATTACATACACACAACTACTTTAATCACTACAATCCCTGCTAAGAAGGAGGTCCCTTTATCCCTAGAAAAGGTGCAGGTAGAGAAGGAACTTTAATGGAAACTAAATAGAATCACGCATGTAACATCGATAACAGGATAATCTGTATTAATTTGAACACAATTATAGAGCCAAAACAACACTGTTCTCTGCTAGCCTCTCGACCTCTAGGGCTAAGAACTATATAGTGGTTACATCAGAAAATCCAGGGATATATCAATCATGAGAATATTACGATTCTCATGCTAATCGAAATAGAACACATATATTTATGACCACTTCCTAATAAAATTTTGACTAGAAAATAAAAGATTACAATCGAAATTTCCCTTAGGTTGTTATCTCAAAAATACAATGCTAAACAACTCCTATAGTTATCATAATGGAATCACAGTTGTAGTGCAACGTCCAGAGGACATATCAGCAACAATATTGACAAGATCAGTCAATGATACAACTGTATCAACAGTTCACCAACGAGTTTGCAACAGTAGAGTGTAACAGGATTTTTTAGCAGGTTTGTAACAGCAAGGTGTAACAGCATCGCTTTGCTGTAACTGTGTTATATGAACTGCTCCTATGAACTACGTGCTCATAATATTTGGTGCTACAAATAGAATCTGAAAATAAAACACAAACACCATCGATCTTTTCCAAACATTCACCATCAATTAGTCATAAAAGGTATAATAGATCGTAATAATTGGTGAATTGGAAAAGTAACAAAAGCAAGGTGAAACAGTACAAGTTAGGGTAAAAAGGTAGGAAAAAGGGGTAAAGATACTCCCATTGGTTATGGTTCTAAGGCAAAATAAGGAATATAAGTGTAGGAAAATGTGCAAAAATAACACCCAACATCTCCCGCCAACTAAAATACTTGTGTGTCCTCATGCAAAATCATATCTCATGGGAATATATTCAGTGCAGGTCAGTGAGATCATAAGCACTAGTTGTGTCTTTGTCTGTAGACTTGTATACCTGATTGGCCATCAACTGTTGTACCCAATATTCTGACTCATACTTACTCAATTCGTAATTGATCTGGTAATCCTCAATGGGCAACCATATAAAATGAAACTTGAACTTCAATCCCAACCACAAAGCACCAAGGGATTGTACAATTTGTGCGTAGGCTGGTACATGTGTAACAACCACCATGAAATTATGGAATGAGAATGGATCCCCCTTCAATAGCTCAGCACTGCTAGCTTCCATGCATTTTAAGCACCCTTTAAAATCTCGGCTCTTCATCATTGAGAACTTATTGAGGTAGAAGTTCAGAATTATTCTCCTATAAGTGGTGGCTGATTCTTTAATCCCAAGGGTACTCAACATTCTCCTGAATTCTCGTCTCAACTCGGTAGCGTGCCTTGGTTATGCCCGACCACACAATGTTGTCTTCTCCTCATTTGTCTCTATAGATTTAATGGCCAGATTCCATTCAATCTAATTCTTCATAAGGAACACAAAAGAAATAAATTCAAGATCTCCCATATAAGATAATGTTGTCAAAACCATCTACATACTCACATGTTCACAAATAATGTTTTGTAATAATAATTCACACAACAAAATTTTCTCATCAAAAATTACGGCACGGAAAACATCCAGAAATGTACGAGTGGAAGAACATAAATAAGGTCTATCCTTCGTAATGGATTTCAATTGAAACAAGAAGTAATGTTCCCACAGAAAAATAGGATAGGATGGAAAATGCCGCCTATAACCTAGCAAGTTGAGGGTGATGTCATGAATTTTCTTCTTATCTACAATGAGGTCTCAAATCTGCTCCTATAACAACAGCAGTTGTTCTTCTTGTTTCTTCAAAGATTCCTTCTTCTTGTAATTCTCCCACCCTTTCTTAAACTTTTCTTCCATCCATATTTCATGTAAAGTGTCTATTTCTCTTTAATGTTCCTTTAGAGAAATCATCCCATCCTGAAGGGAGATTGCTTCTTGTTTCCACTTTTGTAACTTAGACATTAACAGAAGTTTCTCAGAACTTCATCCCGAGATGGGACTCATTGTTCTCCTACATTCAATACCTTCATAAAAAATGGGTGTATCATCCTTTGCTTCATGGTTTTTTTCCATGTCTATTGCTGGTTCTTGTGTAACAACAGCCTCCTAAATGGGTTCTTGTCTGTTAGCCCCTTTGTTTTTACCTAGAGTCACCTTTGTGTCGGTTGTTGTTTCTTCTACAATAGGAGTGGCCTCCATAGGTTCTTGTGGGTTGGCTTCTAGTTCAATTATTATAGGAGGCTCTACTTTAACTGTTTGTTCTTTTATAATAGTAGTACCATCAGCCGTTTCTTGTGTAACAGCCTCCTGTTGTTCTATCTCTTCTTCCATTGGGCTGATATTTTCTCTATGGGCCTTATATCCTGTTGTTGTTAAGTCTTGAAAACATGTCATGCATAAATACACTAGGATTTCCTTCCCCTCAGATAATTTCCGCTTCAATTACTCATTTTCCCTTCTTATATTTTCAATTTCTAAAAAAAAGGCATTGGTTTTGTTCTTACCTGATGAGGAAGGTTGCCTTTCCTCTTCTAAAACTTCTGCTTCCATCTACTTCTCAGTTGTAGGAAAGGGTTCTACAGGTATGATGACCTTCACTCTTTGTTTCATCCTTCTTTCCCCAATTGGTTCATTAATAGGCTTCTTCCCAATCCTAACTCCAACAGGCCGAGTCTGGGTCTCCACCTCTACCTGACTTCCTCCTAAATTCATGGTTTTTTTCCCCTAGCTTTTCCTTGGCCTTCTTCTCTTCAATTCTTCCCAATTTTTTTCTTGCTAGCCTAGGGCATCCAACACGATTAGCTTAATGAGTCTGTGATTAGTCATGCATGCCTCTGGGTGTGTTGTTATTTTCATTGCTGCCACTATATGCTTGATGTTCCCTAGAAAATAGAATGGAAGATTGATTCTTTGCTGATGCTGAATGTGGTTAAGAAGAGGAAAGTGATAGTTGAACACTATCGTGGATCTTCCTTCGCAAGTGATATATTTGATCAAGTTTAGGGAAACATCTTCCCAAGGATGGGGAAGTGGCAATATTTCAATTCCTCTTCCTCTCTTCGCCATATTTTCTTCCCCTACCAGGAAATCCTCTTTCAAGGAGGGATCATGGATTTTTTTATTAAACCACCTCCACCCTTCTACTGGTAATGAAGTTAATTAGGAAATTATGATCTAAATGTAGAATGACAAGATATTATATAACTCTTAAAAAATGTGAATGGAAAGAAATAATTACTGAAACAATTACTTTTATGTGAATCTAATTTTTTAGCATAAAGTGTTTTTAGGTGTAATCTGTTAATGTTAAGGTTTAAAAATTATGCATCATGTGTAACAATAAAACCATAAGACAACAAAGATTACTGACAGAGTTCTTCCCTCCTGGACTACGTCTCTAGATCTGCTTCAGAAGTGTGCAACCACAGTATTGATAAAACCAAGAGAAATAGGACTACAGTGATCGATCAGTTGACAAGTGCCAAACGACACTATTGATGTTGCAGAATGCAATTCCCCTGATGAGGCTTTACAGATACAGTCTCTTTTCTTTGACGGGTCTTTAATCGATCAAGAAAATATGGTGAGGAAGTGTACACTCTAACTGATTGACTGAAGCATAAGGACCTTTAGCACAATGGTAGCTAACCTGAGCTTTTGAAGATTAAAGTGGATCTCGTTGTTCTAAAACAAACTTCAATTCTGAATCTAGGCAGAAAAATGAGCTCTCATACTCCACAATATACCTTCAAAACCAAAAAATCTCTCTACAAAGTGTTCTAGTTCTTCTTCAAAAAGAACTTCTTCTTTACTTCTCGAGAACCTCTCTCCTTGTGCATGTGAACCATACAAAACATTCTTTATCTCTTTTTATAAGATGAGGGAAAATAAAAATGGAATTAAAACACTATCTTTATCTTCATATCTCAAAGATTTATTGGTTTAAATGTTTAATCCATTTTTAACAATTATTAAATGAATCATTGCCCTTTCCAAGCCTCTTATCTCATCATCGATCCCTTCAAAATTATCCATTACAATATTCAGATAGAGGTGTTGTCGACCTTCCTGACACCTAGGGTCTTAGGATAAGGTTTTAATTTAAAACAACGCCATATTTCATGCATTAAAACCCATTTTAGACTTTAGGCTATAAATTATCTCCTGGCGGTCTCGCTAACGGTGCAGAGATTACAACTGTCCGCATGTGATCAGTATTTCCAATGGCTACATTGGTGGTTGGATCCGGTGGTCACAGTCTTATCCCAAAATTTGTTGTAACAGTTGCATGTGACAACAATCTCTGATGGTGGTGGTCACATTAAAAACCTAACGGTTCTGACTCCAATCTGTTTGCAGTTAACCCTCAACCTCCACCTAGTTCACATGCGACTCCTTGACAGTCGGCTTGAGATGGAAACTCCTACGTGATTTCCACACACTGCGTTCACATGGCTTTGAAACCTTCAACAGATAGAATTTTTTGTTTGCCCTGATGGCTTACCAAAACTTCACATCAAAATTTTTACACATCAAAATTTCCGATATAGTCAACATGCTCACAGTAGCATCCAAAATTGACATAAAACAACTGCGATTAACCTCTGTCACATGATATCGATTCATCCAATATGGTTTATCAATTGTTTAAACATTACATTTATTTTGTAATTTTTTTACATAGTTTGTCAAGGATTTGACATTAGGTTGTAGTCCTAAGTCTGAAAGGTTTATTGCATAGTTTTCAAGTGGGTTTTATTGCATATTTTTTATACCATGCTCCTAGACTTAGGTTAGAACTAGGATTTTAGCGCTATGTTTAGAATTAGTCCTTTTACCTTAGGATTTATCCTTAGGTTTACAATTAGGACTTAAACATAACCTTTACATAATATTCTTGCCATGATATCAAGACTGTAGTCACTTAGGCATTTTCTTAGGATTTTAGTCAAATGTTTTTAAGACTAACATTTTTGCCTGACACTGACATTTTAGATAGAAATTCTTTCAGATTAACCACATTGTTAGGATTAGGTTGAAATTTTGAACCAACTAATGTGGTTCATCCTCAGGATAAGGTGGAGATATTAATCGAACTCAATGATGCATCCCCTCCATTTATTCTTTGAGTTCGATTAATCTCTCCACCCTGTCGTGAGGTTGAACCACATTAGCTAGTCCGAAACATCAGCCTAATCCTAACAATGTGATTAATCACAAAATTATTAGATCTAACTAACATTTTAGATGACTTAAACTTATACTGCTAACGCTTAGACTTGGGATTATGTTTCCTTAAGTATTTACATTAACTTAACACTTTACAATCATGAATAATGCTTTTTAATGTTTCAATGTCACAGGTCGACATAATGACAAATTTTTCTTATGAAGACAGTTTGAATTTAATTAGAGAAAGCATTGATGATTGTTGTCGAAGTCACTGATGCTAATGTCGAAGTTGAAGACGAACTTGTTGAACTTGAATTTCCTACTTTTAGCAAGAATTTTGAATGCAATCATCTCGATCGCTTTCCAATTTTTATAGGATTCTTCTTGACGACTTGAGTCGATGAACCATTGCACATAAGACCATATTGGTTGATACAATTTTTTACTCAACCTGTTTATTACAAAATCGATGACTAATTACTTGAAAATGACCATATTTTTCATTTTGTAATTTTGAGACAAACTTTAGAATCCAAATTGGATCACACCTTCCCACAAAAATAATTTTTGGCTCTCCAAAAGTTTTATTACAATTTATTGAAGAAAAATAACTCTAGATCCTAGTTATAAACTTATCTAGATCTACAAAAATTTTGCACACTCAATTTAGTCATATGGAATAAATTCTACCCATTTCCATTTGGCATTTGAATGTTCTCCAGCAGGTGAATTGGATATCTCTTGTGCTGCTTATGTCTATGTTGTTTCTTGTGGCAGGATTGGACAATTGCTTTTAGCATGCCCTGTGAATTTGCAATGTTGAGAAATTCTCTCCTTGGAATTTGTACTTATTTCCTTTGAGTTTTCTCATTATTGTTCCCCTTTAGCGGATTCATTGGTAGATTGAAGCGAGCTTTTACCTGAATGCTTCTTTACTTGAAGTGTCTCATCATCTTCTTGCGGTTGGCTTTTGGTAGCTCCAACTTTCTTGCTGTAGTCTATATGCTTGTAGAAATTTCTACAAAATGCCAAGAACTTACACAAAAATTACATGGATATATTCTTTTAACAGTTTCTACAACCCAATTCTGATGAAATAAATCACTTCCAGAATCACTACTAGAGGATTGTTTTTGCTTACCCTTTTTGTCCTATAGCTTCTTTGGCATAAGCTCAGGATGCACAGACCAACATTCACTTGAAATTTGGCCCATATTTTCACAATAATCGCACTTCATTATACCATATTCTATACCTTGCTACTTAGGCATTTCTTGTAAAGCTATTGGTAGAAGTCTCCCTCGACCATTTTTTCCAAGGCCTTCTCCTTCCTAGTATCCCATGGCCTTCATCATTGACAAACCTTTTCTTTCAAAAACTGTACTTGGCTTCCGGCTAGAAATTTCCTTAGAATCTGAATCACTTTTTGGTGATATCGGTATGTTGGGAGTTTCCTCAGCAGGTGAGGAAAAGTTTCCAATGGCCTCCCTTGATGACTTTGGTGATGATGAAAGAGAATAACTATCTTCATCCTCCTGATGAAGAGATAGTGTTGGCTTCTTTCCATTAGAATTTATATCTTATATTAGATTGATGTTTCCTCTTTTACTCTTTCTCAGGGCTTCAAGTTCAAACTGCAAGATTTTCTTGTCACTTTCCAGTGCTTGCACCATCCTTCGTAATGCAGTGTTGTCCTCTTGAAATTTTTATTGAACTCCTTGAGTTCTTTCAACCTTAGTTGTTGTCTCAATTTCTTGCCCATTTTTTAACTGAAAAAGAGATAGTATGCTCTGATACCAAAATATGATCTAAATGTGGAATGAAAAGATCTTATCTAACTCTTGACAAAATGTGAATGGCAAGAAATAATTACTGAAACAGTTACCTTTATTCGAATATAATTGTTTAGCATAAAGTGTTTTTAGGTATAATCCATTAATTTTAAGGTTTAACAATTACGCATCATGCATAACAATAAAACCAACAACAAATATTAGTGAAACAGTTCATCCCTCCTGGACTACGTCTCCAGGTCCGCTTCAGAAGTGTGTGACCGTTGTATTGATAAAACCAAAAGAAACTTTACTACAATGATCGATTAGTTGAGAAGTGCCAAACAACACTACTGATGTTGCAGAATGCAATTCTCCTGATGAGGATTTACAAATACAATATATTTTCTTTGATGGGTTTTTAATCGACCAATAAAATTTGATGATGAAGTGCACACTTTAATTGATTGACTGAAGCATAAGAACCCTTAGCACAATGGTAGTTGAACTGAGCTTTTGAAGATTGAAGTGGATCTAGTTGTTCTACAACAGACTTAAATTCTAAAGCTAGGCAGGAAAATGAGGTCTCATACTCCCCAATATACTTGCAAAACCAAAAAATCTCTCTACAAATTTTTCTAGTGCTTCTTCAAAAAGAACTTCTTCTTATTTCTCGATAACCTCTCTCTTTATCCTCGTGAATCTTACAAAACATTCATTATATATTTTTATAAGATGAGGGAAAATAAAAATGGCATTAAACCACTACCTTTATCTTCATATCTCAAATATTTATTGGTTTAAATTTTTACTCTATTTTTAACAATTATTTAATGAATCCTTACCCTTTCCAAGCCTCTTATCTCATCATGGATCCATTCGAAATTATCCATTACAATAACCAGATATAGGTTTTTTCGGCCTTCTTGACACCTAGGGTCTTAGGATAAGGTGTTAATTTAAAACAACACCATATTTCATGCATTAAAACCCATTTTAGACTTTAGGTTATAACTTGTTCGCTAATGGTCTAGCTAACGATGCGGAGATAACAATTTTCAACATGTGATCAATATTTATAGCAGCTACATTGGTGGTTGGATCCGGTAGTCATGGTCTTATCCTAACATTTGTTGTAATAGCTGCATGTGAAAACAATATTTGATGGTGGCAGTCACATTAAAAACCCAACGGTTCAGACTCCAATCTATTTGTGGTTAGCCCTCAACCTCTACCTTGTTCACATGTGACTCCTTGACAATCGACTTGAGCTGGAAAATCCAATGCGGTTTCCACACACTGCATTAACATGGCTTTGAAACCTCTGACAGATATCATTTTTTGTTTGGACTGACGGCTTACCAAAGCTTCACATCAAACTGTTCACACATCATAGTTTCCGATACAGTCAACTTGCTGATGGTAGCATCCAAACTTGACATATAACAGCTGCAATTAACCTTTGTCACATGATATCGGTTCTTCTGATACGTTTTATTGACTATTTAAATAGTACATTTATTTTGTAATGTTTTTACATATTTTGCCGAGGATTTGAAATTCGGTTGTAGTCCTAAGTTTGAACAGTTTATTGCATAGTTTTAAAGTGGGTTTTATTGCATATTTTTTATGCCATGCTCCTAGACTTAGGTTAGAACTAGGATTTTAGCACTATGTTTAGAACTAGTCCTTTTACCTTAGAATTTTTCCTTAGGTTTACAATTAGTACTTACACATAACCTTTACATCATCTTCTTGCCACGATATCAAGACTATAGTCACATAGGCATTTTTTTAGGGTTTTAGTCAAATGTTTTTAAGACTAACATTTTTGCCTAGCACTAACATTTTAGCTGAATTAGACTTATAGTGGTAATGCTTAGACTTAGAATTGTGTTTGCTTAAGTCTTTACATGAACTTAACACTTTACAAACATGACTAATGCCTTTTATTATTTCAATGTCACAGGTTGACATAATGATGAATTTTTCTTATGACGAAAATTTCAATTTAATTAGAGAAAATATTGATGATTTTTGTCGAAGACGTTGATGTTGATGTCGAAGTTGACGATGAACTTGTTGAACTTGAATTTCCTGCTTTTAGCAAGAATGTTGACAATAGGGGAATTTTGAGGTCTAAAATGGGCCTCCTAAGAAAAACTTACAACAAAGATAAACTTTATAAGAACCAATAAGATTCAAGATGATGACGTCAACCATGGGGTATGATTCACATATTTTTAAGTAAAAGGGTAAAAATATTAAAAAATAATAAAATAGTAAAACTAGTTTTTCGACTCATATTTTCAACTTATCTCCCAAAATTTTTACTCAAATTACGAGTGGGAGTACTCGTTGGATGAAATATTTAATTCCTCATCTGAGGATTACCCATGTTGCATACTTCGATGGACCCTGCTACAGGAAAATTTTGAAATACATAAAAAAAAACGTGATTACAATCACATTTTTTATGTATTTCTCATTTTTCGTGTAGTAGTACCCATCAATATTATGAAACATGGGTACTCCTTATATGAGGAATTAATTTTTTCATCCAACCAGCACTCCCGCTCGAAATTTGAGTAAACAATTTGGGAGATAAGTTGAAAATGAGTTGAAAAGGTCGTTTTTTCAATTTTCCCACTAAAATTTGTTTATGTCATCAAATCTTATTTGATTTTTTCCACTATTATTTTATAATTTCCTTAGGAGGCACATTTTAGACCTCAAAATTCCCTTAATGATGTGATCATCTTGGTCACTTTCCAATTTTGACAAGATTCTGCTTGACGGCTTGAGTCAATGAACGATTGCACATAAGACCATCTTTGTCGATACAATTTTCGAATCAACTTGTTTATTACAAAATCAATGACTAATTACTTGAAAATGACCATCTTGTTCATTTTTTAATTTCGATGCAAACTTAAGAATCCAAATTGGATTAAATTACCTCTTCAATCACCTACACTTGCATGCCCCTTACTCGGGTTCCATTATTATTCAAGTTCTGAGAAAATTCAATTGCCACTGCCTCGTCTGAGCCTTCAAGCTTCTAGAAAAACTCAACCCATCTAGCATCTTGGAATATATAATAAGTTTCTGCGAAATTATGTAGGGAATCCATGGAATCTGACTCATGCCTGACCGCTGCTCCACCTATCTTTGCCTTTTGTTTCTAAATTTGCTTCTTAATGTTCAGCCACACTATATTATCACTGAGTTTCTGAGTTCACTTCTTTGTTTTTAGGTCCTACTGTAACATCATTGTCTCTCTGAGATATCTACTGCTCAACACCTTTTCTTATCCCGATCGACGAGTCTACAATGAGAATGCAAAGTTTTAGTCAAGGAGGTTGATGGAAGGTGACGGCTTTCACGGATTTACCGAATCTTACCCTACACTAATATTCATAAATGGATTATTATGGAAAGTAATGGGATTTCGTACACACACTCTTTTCCAACCAGATTCAGTCATCATTGGCAATTCTATTATTGATTAGGTGCATGCGAATTTAATAGATATTTATGATTAAGAAATTTTTGCAATGATTTCAAGTCATATCCCCTCCCCCACAGGAACATCATTATTTTTCCAATTAATCATTGAATCATCAATGACAATAATTTACCTTTTTAATGACATACTTGAGGTGGCGTGGAGGAAGACTTGAATTCACGACGTCTTGCTTCTAGCGCAAGTGTTGTTGTGTTTAGCTGGCATAGTTATTGCTTCTTATGGAATGAATCATAAAGAACAACGTTCGTGGCTGTCAGTTTTTACATGATAACAACCAAGAGAGATTTTAAATTATTCAAAAAAAAAACATAATAATCAGAAGAAATTGGTACAGAAAAAGAAATTACATGAATACCATCATCTTATGAAATAGATTAGAAAATGAAAATAATATTATAGGAAGAAAAACATGGTTGTAATAGCCGCCACAAGAGTGGTTTTCAGCTGTTATTGGTTGTCTGACTGCGCCCCAGAAAGGGGTTTTCACAGTTAGATTTAATTTGGTTTTTCTTTTATTTTGTTATTATTATAATTTCTATTTTATTTTTTTTATTTTTTTTAAACAGGTGTAACAGCTGCCACAAAGGTGGTTTTCAACTGCTGCACTTATTGGAATTTCAAATTTTAAGGTTGCACAGGAGAACGTTCCCCTGCTATCGTAACATGAAGATTAGAGTCCATGACAATGTTGACAAATGATTCCTTCGAAGCAGGTTGATGATATAACCTTAGTCGATTCCCATTAACCTGTAATGACGTCTTAGCACTGTCAATGGTGACCAATTATGCATTCCCATGTTGGAAGATCATATCCACTTCGTAAGGACCTAGCCATCTGATGCAGAGCTTGCCATTGAAATATTTGAATCTTAAATGATATAAAAGAGGCCAATCTCCTTTCTGGAAATTTTTCATCTTAATAAACCCATCATGCCATCTGCTCTTTTCTACTGAATGATTTCTATCTGTTGAATGGTAGCCAGTCGTTTTTCTTCCAACTCATTGAGCTGGTTCAATCTTTGAGTTTGTCATGTACTAGAATCTAGATCGACCTGGAAAGATGTTCTTAATGTATTTATCTCAAATTATATGGGGAATAAGGGATTCTTACCATACACCAATTCATATGGTGAGAAGCCTGTAGTATTCCTCCATGTTGTCCTGTAAGCCCACAATACCTTTGGAAGTTTCTCATCCCTGTTTCTTCGGTGGCTGGCTACTGCCTTTGTTAATATTCCCTCAATGACTTTGTTGGTGCTTTCTACTTGGCCATTTTCTTTTGGATGATATGATGTGGTGATTTTATGATGGATCCCATACTATTAAATCAACTTCTTGATCAAATGGGATGTGAAATGAGGACCCCCATCTATCACTATATGTCTGGGTATCCTTAAGAGAATAAATATATCATGAAACATGAAGTCTAAAAAATCCTAATCTGTTTCTCTAGTTAGTGCCCTTTCTTCGACCCATTTTGTGACATAATTTTTGCAGACCAATATGTATGTTTTTTGTTGTGATGAAGGATTAATTGTCCCCACAAAGTCTAGGGCCCATTTCCCCAATGGTTCTATTACTATCTGAGGCTATAACGACATCTCATCTGATTTTAAAGGTTGGCCCATCCTTTGGCAACTATCACATCCTTTCACAAACTTCTTGGCATCCTGGAATATAGTTGGCTAGTAGTACACTGTTGAGAGTACTTTGTGTCCTATCCTCTTTTCAGTGAAGTGTCCTCCACAAGCTTCCTCATGAAAATCCTTTAGGATCTCAAATACCTCATCTTCTCTAACACATCGCCTAATCTAGAAATCTGGCCCAGTGTGATAGAGATTTCCTTCTATCCAGGAGTAGGTAGCACTCTGTTGTATAATCCTCCTCCTTTCCTTGGAAGAAAATTGGTGTGGGAATTTCCCTGCAGTAAGGTAATTGGCTATATCTACATACCATGGTGAGTGAATAGAGACAACAGAAATATACTCATCTATAAAATAATCCTCAGTAGTAGTGCAGTCATCACTTATATCAATCTAAAAAATAAATCGGCAACTACATTATCTTTTCCCAATTTATCTAAAATATTAATATAAAATTCTTGTAACAATAATAAACAGTGTGTAAATATACCAATAGTAACAGGATTGTTCATTAAAAATTTAATTGCAGCATGGTCAGTGTGTATGAATACATTATACCCGGTGATGTAGTGCCATAAATTTTTGATAGCATACACTACTGCTAAGAATTTCTTCTCAGTAACAATGTAGTTGAGTTTTGTTGGAGTTAATTTCTTGCTAATGTAGTAAATGGCATCACGCTTTTTATCCTCCAGCTACCCCAAATAGCACCCACAACCATGTCATATGTGTCTGTAGCAATATGAAAAAACAATTCCCAGTTTGGTCCTCGTAAATCAGGTGTTGTTGTTAAAAAATTCTTCAAATTTAAAAAGGTTTGCTCACACTTTTATATCCACACAAATTTCACATATTTCATAAGTAATGAAAATAAAGGAGATGCAATCTTTCAAAAAATCTTTATAAACCTCCTATAGTATCCTCCATGTCCCAAAAAACTATGTACCTCTTTTGGAGTCTTAGGGGTCGGGATTTTTTAGATTACCTCAATTTTTGCAGGATCTACCTTGATTCATCTGTTGAAATCAAATTTCCTAGCACAATTCCCTCGGTCATCATCATGTGGCATTTTTCCGTGCTCAAAGAAAAATTATTTTGCTCACAATGTTCCAACACTTTCTCCATTTTAGCTAATGTTGTCTAAAAGCGATCCCCGTAGGGTATAAAATCATCCATAAAGATTTTAAGACAATCGTTCAAAAGATAAAAAAAAATACCTAATATTTCCCTTTGAAAGGTTCGTGGTGCATTGTAGAAACAAAAGGGAAGGACTCTGTAAGCAAAATTATCCCATGGACAATTAAAATTTGTCTTTTCTTGATCTTCTGGAGAAATCTATATTTGATTATAGCCACTAAAACCATCTAGAAATGAAAATAATTTTTTTTCCAGAAAGAGTGTCCAAGACCTGATCAATAAATGGTAAGGGAAAATGGTATGCTTGAGTGGCCTTGTTAAGTTCTTTATAGTTGACACAAACCCTCCATTTCACATTCTTCTTCAGAACTATGACAAGCGGAGACACCCACTGACTGCCAGAAATGGGGTTGATGAATTTAGCATTAAGGAGTTTCTGCAATTCTTGTTTTACTATGTCCTTAAGTGCGGGGTTCATTCAGCGCTAAGGGTGTCTAATAGGTTTGCAATATTATTTAAGGTAAATGGAGTGAGTGCATAGGCTAGGATGGATTCCTTTCATATCAGTATAGTCCCACACAAATTCTTTTTTTTATATCTGTAACAATTGTATCAACAATCCATTTTGTTCAACAGTTAGGTTAGGATTTATGTTTAAACATTTTCCAGGTTCGATTTGAATGGGACTGCTCATAATAAGTGGAGTTCTTTTCAAATGTTCAATAATTACATCATCACCCTCATCTTCTTCTCCCAAATCTCTAATGAAGGCAACAGGGAGTGAATTAATGAGAAAACCATTAATGATATCATCCTTTGTTTCATCCTTAAAGTATTGTGCTTTTCCAAGCGTGAGAAGAGGTAGGGAAAGATCAGATTCAGGTGCAAATTCATCCCATCAGGGACTATTCAAATCAATATGAGGTTTTTCTAGGGGATAAAGATTCAGGTTCTTAGTGGCCTATCCATCTAAGATCACCATAAATGCAGACCTACATCCGATATATACATCTGCAATGGATAGACACGGTCTTTCCATGATTAAAGGATGACCCCCCAGATTGGATTTGGTTTGTAAAATGAGAAATTCAGTCAAATAGTTCCAGGAGGCCACAGTGATAACCACATATTCAGTCATTCATTCGGGCTTAACACGGGACCTATCTACTAGTTCAAGCAATGTTGGCATAGGTCTAAGTCCATGACGTGCTCGAGAGATAAAGAGGTTGGTATTCATGACATTAATAGATGCCCCTAGGTCAATAAAGGTATTGGTTATGGGATGATTGTCAATATGGACAGTCGTTGTGGGGCTCCCTGGGTCATTATATTTAGTCGACAAAGGCTGATCAATCATAAGATTAGACAATTTTCCCATGACATGGATAGTAGCAGGGTCTTTAGGTTTCCTCCCAGGTATTTAGACGCATAGATCCCTAACTATTTTATCATATATAGGCACTTCTTGAAGAGCTTGTAAAATTTGAATCCATACATACAAATTTTGCAGCTCCTTGAGGAATTCGGATTCAGGCTGTAAAAACAGCCTAGTTTCAGTTAATTGTTGAGGGTATTGGAGATTTTGAATGCTAACAGTTGATTCAGATACCACAAATGTACCATCCTTACTCAGAGTGGTTGCTGTAGAAATAGAAGACCTTCCCGAGTTGGCTATTACAAATGTAACAACGGGTGTTGTATCAGTTGTTACATGTGTAACAACTGCCTCAGAATTGTCCATATCCTTCCTAGGTGATTCACTTTCTTCAGTAGTAATGGGATTATTTTCAGATCTTATTACTTTACTTGATCTAATTTGAACCTCATTAAGTCCTATAGGAGTAATAAGATAAGTCTGGATAGTAACCGGAGCATCCATTCTCTAGGCTGCCTTATTATTTGGATTGGGGTTAGGTTGCACAAGTAATTGGGGTCGGACAGAAGGTGTAGGATTTTGAATAAAAGGTAGTTGTAACTGCTATTGTTGCATTGTATAGGAGGTGGTACTGGACCTTGGCCATTGCCTCTCTAGTTCTGACCCCAAGGATTGGGTTGTGATGGAGGATATTGCATTCATGGAGGAGATGGCCACTGGTTCCATGGTGAAGTAAATTGTGTTGAGGAAGGAGTAGGATACTGCCATGGGTATTTCTGACTATTATAAATATTATTTCAAGGATAAAAAGAAGAAAAATATGAAGGCATAGCTGTAGGTCGTGGCTGCCATGGTCTCTTTGATCCAATAAAATAAGAATATTGAACATCCTCACTTGATTCTTGAAGTACCTCCTTTAGTCTGGGAAACTCAGGACACTAATCTGTAGAGTGCACCAACTCACAGATGTTGCACATGTTGACACTATTTAGTCCACATTCTCTTTCCAAATTCTTCTTTTTTCATCGGGGATAGAATATTGCTAAAGCTACTTCAACTTCTGCTTGTGCCTTCTTTACTTGTACTGTAGTGATTTACACAGATAGAGTGTTGAGGAGGTGAGTTTTAAAATCCTCGAATAAGCTCCCAATCTTTGCTCTGGTTACTCCTCCACCTATGGACTTCTGTATCCAAAGTGAAGGGTCCCAAACTGAAACTCTCCCCTTGACCGATCCTCTTGAGCTACGCAGGCAAAGCTTCATTATCTCATCAAACATTTCTTGTGATATCTCTTTCCTATTATTTTCATATGTTCCAGACAATCATCTCTTAAACATATTAAGAATATTGTCTTTATAATTTTTGGGTCTAAGTTACTTAACTTAGACCCTTGTAAATTGTAGTGGAATCACTCTGAATAGTCTTCCAGGATTTCCTCCTCCTTCTGTGCAATTCTGAAATTTTTTTCCTTCAAATCCCTAGTTCGGAAATAGTCCTGATACTTAAAGAGGAAGGCATTTCTCATGTCATTCCATGTTCTAATTGTGCCAGCACCTAATCTCATGAACCATCTTAATGTTGCTCCTTTCAGAGAAGCAAGGAATAATTCCATCTTCTGGGAATCTAAAGTATAGTCATAACCTCTACATATCACATCGAATTCGAACAGAAAGGTATCATGATCTTCAACAACCATCCCTTTAAAGGATGGTAGGGATGTTCTTCATAGGATCCTCGTCTCCTGTTACTAGTATTGGGAATTTAAAATTAACAGAGCTATCTGTTTTGACATTCTCGTCCCCCATGGTTTATTCTTCCTGATGGGATGAACTAGCCTCAGAGTGCATTGGAGATCGACAAAAAGATGGATCAGGATACTTCAGGATTAGTTGTTTAATAGCACTACTAGCATCCAGTTGATGATAAACTAACCGTTGTTCCTCAGGTCCCTAATGATCCCCACTGGTCTCTCCATGTCCTTCAGTTCTCATATTATGATCAATAATTCTCCAGTGTTCTTTTGAATCTGGAGTTTTGATATCAGGAGTGGATATGATGTTTGAAGGATGGTGAGGTCTAGACACGAGAGACATCGATGGTCTAGGGCTTGATATGGTAGCTTCTTTCTATTATCATGTCTTCCTATTATCCATGTATTATGTAGATTGTTCCTTTTCTGCCCTTGAAATGAGATATCCAAAGAATGTTTTCCTTCCCAAATCTGTGCTCTTCTTTTCCCTCTTATGACCTGTCTTTCCTGTAGTCAATAGAGTGGTGCATGTTTGTAGATGTTGATGTTTTCCTACCAGCACACATGGGCCTTGTGCATATCAATTAATCCTATAAGTGATTCAGTTTCTATAGTAATGATCCCGCCCAAGCTTGCTAGAGCGATGCGCATGTTCTTACCTCTCGTCTTACCACCCAACAAATGTATAGCTGAAGGCACCCTTAAAAAAACACCTAGAATTCAATTCCTAAGTGTCTCAGCAAGACATTGGCAAGCCCGCTCAAGCCTTTTAGAGTGTTGTGCGGGTTCTTACCTCTTGTCTTACTGCCAGCAATTGTGTTGCTCGAGACACTCTATGAAAACACACAGAAATTGCACTTCTAAGAAACAAATCTGATTGATTGTATCGTCATTGCCATCCTCGGAAACGGCGCTAAAATGTTGGAATATATAAATCACTTATTAAATGACTAAATAACACACATTTAATTATCAATCCAGGGACGTTTTTTTGTTCCAATGACAGTTACATTTTTTGTGCCGATACACTAACCAGAAGTAATTTCATAGAAAATAAACTATTGTTGAATTAAATGTTGGAAATAAATCAGTCATGCAAAAATAAAAGAATCTACAAGATTGAAATCACACTTCAACTGATCTGTCTAGCTCACCACACAATAAGTACCCAGTTGGTGTCTCTATTATCATATATGTAACATCATATAAAGTATTGAAATCAAAGCAGATATATTATGAGCTGAACAGCAGCAACAACACTCTATTGATACATAAACTGAAATACAATTACATACACACAACTACTTTAATCACTGCAATCGACGCTAATAATGAGGGCCCTTCCTCCCTAGCAGGGTGGAGGTAGGGAAGGAAATTTAATGGAAACTAAATAGAATCATGCATGTAACAACAATAACAGGATAATTTTTATTAATCTAAACACAATTCCATAGCCAAAACAATGTTTTTCTCCGCTAGCCTCTCGACCTCTAAGGTCGAGAACTATATAGTGGTTACATCAGAAAATCCAGGGACAGATCAGTTATGCGAATATTACGATTCTCATGCTGTTCGAAATAGGACACAGATAGTTATAGCCACTTCCTAATAAAGTTCTGACTAAAAAATAAAATATTACAATCGAAACTACCCTTAGGCTGTTATCCCAAAAATACAATGCTAAAAAAATCCTACACTGATCATAATGGAATCATAGCTATAGTGCAACGGCTAGAGGACAGATCAACAACAATTTTGATGAGATCATTCAATAGTACAACTGTATCAACAGTTCACCAATGATTATATAATAGCAGAGTGTAACAACAGTTTTCCGGCGGGTCTGTAACGACATCTCTTTGTTGTAACAACGCTATCTGAACTGCTCCTGTGAACTTCGTGTTCAGGATATTTGGTGCTGCAAATGGCATCTAAAAAGACAACACAAAGACCATCGATCTTCTCCAAACATTCACCATCAATTATTCATAAAAAGGTATAATAGATCATAATAATTGGTGAATTGGAAAAGTAACGAAAGCATGGTGGAACAGCACAAGTTAGGGTAAAAATGTAGGAAAAAGGGGTAAAGATACTCCCATTGTTTATGGTTATGAGGAAAAGTAAGCAAGATAAGTGTTGGAAAAATATACAAAACTAGCACCCAACAACAACCACAAGTTTATTCCCTATAATACATTTTAAAATAGACTCAAACCTAATTGATCGAATACTCTACACACAAAATTCATTTAAAACAACATGAATTAGGAGGATGGGTATTTTCTTACATGCGTTGTGAGAATGCTGATGAGAGGTGCAATAAAGCTAACATTTTGCTTGTAAAAATATTTCATGAAATTGATTGCCCAACTGAATATGCATCTCCACCACCACAAGAGATGTCAGAGTTAGCAAAGATGGTTATCATAACATGATCTTTCATGTTGAAGGGGAATGGATTCACACTCCACTCCCACCCAAAATAGGGTACCCACAATTTCTTAGTTGGGAGAGTGGCTGCCATAAATTTCCTAATGGGAAACACGAAAATATGGGCTAAAATGCCATATATGGGGAGGGGCTGGGCTCTGTAGGAGAATAATGTGTTCACAAACATGAGTAGTAAACATGACATGCATCCCAAAACCCACACATGAAATGTAAAGATGGGAAGAGATGCATCATCAGTCATAGGCATCGACAATGTTCATGGGGTTCACTGTAATGTCAAAGCTTGGCGATCTAGAATTTGAAGTGCTTAGAGTTCTAAGGATTCCTAGCTATGCTTTTTAGCACTCCAGTGTGTGTGAGAATTTTGGTTATCAAGCCTATTGATGATTCATTAGTTCACTGGATTTTTGAGTCTAGAGAATTTAGGATTGGGTCACAACAGTTGAAGATATTATCTGGAGCATTTGAGAATGCTTGTTTCATGTTTTCTAAGTGAAAATGTTGATGATTTTTTAGTTGGTGCAAGTCAAATTCCTCTTCAAGCAACAATGTAATTGTTGAGAAGGACTAATTTCTCACACATTAAATTGAGGAGCCAAATATGAAATAATTGTAGGAAACAATAAGTTTTTCGAGGCTCCTTATGAAGCAAATGAAATTAGGAATGGAACCAAAAAATTCATTGTGAGCCAAAATAAGCTACTCAATGTTACTAAGACAAACAAGTGATAATGGAACCTGACCTCCTATGTGATTAAAAATCACATCAAACACATTTAGCTGATTTAACATCCTGTTTCCTCTAGCAAGCATCCAAATAGTTCATTGTTGAGAAACAACACCTCGTTTAACCTCTAAGCCATGTTTCCAACACTGTTAGGATTTTTTCTAATCAGCTTGTTATTGGAAAATCTCACAACAGAGAATGGAGATTTTCCCATGTTTTCTATAATATTATCCTCAAAATAGTTGTTATTCAAAAAGATAACATCCATCTCCTTCTTGTTGAAGAGCTCTGCAAGAATAGAACCTGTAAAGAAGTTGAATCTCAGATCCAAAACTACCAAAATTTGCAGTTCCAGAACCACATTAGGGAGATTCCCCGAGATTTGGTTCTTACTCACATCCAACTAGGCTAAAATAGTGAGACTCTTGAAGCTAAGAGGAATGACCCCACTTAAATGATTGGTATTGAAATGGAAGAGAGAAATATCAGTGAAAATTTCAAGATCCCTAATCAAGAAGTCTTTAAGAAATCCTTGATTCAAGTCTATCCCAACAACAGCTCTGTCACATGATTTATCTAAGGTAGGTGTACAGAAGACCACTATGTAATTGCAACCTATTACCCAAATTCGCTTGAACTTCCAATTATTGATGTGCTCTATGCACCCCCTTTTTTATGATTGTTGTCCTTGTGAATCGTGATGCCTTCTACATTACAATTACTGAAATTTTTTTAAGATATTCCTTGTTATAGAAGAAATTCCATTCTGGTGATGAATTTGTGTGTAACCTTCCATGAAGATCAATGTTAGTTTTAATTTCAATGATCAACAAACCTTTGTGTGTGAGATCTATTTGTTGCTTTTCATTTCATTAGTTTTTATATGAATTTTGTTGTCGACTATCTTTCTTTCAAAGAATCTGTGTGTTTTTATATTTATCTATATTTTTATATTTCTTGTTTTGCTGATTGATTATGATTTATAGGTATAAAATGCCACCTCTTAGTCGCCCAAAAAAGGATCTGAAACAACGTTCACTTGCCGATGCATTTGGTATCTCTCAATGATCTAATCAACAACACATTTATGAAAATAAACCGACATACAAGAGGTACAAAATAACATTCAAGTCCAAATGGAAGATGATATTTCCATGGGCTTATGCTGTAAAATATTGTAATGGTGTTGAAAGGATAAAATTTTCATGCTGTGTAAAATTTAAAAGGGAAATTCCATTTGCTAAATATGGAAGCACAACTATTCAAGTTACTTCTTTAAACATGCATGCAACATCAAAGGCTCATAAATTTTCTTTGCAACTTTTAGAGTGAGAAAGAAAACACAGTACTCTTCTAATTACAAAACAAGTAGAGCTAATGGTTGATGCTTAGAAAGAGAGAATTATATCTATTATTGAGAACATGTATTTTGTTGCAATACATGATTTACCTTCGGAAGTGTATAAGTCAATTTGTGACTTGAACAGGTATAAAAACACTCCTCATGTGCCTTTAATAGATGAATACTCAACATATACAAATACAACATCTAGTAAAGAAATTTTAGCAGCTACTAAGGAGGTATATTGGAGACAATTAAAAGATGAGATTCTCCAAACCCCATATTACTCAGTTTTAGTTGATGAAAGCATTGATCGGACTATGGTGCAAAATTTGATTGTTTATATTACATATTTGAAAAATAAAGGAAGAGGTCCATGTGCTACAAAATTCATACACTTTCTACATATTAATGATGGAACATCATAATCGATGTATGATGTTGTGACATCTCTTTTAGAAGACATGAATCTATCCATGACAAAGTTAGTTGGATTTGGATTTGATAGAGAATCATCCATGAGGGGTATTCGTGAATGTTTATCTACTAAGCTTCGTCGACATGCCACTCCTTTATTAGATATCCATTGTATAGCTCATCAAGAAGCATTAGAAAAAAATGATGCTTCATCTTATTTTGTAGAGTTGCAAGCTATTGATAAGTTTGAAAACAAGATCTATTCATGGTTAGGTAAATCTACTAAAATACATGGAGAATTGAAAGAGATAATGGATTCATTTCAAATCACAAGGCTAAAAATGTTACAAATTCATTATATTAGTTGGATTTCTACAGGAAAAGTCATGGAAGGAATCGTTAAACTCAAGCATTATTTTTTAAGAGATTGGGAGTTAGTGGAGAAAAAAATGTATGAGATGGCTACAATATTTCAAGTTCAATTTTTCATCCACTTAGTTGTTGATGTGCTTATTGAGTTAAATAAGCTAAATCAGAAGTTTCAAGATGCTCATGTTGACATTACATCTATTGGAACGACTTTGTATATCACTATTAGCTTGCTTCAGAAGCGATTTCTAGGAGGCACATTTGTGGAAGGTGCAATGCACACATCATGTTCTTTAAGTAAAACACAACAAGGAACTCTTGAGTTTGCATATTTCATGCGTCTAGTACATGTACATGAATTGAGGTTTGAGAGTTTTCCAAATTCACAAAGATAAGGGACACTACATGACTGCACTATGTTGGGAAAAGGTTTCGTAATGAAGGTGATTGACTCTCTAAATTCAAGGTTCACATATTTTCCTATTTTCAATGCAGTTATGTTTTTTAGTCCTCATAATTATTATGAGGATATGGATGATAGAGCCTTCCAAACAAGAAGATGGTTGACATGTTTATGTGAAAAAATTAGTGTTGGAGGCTTGCTTGTTGTGGAAAACATTAAATGTATGGGTGAAATAGATTAGTTTATATGTACTATTTATAAATATTACCCAACAAAGCATATGTTTGGAGCATGGGATATATGTGGAGGTGAAATTGAATGGTTTGAAATATTCCCATCCTTAATGCATCTATGTCAAGAAATTCTTGTTATTTGACTAGTACAACAATATGTGAAAGAGGCTTTTCAAAATTAAATCGAATAGAAAATGATGATATATCAAAACTTTATTTAAAAACATTGGATACGTTAATGTTTCTCTCTCTCAGTACACCTCATTCTCTAAATGAGGTACATTGGAATGCAATATATGATGAATGGAAGGAGATGAAAATTTGAAAAGCTCTTCCACTATGGGAATAAATTGAAATAACTAGTTAGTTTCAGTGTTTATTACTATCATTTTCTTACTCTATCGAGCACTTAAAAGAACAATTTTGGTAAGTGAATTTTGTGAGTTTTATACCATTTGACTTTTACTTTCTGTTTTATAATATCTTTCAATTTTTATTGCATTTTACCATTAACATATTGAATTTAATCATTGCAGGATATCGCACAAGATATGATAAGCTAGAGGACCACAACTTTCAAAGGTTTATAACTGAAAGAAGAAGCTAACTTAGATAAATTTTGTAGCCAAGTCAAGGGACTATTGTTCCAATGATTTGAGATGTGCAATTATTGGAAGTCTCAACATTCCAAAAGAGTTTAAATAGACAATAGAAAAATGATATGGTCAAATCTGAAATTTATAAGATCGAATTCCATTGATACCTTTTATGTAAGCTAGAATTTACTTTTTATTTTATAAATAATAACTTTCATTTAATTTTAGTATAAGTATTTATGTTTTGTCATATTTTTTTCTTATTTGAATTTTATTAAGATATGTTGATTTCTATATGTTTATTTTTTGTTCATATTTTAAATTCATAAGGGTGAAAAAGTATTATGGGATGTGATTATATTTTAGAAATATTTTAGAGCTAAAAGGGGAAAAATAGGGTTTGGGATAAGATCAAGTTATCGTGATATCGATTCTCCAAATTTGCCTCCACTTTTGGAGTCTCCTTGTATCCCCACCAATGTTGGGCGTGAAACATCTTTTGAAAGTGAATGAGCACCATATACTGTGGATTAAAAACAACATGTGACCTGCTTCTCCACTCCAGGTTACACCAAAAATAACCAAGGTTTTGGGATTCCCCCTAATCAGGTTCAAAAAACCTGGGTTCCATTTCTTCGAACATTCCATATTTCACATTTCTACAAAATATGCTAATGGGTATGAATGCCAATTGTGAGGCCTAGTCTATGGGTATTCAATTTTACAATCTCTCTACCACGTTGAATAAGAGATATAGTCAATATGACATTATTTTTCTTGCTCTAGACCTCAATTATGGAGACTCTTCTCCAATTTTTCTATTTGGGAAATAAAATATGAGGAGAAGTTTTCTTCCCAAAGTAAAACCAATGGGTACATTCAAGTCAACCACAAGAAAAATAAATAATTCGACATCCATAATGAATGGTGAAGGTCGAAATCTAAAAGTTTCCCAAATAAATATCAAAAAATTTCTCGTGTTACCTTTCAAAATGACACTTGATCCTATACAACATCATGCACTTGACTTCAAAATTCATATTCAAAGTTTGTGAGGCAATTCTTGTAAAATTTCAAATATTTATGTTGTTTTAAACCATTATCTTTCAAAAATTCATCCCTTGAATGATCAAAATGAGAAAAATACTTTGATATGAAACTAACTGGTGAATAATTTCAAGAAAAATGACCACTCCCAAGACATGATTTAGAAGTAGAACATATGTTCTTATGAAGCATATAAGGATATCATTGATGCATTTTCAATGTTTTGCTAGGGTTATTTTTGGAGAAAATGACTCCTTATTCTTAGAATGGTGATCTTCAATACAAGTAAATTCCAGAGGAGAGAGATCATCATGTGACATAACCCTATTAACAAAATTGAACAGGGAATGATGATTTATAATATATGGCATACTAAGTTGTTAATGATTTTGACTATTTGTTTTTAATATTTCAAAATGTTAAATGCCAAACTTATAACATCATGGTTTTGCATGATGAGCTTGACTAATTATCCAACATGCTGAAAATTTCAATGTTGTATTCATATCTATAAGCAATGTTTCAAATAATAATAAAATATTTTATAAGAAAAATCCATACCTCGAGATTGTTGCTCCTTGTCAGACAAAGTCAAAATTACATTACAAAATCCGACACATCAGAATTCTTCCAGGGGGAAATTTTGTTCAATATTTTGACATGTGTCAGCGCTTTTGAATTTTGTAATTGTGTCCTCTTGAAAAAAACAGTCAATTTCCTTCTTCCTTTTGTTATTCTTCTCATGAGTCATGACCATTTTTGGAAGTGTCTCAATACAATTTTTTGATAAATATTATATCCACTCTATGAGAAAAAATACTACATATGGCTCAAGAGGATATCAGAATCCAGGAAAAGCAACATCTAGTGGACTTAGATGTGGAATATCCACAGCCCCAAGAAAAATTACGATGAACAACTTAAGATATTTTTTCCCTTTTTAAGGGACTAGCACAAGGAGGTAGTTTCATGTAAGCACTTGATAGGGCCACTAATTCACGTTGAGCCCATGAATGAAAATCTGCAATTATGGGATTTACTAGAACTGAATAGGAAGAATGCCTTGATATTTTTTCCAATACCATTTTCCCTGATCCATTATTTAAGTGAATAAAAAAATCTTCAATAGATACCTTAATTTTTTTCCTGATATTGGTAATGAACCTTGAGATTCATTTATGCCTATTGAAAATATGCCTTGGATGATCATGATAACATAGAATAAATTTTAACCAACAATATTAGCTAACCACAATCTTCCAAGAATTGATTAACCTAAAAGAATTCCCTCTGTTCAATATATTGGTTCTGATTAACCACAATTTTTGTGTATGATATTTTTTTTTGTATCTAAATCAAAAGTAGTTGCATTCAAATATTTTCTATGAATATTTGATGTAGAATATTCCTTTGAATTAATCTGAACTACCTATCCACCAAAAAAATCCAAAGCTCCTTTCATATTGTCCAATAGAGACTATTCAAATATAAATTATCTCTCCACCAAAAAAAACCAGAGCTCCTTTGATGTTTTCTAATAGAGGAAAAAGATTCATTCACCAGGTGTACAAACATATTCAAGTTCCCTTTAAATGATGAAAACTCTTCCCACATCATTGACTTCAAGAGTAAATTCCCAAAACTATGAGCGGAATAGCAAAGGGGGTGCTAGTACCAATAGTAACATAAGATGTTTAATCATGCTTCTCAACTTCCATACTATTCCATGGGCCCTACATAGATCCCACAAAAGATGCTTAATTGTGTTGCTCAACTTCCATCCTATTCCATGGGCCCTAATTCTAACCTCCCCAAGTTTTCCAATCTCCTATATCCCGATGGGATCCATCCAAATTATTATAATAGTGTCTTCAAGACTTATGTTGGCATTGCCAATGACATATTTAAGCAATGAAAGATGGAGACTCCTTCACTGTTGTATATGTAACAGTGTTTTATTAACATAAGGATTAATGGTTTTGTCTTTTTGAAAATGAAATGTAAAAATAATATATCGTGGTCAATTGAAATGATTTCTTTTTAGATATTCATTGTGGAAGAGTGACATAAATATATGCCCTTCTAATTGAAATTACGACTTGCCCTTCAAATTTTATCACTAATGCACATCCCAAGGGTATAAAATAATAAATATATTAAATAATTAATATATATATATATATATATATATATATATATATATATATATATATATATATATATATATATATATATATATATATATATATATATATATATATATATATATATATATATATATTACAATATATAATATATGGTAACATATTGAATATATAATACGGAAAGTATATGTGAATATAAAATAACGAATATATATCTCAATATAAATGAAAGAGCATTGAATTTTACCATCTCGAATATATAATACCAAATTTGTTTGCAATTGCCACAACTGGATAATCTTGTTAGCAATAATTTTGATTCAATTGAAGCATACACATCACAAGGGTTATAATTTCACCATGAATAAAGTTTGATTGTGATGAATGACGTTAAAAGAAAAAAAAATTATCAACCTTTATTTTTGCAGATAAATGAAGGGTTTGAATGTGCCGCACCACACACTTATCACATTATCCATTTATATGCGGGAAATGAAAACCTCTTGTTATAAAGGAGGACATATGTTTCAGTCGCATGAAAAATTGTATTTTCTAACATCAAGATTAATACAAAACATGTTGAAATTAAATAGAAATCCATATGTGCCCCTCTACATGGAAGCATTAAACCTCATTCAATCATTATAATTTTCTATGTATATCAAGTATATGTAAAGTTTAAATGAGATTAAAATTATTAAGTATTTTTCTTTAATATTGGTATAAGTTTACTTTTGAAAGTGACATACAGACTGTAGATTTACTGAAGCATCACTTTGTATTTCAATCACTCGAGATTGGTGGGATCGTCCCCAAAGCTGTAAATACTTGAATAAGATGAAAACTATAGCTTGGGGAGATTAATCTCATCTATGGGTCCCATATTGATGGGAGAATACATGTAGCAACTTGATATGGGGAATTGGGATATATCCTCAACCTTGTGATGCCTAAAAAACTGCACAAACCACTATAAATGTGGGAAATATTATAGATGTGGGAACCTCCGATGCCACAGAGAGGTTTTAGAGTATAAATGTGGGAAATATTATAGATGTGGGAACCTCCGATGCCACAGAGTGGTTTTAGAGTATCAAAGAGGGAAAAGGAGGAAGGAAATCCTAGAAGAACAAACACATCATTGTAGATCTTGAGAGACACAAACTAGTACAACCCAAAGTTTTCATTGTTTCACATAGAAGTGTAGGTAGACACGAGGGGATTAAAAATGATTATGACATTCTTGTCATAATCATAATGACATGGTTGTCATAATCTATGGGGGTGATCTGGTATGAGGCCGAGTGTCTTGTCAGCATGAGCTTCTGGTTCACGCATAGGATGTAGTTCTGGAACCTTCGGTCTCCACATCCCAACCCCCTTTCTAAAGGGAATTTTATTAGCATGTTACCACACTTGTCTTTCCAAGTAGATCCATTTCTCCTCTCGGGAAAACTAAATCACAAAACCAAAAAAAAATTGCGTGGATGTAAATATTTCAATCCATTTTTTTTTATTGACATTCTGAGCAAGAAAATTAGAATTGTACACTTGACATCAATATTTTAAACTTAAATCCTTCTCCCTTAAAATGGAACTGTTTATTCTTCTGCACTAAATAAAAAGAGATTAAATAGAGACAGAAAGAATTATAATATTTATTATACATTGATATTCTCATGACCAATTAGTTGTATACCATGCCATACAATTTGTATATTCTTTAACTAAATTTGTAGTAATTTTTTCCTACGCATTTTTTGTTTTCCACTGAATATTTAAGCAAGTGAAATGCCTTTAATATTTCATAAATGATTGTAACATCGTTCTTCAAGAGCCATAACTTTTAGATATTTTAAGAGATTTAGTGCAAATTGCAAAAAAACACTTCCATCCATTGTTCTATAGTGACACTGTTATGCAGCATAGCCTTTATAGGTGAGTGATAAGTTGATGACATACTCATACACCTGATTCAACTTAAAAAGGGGTATTAATCATAATTTCCCATGATAAAGCTTTGAGTGCAGTATGGTGAGCCTATAATACAGTCGAGAGTAAGTGTATTTCAAACATATACATACCTAGCCATTAACTAATCAGACCTTGGCCCTGAGCTCCACACTAGGAATCCATACAAGCATATTTATATCATTGACACACTCGTCATTTCTTTAAGCTCAAATGGCTTGACACCATATTTATAACCACACATTGACAATTTACACAGAATTTGATCTAATACATTCCAAGTGTAAAAATTAGGGTAATTTTAATCATCAAAAATAGGGCTTGAATTATTTATAACATATCACATATAAAAAATTCATGTACCAATTTTAAGCTTATTAAACTAGTAAAATTCCCCATGGCGGGCGAAAATCCCATCAAATTCCAAATCTCATTGGTACTCCATGGATGCAAAATTAAATTTCTCATGCAACAAGTGTTGGCACTCAAAATTTTAGTAAAATCGTGGAAAAATTACTTGAAAATACAAGTTTTTTTTTTTTCTTTTTTTTACTTTTTTTTTAATCATTTTACATTTTTACTCCAAAAATAATGAATTATATCTCATGGTTGACATTATAATATTGAATCCTATTAGTTCTTATAAAGTTTATTTTTTTTGTACATTTTTGTTTTGACGCCCATTTTTTACCTCAAAATATCTCTAATGATAGGATCACCTTTGAATAGAGAAAATCCCAAATCACATTTACATATTTCCACCTTAAGAAATGTATCAATAAAATCCATCTAGATCCTATTTTAAAATATGTAGATTTCAATTTCGTAAATGGTTTTCATTATGCTACAAATATTGGCTTTAAATATCAATAAATATCAATATTCTATGGATAAGAGTATGGATGGATAGTCAAATTAAAGGTTTATTTAAAATGATGATCAAGTACAACTATTATCTAAATGAAGTATTGTCTATAACTCACTCTTACTATGCCTAACTACACTTCAAGATGACTTTGAAGCTTTTGATTGAAATTCGTGAGAATTAAAACTATTGCATAAAGAAGTTGGATGGTGGAAATTGTGACTTGAGGTGTTTCTAAGTATATTTGATTGGAATGGAATGTATGGTACGTTATGAAGGAACTTTGAAAATAAATTTTGGACATTAGAATCAACATTTTTTTACATAACATACAAGGTGTGTATGAAGAAAACATAGAGAATTATGACATGGGAAATTTAGTGCTCCCATTAGTTTATCTAGTTGAGGAGTGAAAATTCATTCCATTGCCAATTAAATCTAATGGAGGTGTAATCTTTAGGAAAATATTTGACACTAGATTTTTCCCATATGGAGGAACTACACGCAATAACTAACATTCATTACTTTCAACATTAAATGAAGGAACTTATTTATGTTTGGTTGTTGGAAGTAGTCCAAACTAAGTTACACATCATAAATGCATGGTTAAATGCACATAGAAGTTGGTGGAACATTACTTAGTTGTGGAAGAATATAAAAGGAATACACTAACACACTAACTAAAACCCATAATAAGAATATTATTGGTAGCTATTTAGCATGAATCCACTATCACAGGATCTCCTATAACATATTTTCACACCAAAAAAATTTCCCCAATAGCACATTTATACTTCAATTCTATTTTATATAACATATTAGTGTGGGTAATTGAGTGTTTTAGATTAGTATTAATTAATTAATTAATTATATACATTTCCATACTAGAATATTTTATACTCTAACCCTCTTTCATATAACATATTAGTAGTAGTAAGAGGCACATTAATTAGGGATTATTTGATGAGTTGTAGACATGTATGAGGGTGTAATGGGTTAATACAAAAGGAATAATAACTCTAGTTGACTTACAACAACCACCTTTAATATTATTTCATTAGCTATAATATTTTTTTTTAATTTTTTACCACTATATTATAATTATAAATAAATTACAAATTCTTTATTTTTCTTGTGACTTTTATTGTCTTATATATCGGGGGGAAAAGTTTATTTTTAAATTGATGAATATAAAAACCCATACATTATATTCATTTAGAAAATAACATGTCGCTTTAAAAAATATTTTTCAATAAAATATTATATTCTGTATCTTATTTATAACACATTTGAATATTATATTCAATTTGTTTAAATAAATATATAGAATCATCTACCAATTGAAAATATTATTGTTCCCCAAATTTACATGGTTAGTTATTCATATTTAGTAATTATCATTAATTTACACTCACTTTTAAACCAAGTATATTCATCTCATTGAAGCAAACAAAGTGCATCAATATCACTTTTTGATACAGATGTTGCCATGTTTATAATAATGATTACGACTAAGATCAAGAATCTAAACCTTATGTGGAAATAGAATGGAAGATATGGATATCCAAATTTCATCTTTAATTGAGATGGTTGTGCTTGGAGTCTTCTTAAGTGGAAAAAAGACACTATACAAATTTGAACTTTTGATTGAGATGAAGGATCGGTTAAAAGTTGAAGATGGGTAACATTTTTCTGAAGTAATTCACATTGAAAAATGTAATACATATATTTAAAAAAAATGTAATACATATATTTTAAAAACTAATTAAAAAAATTTATATTCTTAACTCATATTTTATAAAACACTCAATCCATAGCTTTTGGTCAACTAAAACAACAAATGCTATAATAATTTTCAAAAATCTATAACTTTATAAAGGGTATATCTACGCAATTTCAATGATATATATGAGACTTGGCACCAATTGAGTCATATTCTACTCTATTTTGAAGGGTGACAATTTAATCAAGTTAGCTTGTTTGATTTTTTTTCGAAGACTCTTAAAAAATTTAGAAATTTTCATAAAGCTCTAACAATGATATGTAATTTTAACTTTGTATTTAAAGTATATAAATAAGAACCCAAAATTATATTCAAATACATATACTATAATATGATGTTTGTATTAAAATATTATTATTTTATTTATTTATTTAAATTAATATTTATATCATATTGATATTTATATTAAATTATTAAAAATATTATTTTATTTTCAACCTATTTTTGAAATTCATTTTATTGAAATATTTCCCTGACGTTTTGAACTATCAAGTGTGAAAAAAATAGTGACGAAATGTGATCATTCCCATTAATTATGTAAGTAAGGACTTCCAAGTTAAAAAGTTGTGAAACAATATAACCAATGGAAAATAAAATTAAAGAAAACAAATGATATAAATATAAATTAAATCCAAAAAAATAAATTAAATAAATAATAATAATAAAGAAATAAAACTCATAAAACCAAAAGTCTTATTAATATTAAATATAATAATAATAAAACTAAAATATTAGTTAGTTATTAACCACTTCATAGCCATGATCCACAATTTAGTTAGTAGAATTGAATCTATATCGTACGGATTTTTCAGTTTTGCCATGATCCACAATTTAGTCAGCAGAATTGAGTCTATATGCTACGGAGATTTTAGTTTTTCTTTTTGTACTGAGTTATAGTTAGATTGTGGTTTCATACTTATTATTATCATTTTTATAATTGTTTCAGAATTGTTCAAAATAGTTTTTTACATTTTCCGTAGATCAAATATAGATATAATCATGTTTATTTATCATTTTTGAAATTATTTCAGAATTGTTTAAAACATTTATTTACATTTTCAGTAGATCACATATAAATTTAATCATGTTTGTTATGATAGTTTGGACATTCAATTACAATACTATTTACTTGATCCTAAAATATATAATTTTTATTTTAATGGAAATGTAACACACGTACTCTTGGTAAATAATTATTACGTTACTATCTTTAACTGTTCAAACTGAGAAAATCAAGATTCGGTTAATGTAAAAACGATTCTTGGTAATGACCTGCTATTCTTTATTTACTTGGAACCTAGACAACTGATTGAGACATAGCTCGTTTCCACACAATTTCAAATTGGAAAAGTTGGGAGCATATTAGTGCGAATGCACTAGATAACGACCACGGAGTGCTATGATGGAGGATGGTGATGGGTGGGTCTCCATTGGGTTGCGGAGGTCGAAAAAGATTCAGGTTTCCTCCTCCCGATATAGCAATATAGGGGTTCAACTGGTATTTAAAGGTTCCGCCATTGAAATTCATATGCAACAGAGTGTTCATTCAGTCGAAGCACCTCCAAACCCTTATACATGCCTTCTGTACCAATGCAGCAGTGTTAGTTGTCAAGGCAGTGTGCCTCCTTTCAAAAGCGTCGCCAAGAGAGAGGTATTTCTTGCCTTGAACCTATCGTTCATTATATACTTACCTACAGTTCAATAGAGTTCAGTAGAGTATGGAGTAGAGTAAGGATACCGTGAAAAGAAGACAATGCATCGTTTGACCAATGTGTTCTTAAGAGATAAGTATTCTTATCGTTCTTTTCTTGAAACAATAGTTTGCATATAAATAATTATTATGGTATTGAAAGAGATGCATATTAAATTCATGGTATAAGTAAGAAAATAGAATATGCATGCTCTATATTTTAAAAGAGGTTTTGTTGAATGTATTAAAGAGGGTAGCTCTTTAATATAAATATTTACATAATATGGTATAATAAAGAAAATAGAAGATGCATGTTCTTTATTTTAAAAGGGATTTTGTACTCATTTAGTTTAGGAAATGAGAACAAATCCAAGGTATTTTCTTGAATTGATTAAAGAGGGTAACTCTTGAAATATCTTCATGTGTGATGAAGAAGAAAAAAGAATTTTTCTCACATTTATATTCATTAACCATGTTTTAAATAGTAATGAATTAATAAATCCATGGATAGTTTCATAAATCAATGAATAGTTTACCATGATAGTGGTAGATATTAATGAGTTAATAAATCCATGTGTTGTTTACCATGGTGTTGATAAAGATTAATTATTTCATAAAAACATGGGTAGATTACCATGGTGTTTGTGAATATTAGTTAATTCATAATTCCATGAATAGATTACCATGTTGTTAGTAAAGAATGGTTATTTAATAAATCCATGGATAGAGGAACTACACAGTTATATTTCTTTATATGAACAAACGGAGTGATCGCTTTTTATCATGATTATGATGTTAATTCCTTTTGGAAGAAGATCACGCATAGGCATGCAACATCAGTAATAAATTTCATTGGAAAGAATATAAATATTTGTAGGTGGGAAAGATAGCATGTGGTGCTAAACTAAATTGGAAATGATTTTTTACTAAAATCTTTGAAAAAGAAGACATGTATTTATATTCTTAATTGCATAGTTTTACAAAAAGAAAACATATGTTTACATGCTCACTAGCATTGAGATTTCCTTTGGGAAAACTCGTGAAGGAAACTACGTGCTTCGTTGGAGACTCTTTTGGAATCTATATGCCTTTGCATGCATGGGAGCAACATTTGATATGTTATATTGCACTCCATGTACTAAAATTAATAGCTCAAGGGTTAGCTATTTTGATTAAATTATGTAAATTTCATGCATAAGTATCATAACTAAGTATCAGTTTATTTTAAATGAATGTTGGGGAGATGTAGCTATTGTCTTGCAGTGCTTAGGTGACGGAAACATTAGTTAATGTGATGACTTATAACCAGCACATTTGAGGTATGTGTTGTTAAAGAGAGAATGTCAGGGTACTTTACTTGCATGTCATGAATATACATGATTAGATGGAGAAACTACTATAGTATAGATATGTGAAATGATTTATTATACTTTATGAAACTTGACATCAATGTATGTTGAACGTAACATTAGCAGGGTATGATGGTGATATGTATAAAGGAAATATTATGCTTAACCTGGTGGTAGATAAATGATTATGGTTCATGCAGATGAGTATGAACTATTGGATGACCCAGTGTACGATGGACCATTGTAGGTACATCCATGCCATCGAGATATGAAGATATGAAGACCAGAGGGTAAATGGTATCATATTTATTTTAATGGCTTTAAGCTAGATATTTGTATATTTCCTTGTAAGATTTATAAACGATGGTTATAGGATGGTCTCCCTTATAAGCCATTGAGTGAGGGCTGATCACCCTCACGAGCGTTTAATAATAAAATTAAATGTTGCTAGGTTTCACCCTACGGGGTTTCCAGGGTATATTGGTGTTCAATGATGTGATTGATTATTGTGTCAAGATGATGATTTTGATTCCTTTCTTGTTGTGAAGTTTCATAATGCCAAGTATGTGATGATTACATGAATGATGAAATGAGTGGAAGGTTACATCATACAGTACTATGTTAATGTATTGTAATGGAGGTTTTTAATGGTTAATGAGCTTACTATTCTTATTTCTAAGTTACACTATGAACTGTTAAACATTCTATGTAATGATGAGTAAGGAATATTTAATGGTGAATGGTTAGTTACCCATGAGTAACTTGTATAAAAAAAAAATTATCTCCTTACATTTCCATGTGAAGTTAAAGGTGTATGTTACAAGTGGTATCAAAGCTAAAGGTTGCAGCACTGGCGCGTTCGGGATTTGTTAAGAGAAAATAAATTGAGACTCACCTACGTTGTCATATAAAATAAGCTGATTCTAAGGAGATCAGAGATGAAATGCGCGTCTGTGAAGGAAGGCATCACATCTCTAATCTAGGTTGAATAAAGAGTTTCAAGAGATAAGTATTATTATCTTTCTTTTTTTGAAACAATAGTTATTACATTTATGGAAAATAAAAATGCGTACAAAGTAAATATAAACGAAGTTAGAGTTTCTTTAAAAAGGATATATCCTTTCCATGTACGTAAAGACAAAATTACAATGTAAGTTCTTGAAAAGATTTCTATTATGTTAATGTTTTAGAAATATACTATTCTTAGAGATATACCATGGTAAAAGACCAAACTACTATGCTAGTTTTGCTGAGAAGAACCCATGTGAGTTATTGCAAAGATTACTAGGATGTATCTTGAAAGGTGTGAGCAATAGTAAAACATAAAGAAGTAAACTTGCTTGCCTTTATATATATCTTATTTAAGAAAAGATAAACTTTCTTGCCTTTATATATATCTTATTTAAGAAAAGATAGGAAGCCTATTTTCTTTTAAAAGGGATTTCGTATCGGTGTGTTAAATGATAAGGAATCCAAGTTCTTTTCTTGAAAATAAATATAGTCTAAAGAGAATAACCTCTTGAATATACTACATTGCTAGATGAATTACATGTACAAAAACTAAATTAATGTTTTGGTTTCCTTGAAATATATACATGGCTAATGTGGGTATAATATTTCGAGAATACGGCATGTATTCTGATGTTTTATTCCATTCGTTTTATGGAAAATAAAACCATGTTTTGCATAGCTGTTATGTTATATGTCCTTGAAGAGGAATCATGAGTTTGCCTACTGGATTATGTTATGTAATCTATTGGGAAATTAAGATTAGAATCTTTATGCATTGTATGCATAGGAACAACAGCTAATGTGTTAGCTTTATTATTATATTTGCATGCTCCAAAGGAAAAATCTAAAGTGGTGGGTCTTTTGTAAATGTTTAAGTAAATCGAATGCACATTGTGTCATTTTCCATTAAAGGATTTCCTCAACAGATATAGTGATTTTTATTGTAAGAATTTGTGCATGTGTGAAAAATGTCATAATGATGTGGGAGTTATTTGACATGAATTGATAATTAGTTACTCACACTAATGTAGAGATGTTAGAAGAAGGCATGTTGTGACAATGTATTCACATCTTATATATTCACATGAATAGGTGTTAAATGATCACTCAAAGATTGATTATTTACTGATTAAGGCTTTATCTAATCATGCTATAAAATCTTGTCGATGTTGCTAAAAGAAAACATTGTTGTAGAGGTGAAATGTGAATTTATTGATGGGGATGAGTACTACAGTAGGGAGACAAGTTCTTCAAATTAAATAAAGATAAGTATTTTATTTTGTTTTATTTTAAGAAGTCTATTTATATGTATGTTGATTTCTTTTAAAAATGAATTGTTATATACATGGCATTGCATGAGATTAGCTTCCATTTAAGAGAATTCTTTAAAAAGTACATGCTATTATAATATTCTCTTTCTGCATAAGAATATGCATATGAGATTATACTTTTTCTGCATAAGAAGATTCATATGAGATTAATATGTCTATTATGCTTTATTTCTTTAGGAAATAAATTATAAAAAGCATGAAAGAAAAATAGTTACCTTTCATTTGAGTTTGAAAATAAGTAGTTTTTTTTGCCTGCAATAAAATTTCTAAAGTTACCATGCACTACTTTAAAAAGATGAATGTTTATAGTGATGGTGTGTGAAACTAATGCATGAATGAAAAATATGAGGAAATTCCTTATATAAGATGATAGAGTGTTAAAATTAAATTGAATAAAGCCTCTTAATGGGTCAAGTTGTGAGACTTAACTAAATGACTAGTTGACTGACTAGTTTTTGCATGAGTCGTCATGAATGCATTAAGATTAATAGTGGCATGGAATGAATATTTTTAGAGTGACTCGTGTCATGGATGCATTAAAATTATTAATAGCATTGATTAGTTATGAATGAATAACTAATGGAAGTTATATGCACGAATCGATTTTGACTAAAGCTTTTTGAAAGTTGTGAACAAATGATTATGATAATTAATTCGTGTGTCAGTCTGTTGGAACAGAACATTATGGGAATTGGAAATGTTTGCGCTCTTACCCTAATCGTTATTGACACATACGCATTAATGAATATTTGTATATATTTTTATGCATGATGACATTGTATGCATGACAACATTTTATGCAGTAAATTAAAATGATTACGTAAGATAATATGTGCTTGATAAATGCATATTTATGATTAGCATTGTTTTTTATAGTAAGCATTGGTAGCTTAATGGAAATAGAAAATCTGTGAAAATAAAACATCACAAACATTGCAATGTGAATTGCAACAGTAAATGTTAAAGTATCATTTTTTAATGTGCATGATTTTTTTATTTAGGAAATAATAATGTACAACACATGTATGTTACTTCTATGGGGGGAAGTTGTAACAACTTCATTAAAGTTAACTAGTATTCACTAGTTAAAGAAAATTTGTTTAATTTCCTTTTATCTGGCAAGAAAAACTTAAATCATCACTGTCGATAAAGAAAATTATTTAAATTGCTGAAATTAATGAATGAAAAGAAAATCTTTTTAAGCTGATGGTAAAAATGTTACCAAGAATAGGAATTGGTTGGGGATAGTTGGAAAGATGGTTACCTACTCCTTTGAGGATAAAGCTATCCCAAAGGAGGAGTAGGCATTCTGTGAAATTGGTAAAAGGGGAGTATTTTCTAGAGATGGTTGGGACCAATTGAAAATAGCTTACATAAATCCTTGTAAAACCATAATTTCTGAGTCTGACTGGATTGGCCATCCAGAGGTCATAGCAGAAATATCCACTATTAACCCATGGCACCGTCTAGATTCTGGAGCTAGGGGCAAGTGGAGGACGTAATAGCCTCCCTTGATGGTTGGGAGGACCACAGCTTGAAAGACTAAATTTCCAGATAAGTATAAAGGCTTTTTTTGTGCGCTGTGCTATTTTGAATTAATATGGAAAAATTGACTGTATGGATGTGAAAATGACTCAATTTGGTTGTGGAAACCAACTCCTATGGATTAGGAGGAGCATTTTTTTTACCACTGTGGTTATCATAATGGAACAAGTTAAGTAAAAATTTATGTGTTATATTAAAATGAATTACTGAATGTATAAGTTCATTTATTTTATTAGTAATTTGTTTGAATGTCTTAGCAGAGGCTAGGATATGCCTATGATGCATTGATTTACCATTGGCACGATTAGAGAGCTAGGTGCTCTCTGAGTACTATTTTAAGTACTGTGTGGATGTCTTTAGCAGGAGCTAAGACAGTGTGCATGTGATGCAATGATGAGAGGGTTGGTTCTCTCTGAGTACTTATGGAAGTACTTTGATTAAAACATCTCTTTATATTAGAATAATGTTTGATAGTTGCAATTATTTTCATTTGATTGAAACTATGTGACTAATGTGAATTAATTGTTAGTCATACATTACAAGCTCTTTCGATGGAGTGTTGATGGGTTGTTCAACAATTTTCAGAGAGCTTGCATAAAATTCATCATTTCTTCCAATAGTAATTGGTAAATAATGGTAAGTTCGTATAGATATTTTTCTATATTTTTATGAATTGAATAAGGGATAAGTAGATTGAAATGGAAATGAAATATTCTTTGCGCTATACATGCTTATGAATATGGATAAGAACATTATTGTTTCAATTAATGGCATTTAAAGGAAACGAAAGTGTTTCATTGTGAAGGGGAATGACCCCCTTTGGTTTGTTTATATTATTATATCATGAGTATAAGTTTAATTTTCAGTGAAATAATCACACTGAGGATGGTGTTCTCTTCAAGGGGGGGAGTATGTAGCACACGTAATCCTAGTAAATAAGTATTACGTTACTATCTTTAACTATTCAAACCAAGAAAATCAAGATCTGGTTAATGTAAAACCAATTCCTCGTAACGACCTGTTATTCTTTATTTACTTGGAACCTAGATGAATGATTGAGACACAGCTCGTTGCCACACAATTTCAATTTGGAAAAGCTGGGAGCATATTAATGCGAATGCACTGGATAATTACCGCGGAGTGCTATGATGGAGGATGGTGATGGGTGGGTCTCCATTGGGTTGCGGAGGTCGAAAAAGATTGATGTTTCCTCCTCCCGATAAAGCAATATAGGGGTTCAACTAGTATTTAAAGGTTCCGCCATTGAAATTCATAGGCAACAGAGTGTTCATTCAGTCGAAGGACCTCTGAACCCTTATACATTGCTTCCGTACCAATGCCGCAGCGTTAGTTGTCAAGGCAGTGTGCTTCCTTCCAAAAGCATTTCCAAGACGGAGCTAGTTCTTGCCTTGAACCCATCGTTCATTATATATTGACCTACAGCTCAGTAGAGTATGGAGTAGAGTAAGGATACCATGAAAAGAAGACAATGCATCTCTAAATTCGGGTTTGACCAATGTGTTTTTAAGAGATAAGTATTCTTATCATTCTTTTCTTGAAACAATAGTTTGCATATAAATAATTATTATGGTATTGAAAGAGATGCATATTAAATTCATGGTATAAGCAAGAAAATAGAATATGCATGCTCTATATTTTAAAAGAGGTTTTGTTGAATGTATTAAAGAGGGTAGCTCTTTAATATAAATATTTACATAATATGGTATAAGCAAGAAAATAGAAGATGCATGATCTTTATTTTAAAAGGGATTTTGTACTCATTTAGTTTAGGAAATGAGAACAAATCCAAGGTATTTTCTTGAATATATTAAAGAGGGTAACTCTTGAAATATCTTCATGTGCGATGAAGAATTAAAGAGAATTTTTCTCATATTTGTATTCATTAACCATGTTGTAAATAGTAATTAATTAATAAATCCATGGATAGTTTCATAAATCCATGAATAGTTTACCATGATAGTGGTAGAGGTTAATGAATTAATAAATCCATGGGTAGTTTACCATGGTGTTGATAGAGATTAATTATTTCATAAAACCATGGGTAGATTACCATGGTGTTTGTGAATATTAGTTAATTCATAATTCCATGAATAGATTACCGTGTTGTTAGTAAACAATGGTTATTTAATAAATCCACGGATAGAGGAACTACTCAATTATATTTATTTAGATGAAAAAAATGAGTGATTTCTTTTTATCATGATTATGATGGTAATTCCTTTTGGAAGAAGATCATGCATAGGCATGCAAAATAAGTAATAACTTTCATTGGAAAGAATATAAATATTTGTAGGTGGGAAAGATAGCATGTGGTGCTAAACTAAATTGGAAATGATTGTTTAGTAAGATCTTTGAAAAAGAAGACATGTATTTATATTCTTAATTTCATAGTTTTACAAAAAGAAAACATATGTTTACGTGCTCACTAGCATTGAGATTTCCTTCGAGAAAACTTGTGAAGGAAGCTATGTGCTTCGTTGGAGACTCTTTTGGAATCTATATGTCTTTGCATGCATGTGAGCAACATTTGATATGTTAGATTGCACTCTATGTACTAAAAGTAATAGCTCAAGGGTTAGTTATTTTGATTAAATTAGTTAAATTGCATACACCAGTATCATCACTAAGTATCAGTTTATTTTAAATGTATGCGGGAGAGATGTAGTTATTGTCTTACAGTGCTTATGCGACGGAAACATTAGTTAATGTGATGACTTATAACTAGCACATATGAGGTATGTGTTGTTAAAGGGAGAATGTCAAGGTACTTTACTTGCATGTCATGAATATACATGAGTAGATGGAGAAACTACTATAATATAGATATGTGAAATGATTTATTATACTTTATGAATCTTGACATCAATGTATGTTGAAGGTAACATTAGAAGGGTATGATGGTGATATGTATAAAGGAAATATTATGTTTAACTTGGTGGCAAGTAAATTATTATGGTTCATGCAGATGAGTACGAACTAAAGGATGACCCAGTGTACGATGGACCATTGTAGGTACATCCATGCCATCAAGATATGAAGATATGAAGACTAGAGGGTAAATGGTATCATATTTATTGTAATGGCTTTAAGCTAGATATTTTTATATTTCCTTGTAAGATTTATAAACGATGGTTAAGGGATGGTCTCCCTTATAAGCCATTGAGTGAGGGCTGATCACCCTCACGAGCGTTTAATAATAAAATTAAACATTGCTGGTTTTCACCCTACGGGGTTTCTAGGGTATATTGGTGTTCAATGATGTGATTGATTATTGTGTCAAGATGATGATGTTGATTCCTTTCTTCTTTTGAAGTTTCATAATGCCAAGTATGTGATGATTACATGAATGATGAAATGAGTTGAAGGTTATATCATACAGCACTATGTTAATATATTGTAATGGAGGTTGTTAATGGTTAAGGAGCTTACTATTCTTATTTCTAAGTTACACTATGAACTGTTAAACATTCTATGTAATGATGAGTAAGGAATATTTAATGGTGAATGGTTAGTTACCCATGAGTAACTTGTATAAAAAAAAAAATTATCTCCTTACATTTCCATGTGAAGTTAACGGTGTATGTTACAGGAAATCACTAATATTTTTTGAAATTAATTTATTAGTACAAAAATTAATAATTAATAAGAAATATAATCATCATGATTCAAGATCATAATATTCATTACTATTTATATAGAAAAAAACTCATTATAAACAAATTAAAAAAGGAACATATGGAGATAATTAAAGGAAAATAAACCAACTATAATTAAATATTTAGGGAAATGGTAACAATTGGAAAATTAAATAATTAAGTCTAAAAATTTAGTAATAGGAATTAAATTAATTAATATTAGCATAATAGTAATTAATAATAACTATTTATCCTAAAATTACTCATTAAAAATAAAATAATTTAAACTAAAAACAAAATACTAAATTAATTTTAATTATTAAGACCAAAATGATAATTATAAATAAATAATTAAATACAAAGTTTTTAAGAAATGTTAATTAATTATAATTAAGGTATTTTGTTAAATAATAATAAATTATTAATTATTAAGAGATGTGCATGTTAACATATTAGATAATAATATATATGACACATTAATGAAAAAGTATGCAAATATATTCTTAGATGAGGGATATTATTGTTTTGGTAAATTGATTGTATTTCTTGGAAATTTCAAGTTACATATCTCATAGCCATGTCTCACAATCAAAAGAAACAAAATATGGGGCTCACTTTGCTATGTTGGAAGCCACATCAAGAGACCACCACTAAATAAAAGTATGATACTACAAAATATGAAACATGTAACAATAAAAACTGAAAAAAGGAAATCATATATCCAAAAGAGCTACAATAAAACCCATGGAATGACATATAATTCAAGTATCTATCAAAGCCACTAGGGTTTGGTATTCACCCCTTGTACTAAGAGGCTCATTAGTCTTAAACTCATAATGGATATGCTATTCCATGAGGGATAATCGATTGTCCAACTTGTCGAGCTATCCTACGTTTTCCACTAGTTGTGTTGGAGGCCATTCAAGAAGAAAATAATGTAGTTTATTTCCTCATGTTTCTCCCACAAGAATTGACCCAAAAGTGCCTTGATTTTCCAATGGAGGGTAATTGACTACTATTATTGGTTCTTTATTGCCCTAATATGTCGAGGGTCAGGAAGTGAGAGAGAAAAATCTTCTACCAATTCAGGATCTAAGTGTGTAATGAGGTATTTGGTGACATGATTCTCTAGCTTCCAGATGTCCTCATGAGTGTTTTGAGGGGCCACAATGTGAAAGTTGCAGAAACATCCCATTCCTACACATCCACACAAGACCTACTATATTGGCCCATGCTCCACAATTCCCTTGAATATGCTTACAAGGCATAATAGCTCTTGTGATCAGGAAGGTAAGATAAAAATAAGGAGACACCCAAAAATTTTTCCAAATATTACAAAGACAAAATCCCTTGTCTCTCATAACTAGAATTATATTAGCAATGAAAGTGACACTATATCTTTTAAGTACAACAGAAAAAAATATTGTCTAGCTCCACACATGACCACCAGTCTAAGACTAGAAACTCCACAAAAACAAAATATGCCATAGCCGACTCATAGGCCCTTTGAAAACCATATATATGGCATAGGAATTAACAAAGTCCAACTCTGAAAAAAATAAACAAACTGAGTCATCGAGACGAATGACTAAAAACTTGCAAAAGAAAACCACCACAACATAATGCTAATCACTTCGAGTACAACAAGAAGTAGGTAGGCCCAATTCACAAAGACGAGGAATAAGTATTATCTAGTGATATTAGGATACATCAATTTGAATCACTTTAACCTAGGTGCAATACCCTTTTTTCGTTACTTACAAACCTTTATTCCCACCTAGAGATTCAACATTGTGACTTTTTTCAACCTTCTCACTCACAGACTAGTTGTTTCCTTCACCTTTTGAGATGAATCCACCACATAAATGCAAGGTAGAGGAAGTGTTGGAGACCTCAGCATAAATAGAAAGTGTAGTACACTAGTTCAAATCGTGAAACAGTCTACAACCATCCTAGAGAAAGAATCACTATATTACCATCGCAACTATGGATAACCTCCACTCAGAGGAGGGAAATCTCCCATACTACAAGGTAAATAAGGAACCAAGGTGATTAATCCCACATATTTGTTCAATCAAGCTTGATGAACTCTCTAGATCCAAGGAATCCATCAACTGAATTAGTGTAGGATCACATGTTTGAATGCATGAGGGTGACACACCACAATGCCCCCCTATTAATTACGTTGGAGGACAGTGTGGTGGTAGGATCCCCCACTGATACCATTTGTTCGATGATCCTCTACCCCTAGCAAGGACTATTTTTCATTTTCCAAAATAGCTTGGAATGAATCTTGCCATCTCCTCATCCCCTCGCCAATCAAAACCTCATTTAGAAGTAATGAATAATTCTAAGTCCCTAGATTGGCTATAAATTCCACTACCTTATTCCCGTATTATCTTACATGATAGGAAACAACATACCCAAATTTAATCATATGAGCTTTCATGTGAGCAATAACACACTCGAATCTCTAGCTTCTAGACAAATTTTCCACTGAGGTTCCAAATATGATTTTTTTTATAGTAAATGTTACTAGTTGGAAATCTCATTCTGCATGAGCTTGTTATATCTGACTTCAATTTCCACTATCAAGCCTCATTCGAAGGCCATAAATAGTACCATGTTATTGTTGGTGCACCCACAATTCATTGAGAAGATCCTTAGAGTTATACCTTCAGAGTCTCATAATAGCCCCTGTATCCCATCTTGTCCCAAGTTATCTTTGGATGCACCATCGAACTTAAGTTTAACAAAATTCTCTAGAGGGGGGGGGGGGGAATAAAAGGATAGATAATGGTCGAGGATGAGGAGGCTTTGGGGGTACAGGGGACCAGTTGGAAATCATAGAGGGATAAAGGTCAAGAAAAGTTACAATTTTAGCTTCTTTGGGATTCACTCTCCAATCTTCCTGCGTCGAGAGTTCACTGAGGATAGTTTCCCTTATATTTAATCTGATAGATGGAAAAAGTTCCTTCACCTCAGTGGATTCCTCAGTCAAATTGTATTGTTCCTTTATTTCTATAAGGCATGTAGAAGAAAAATGGGAGCTACGTTATGTTGACCATAGGTTTTTTTTCAAGGCCATTTCTCTAGTGTTCTAGAGTTTCACCATTTTTATCAAAGGAGCTAAAAGTAGCATGTACTTTTCCCCATACATAATTCGCATATTGACACGTATTGAAAATGTGGTCCATGGTCTCCTCATTGTTCCAACACAATTAACATGGCGAAGGGTGCAGGTATCCTTCATCCTTAGTTGGTCCCATGTCACAATGCATCGCCAACCTAATAACCAAAGGAAAGAAGCTAGCTTCAGCCAAAGGTGGTTCGTGCAAATTTTCCTCCAAATAACATCACTAAGATGGCGAAAATGGAATCTTTTAATATATAGAGATACTAGTTGTAAGAGAGAACAAGTAAACAAAACCATGCAAAAGAAGAAATAAGGGTAGGGGAAGAAATGCAGAACCTAGATACATATACATGAGAGAGTAATCAATTGTTTATAATTTTAAATATTATCAGAAATAATATATTATTAAAAATATATATTATAAACTAATATCTAATGATTTGCTTCATACTAATAATCAAATTGTACCTGAGCAGTTAAAGTGCAAAACTATTCAATGCTTAAATATACATATCTAAATATAAATGAAAGAGAATTGAATTTTACCTTATTGAATATATAATACCTAATCACCAAATCATTATGTGACAAATGGCACAACTGGTAATCTTGTTACCGAGAACTTTGGGTCAATTGAAACATGCACATCCCAAGGGTTATGTGCCATACTGAATATATAATACCGAATATAATATATAATACGGAATATATATCTCAATATAAATGAAAGAACATTGAATTTTACTATCTCAAATATATAATATCAAATATGTTTACCACGGAGTTGTCTTTAGTGCGATTTTTTTGAAGGTTCAGGTGCTGGAATTCGGTGAAAAAATTTGATGTAAAGTCTTGATTTGTTTTATTTAAATTGATTTTTTTGACTATAAATATGGATTCAGCACTCTAAAAAACTCATAAACAAAAAACTAGAATAAAAACCTTCAAAAAATTGTACTATAGACTACTCCTTTTACGACTGCCACAACTAGATAATGTCGTTAGCGACAATTTTGACTCAATTGAAACATACACATCCCAAGGGTTATAATTTCACCAGGAATAAAGTTTGATTATGATGAACGGCGTTAAAAGCAAAAAATTTTCCTTCATTTTTGCAGAAAGTTTGATCATGATAGACGGCGTTAAAAGCAAAAAATTTGTCAACCTTTATTTTTAGGTTTGAATGGGCCGCACCACAAGCTTATTACATTATCAACTTATACGCGAGCACTGCAAACCGCCTGTTATAAAGGAGGACATATTTTTCAGTCGCAAGAAATATTGTATTTGCTAACATCAAGATTAATACAAAACATGTTGAAATTAAATAGAACTCCATATGTGCCCCACTATATGGATTCTCCTTGACTCCATGGTGCAATTGGAATGGTGGTCGCCATGTAAACTGAACCTTGGGGCCATTAACTTATTCGTAGTGGTGAGGTAGGACGAGAATCCATGGTGGTTTTCAAACGACCAATCCAGATCTTCGCCATTCCGTCAAGGCTTCCACTGTAAGCGATAAACGAATTGACCTGGAAATCCATGATAGTGACAGCTATGCATTTCACGGGACCGCTGTGCCCCTCCATCACTGCAATGCAACATATTCCGGTGCCGCCCGCTTCCCTTTTCCAGACACGAATCGTTGTATCAGCAGAGCCACTGAATAGAAGATCGCGAACGGTCTGGAGACAGAGAACGGAGTGAAGGTGGCCTCGAAGGAAACCGGAGTAATGCAATATTCGGTCGGAGAGATGGTCTTCTTCCCAGTAATGAATATATCCATCGTAACATCCCGCGTACAAAATGGGTGAAGCATCCTGACCGAGGGCGAGGGCTTTTACGGGAGATCGTTGCATGTTAAGAATCATCACTAACCTGTGCTTCACTCGGCAACGACTCGGCCGCCTCCATACATTCACCATGCTGTCATCGGATCCGGTGAAGAGAAGCCCGTCGTGCCGCACAACAACGGCATTGACGGTCTCGTTGTGGGCTTCGATAGTCTCGATGCACTTCCACTCCGACACATTCCACACTTTGACGCTCTTATCCGACGACCCCGAGTAAAGCAAATCCTCGGTCGCATTATATGCAAGGCAGGTCACAGAACCCGAGTTTTTCACCCTGTCGGTGCCATGGTCGGTTACCAAGGGCCTCATAAAATTGTAAAATAGGTTCAACCTGGGGAGCGTGCCCACGCGAATGTGGGCGTTGGGATGCGAGCGCGAGCGGCGCCAGATACGTATCTTGTTGTCCCCGTGAGCGCTCAAAATTTGATCGCCCGCAACAAGCAGACCCTTGACGTTGCCCGACCCGGACTTGAGACAACTATGTTGTGGGAAATCCGGGTGTCTCCATACCCTTATGGTTTTGCTGTTGGAGCCGGTGTAGAGAAGGCCGTCTTCTGCAACCGCTATGGAATATATTTGCCCGCCCGGCTTCACCATTGAAGCAACGCATCTAAAAGATTGAGGAACGTCGGCGTAACTGAAGGGCATCGTGAGCGGCAGCGTCCAGGGAGACATACCGCAAGCGTTTGGAGAGGCCGTGCTGAAGCGCCGCGGAGAGAGACTTCGTTCGGATGGAGAGGGGAAAAACATTGTGTTGATCAGATTGGGATTTATCATTTCCCAATCTTCACGGCTCTTTTTCTTCCCTCGGCCTCCCACCCTCCTCATCATCATCACCTTCAACTTAGTTTTTCCTCGCCTTCAACTTTGTTTTCCTCTTCTTCTCTTCTTCTTTTATAATCACGAGCGTTCCTGCCACATGACATAATTAGTCTCACTAGAAAGGAAATATTAAAGCTCTTTTACCCTGCATTGTCATGGCCACGTATTTAATGATATACACAAGTATAAGAAGTAACAGGACAGAATGCATACAATTACTATCCAAAAGAAGTAACGCTGTTGGAGTAGTACATAATCGGTACAAATATTATGCAGTAATGCAGTTGAAAATTTTAATAGTTTCTTGTCATTACTGTCTACCCATGTGAGTTTTCACCATTTTTGTTTCTAACATTTAAGTTGGCCTTTATAAAAGTGGACTAATTCACATATATCAATCCGTTTACTAAAGTGATTGTGTTGTGTTAGTGCTAGTAGATGGAAAATGAGACTAATTCACATATATTCAATTGTGTTAGTGCTAATGTGATTGTGTTAGTGCTAGTAGATGACTATGAGGTAGATTGGTAGTTCATGATTGACTATGGTTAAAAATGGTTGTCTACTGTGTTGAAGAAGGTTGATGTGGTTTAGGAAGTTTGACTATAGTCAATCATCATTATAACAATGTATCTATGTTACATTAATGTAATGTTAATGTCTATGATTGTTGTGTTGTTACATTCACATTACATTAATGTTCACCATGATTGACCGTTGTCAACCATGCTTGATGTTATATGAATGCTAATGATACATTAATGCTACAATAATGGTTGGAGAGGATTCACAAGTTTGACCATGGTTGATAAGGTTTACCACGGTTGATCGAGTGGACCTTGGTTGATGAAGGTTGAGTATGGTTAGTTATGGCTGACCTTGGTTTACCATGATGACCAGGGTCAACTATGGTTGACCATGATTACCATGGATGAATAGGAATGTAGACAATATATTATGGCAGACTAAATGCGACCATATTTAACTTGATGACAATGATTGACCATGTTTAAATATGGGTGACCATGGTTGAGCTTGTTTGACAAAGGTTGACTATGGTTGACTATGGATGACTATGGGGGAACATGGTTGACTATGCTTTTCAACATTTAACTATAAATGAATATGGTTGACCATGTAGACCACAAAACCATGTTTGACCGTGGCTAATTACGTTAGTCATAGTAACAATGGCTAAGCATTGTTAAATGAAGTTCATCATGGTTGACCATGTTGTTTATGCTTGTTTATGTTGATAATAAATGAACATATTGACCATGTTTAACCACATTATTACATGTGGTTGACCAACTAAAATATATATGGCCATGGTGACCATGGTTGACTATAATCGGGTTGGTTTGAGCATGATTGGCTATGATTGAACTCGTTGACTTAGGTAAACCTAATAGACCTAAAAACCTAGAAAACTTAGGAAACCTATTGAAATTATACCAACCTAGGTCAACCTAGTAAACCTAAGTCAACTTGGTAAACCTAGTAAACTTAGTTCCACGGTTGACCATAGTTAACTCTAATTGACCTAGTAAACATAGATCAACCTAATAATCCTAGGACAACCTTAATCCTAATTCAACCTAGTAAACTTAATAAACCCAGGTCAACCTAGTCAACTTAGTAAACCTAGGGTCAACCTAGTAAATACAGTAAACCTAATAAACCTCAATCAACATAGTAAACCTACTAAAGCTACATTAAAATAGTAAATGTAGCTCAACTTGATAACCCTAGTAAATCTAATAAACCATGTAAACCTAGGTCAACCTACTAAAAATAGGTCTATTTGGTAAACCTAGGTTAACATAATAAACCTAGTTTAACCTAGTAAATCTAGTAAAACTAAGCCAACCTAGTAATCCTATGTAATTAAGTAAACCTATCAAGCCTAATAAGCCTAAGTCAACCTAGTAAATGTAGTAAACCTAGTAAAACTATTAAACATATGTCAACTTAAGCCAACTTTGTAAGTCAAATAAACATATGCCAACTAAATAAGAATAGATCAACCTAGTAAACCCAATAAAGCTAGGTAATCCTAGTAAAGATATGTCAAACTAGGTCAATGTAAGTCAACCCAATAAACCTAATAAACCATGGTAAGCTAGTAAACCTAACCCACCCTATTAGGCTCGGTAAACATAGGTCAACCTAGTAAATGTAGGTCTACCATTGTGACTTTATTTGTTATTTCTTACTTAAGTTCGAAATGTTGTTTGTTGTTTGTCACATTACAATGTTTTTAGATTGTGACATGGTTTGTTGATTGTCACATTATGACATTGTTTGTTGTTCATCCCATTGTGATAGCAATTCATGTTCGTCAAATTACAACATTGTTTGTTGTTCATGGTATTGTGACGTTGTTTGTTCTTTGTCAATTTTGGAACCATTTTAAATTTAATGCTCATGGTAACTATGGTTTGCCATGGCACCCATGTTGACCAGTGTTGAACTTGATGCCCGTGCTAACTATGACTGACCATGTTAACCATAGCCAAGAATAGTCACAAATTATTGTCATGTGTTATTGTATAAATTAATGTATAGTTACTATGTTATTAATGTATAATATGCCTTATAAATCTAGGTTCACGAAGTTTTCTATGGTTGACCTAGTAAACTTGGTAAACCTAGTTTAGATTATGACAACATTTATTATTTGTGAAATTGTCATGTCATTTGTTCATCATATTTCAACATCATTTGTTATTTTTCTACTTTTAAATGTTGTTTGTTGTTTGTGACACTTCATCGTTGTCGCATTACAACATAATTGATTTATTGCAACATTGTAACATTTTTTGTTGTTCATCACATTGCCATGTTATTTCTTGTTTGTCAAACTCTAACATTGTTTCATTTTTATCACATTGTCACATTGCTTATTGTTCATCACATTACTACTTTGTTATTTAGTTGTCACATTGAAACGTTGTTTATTGTTTGTTAGATTATGATGTGTTTGTTGTTTTTCATATTGGGAACAAGATTAAAGTTAATGCCCATGGTCCACCATGGTTTTTGATGGCACCCATGTTGATTATGGTTGACTTTGATTCTCATGTTGACTATGGTTGCACATGTTAAGAATAGCCAAACATAGTGAACTCTAGGTGACATGAGTTAATCTATACATTAATGCATACTTAATATGGTATCAATTTGTTAAAGTGTAAATTTATCTATTATTAATATCTTTTCAATGTGTTAATGTGTAGGGTAATGTGTAGAGAAATGTATTGTTAATATCCATGATTATAATTTTTTCCATATTTTAAGATCTTATTTCGTAAAACAATGCAAGCTTATACATCTAACCTTTGCCTTTTGCTCTTGTTCTAGATTTAAAATTGTTTTTCTTTCCAAAATGTCATATATTTCATGACCCTTCCGACAACATATATTTACATTTGAATGAACATATTTATTTTTAATATATTTCAATGCTGATATTTATTTTTGATATTGCAATGTTAATTTTTAATATATTTTTTTATTGTCAATAGTGGTTGTCACATTGTGATGTTAGCTTTGGAACGTGGTTATATATGGTCAATTGTCGCTAACTATGGGTGAACATTGCTAACCATGGTTTTCACGGTTTAACTATAAATGAATATCATTGACCATGATCACTATGGTCAACCATTTTAACCATGGGTGGCCATGGTGATCATGGATGACCATGGTGACCATAGTTGAAAAATGTTATAAAAGTATCAGTATTATTACTAAACCTTTTTAAACCTTGACCATGGTTTACTATAGCTTAATAAGATCAACTAAGGTTGACTAGGAGTATGTTGGGCATGATGTCTATGGTTAACTATGGTTAACTGTAGGCGTGTTGAATATAATGTGTCTCATTAATCATGGGTGAACATGATGTACATAATGTGCATGGATGACCAAGTCAATCGTGATTAACATGTGTTAATATATAGATTAATAGATAAACCTATAGCTTAAATCATAATGTGTGGATTAATATATTATTACTACAAAAATAAATGCATTATTAATGTATTATTATAAAGCTAAATTAATATTATTAATAAAGTTAATAAGGCCTACTAAATTTTATTATTAAAATTATTAATAAAATTTACTAAAGGTTATTATTAAACCTTATCAATAAAGTTATTAAACCTTATTATGGTTAAACTTCAGCAATATTAATAAAATTTACTAAATGTTAATATTAAACCCTATCAATAAAGTTATTAAACCTTATTATTGTTAAACTTTATTGCTTAAGTTATTAAACATTATTTATAAACTTATTAAAAAGCTTTAATATTATTATTATTAAGTTATTATTATTATTATAAATACTTTATCAAATATTTAAAATTGAATATATATCTTTAAATATTTTATATTTCTTTTGTATTTATAGAATCTGTGTTAATCTAGTAAACATAGATCAACCTAGTAAACTTAGTAAATCTAATAAACCTAATAGATTTAGGATACCCTAGTAAATCTAGTAAACAAAACTCAACATAGTAAACCTACTCCACTTAGTAAACCTAGTACACTTAGGTTAACCTAACAGGTGGCTAAGAGACTATAGATGCATATGAGAATGTTGAACATTATTCTTGTGGGTGACTATGGACATGTTGAACATGAGACTCTAGTTAGCTATAGTTGATTATGTCACCCAACAATAATCAACCACACTCAACTAAGTTTACTACAATTAAGTATGGTTAACTTTTGTTACTTTGTGTTTACTTACCATGATGCCCATGGTCCAACTATTGATTATGGTTGATTTTAATGCCTAAAAAATATTATCAATTATATAAGTTAATTTTTTTTTTGCAAATGAAGTCTTATTAATGAGATTTTATGTTTAATAAGATTTACTATTTATATCTATTAGAGTTTGAAGCTTATATTTAGTAAATTTAAAATTTGTTTCATAAAATTTGATAATGATAATATTTATAAACAAGTGTGGCATGGAAGCATGGAAGCTCGATATGTGCAAAAATAAATAAAAGATACATAAAAAATAATTAAGGTTAATATGATTGAGTTAATTATAAATATTTTTTTAAAGTTACAAATTTGTTTTTGGATTAGTTTTACTAGCTATATTTCACAATGGCATAAGTTTTATATTTTGTGAATACATTTAATAAAAATATCCATGTAGTAATGAATGAATTAGTGAATCCTATGTAGCACTTACAACATGCCTAAATTTTAGCCAATATAAAACAGAGTTTATATAATGTTTAACAAATCTAAATATGTTCAAATGGGACATATGATATGGTCAAAATCTTTGCATATTTTTATTAAAGATGGAGTTTAATTTCTTGCTATGTGTTATGTTTCTAGAAATGACTTGTAAATTTATTTATTTTTTGTAAATAAGAGTTATGTGATAATATTAGATCTATTAAACTAGCTATCTATCTAAAAAACCAATAAAATATCAACATATAAACAAAAATAGAAAGAGATCAAGGAAAAAGAAGAAAACATATAAACATGGTTCACCCAATTGGGCTACATCCATGGGAAGGTTGTTTTCTATTTTCTCTAGAAATATCCTACAATATTACAAAGACAGAAACTACAACAGAAATCTCCTACAATATTACAAAGAGAGAAACTACAAATAACCTGATACAAATAATAGTATAAGCACAAGATGAGATGTGATAGCTATAAAAAAGGCTCCCTTGACCCTATTATATACTCAGAGATGTGAAGGAATTACTCTCACATATTGAATGTGAGATAATATAATTCTCCAAAATAACACCTCTTTATAAAATAAATGGGTACAAGAGTATCCTATGCCATAATGAATATGTGATATAATGTGTTACTCTTTTACGTAAGATTATATTCAACTTCCAACTTAATACAGAGACATTATTACCTTCCAAGGAATATAATGTATTCCAACACTCCCCCTTAATAATGGCTAGGATAAGGGCCCATTCTAACACTACCTAACACTAAGGAAGAAATGAGTCATTACTACTCCTTGATGACAACTTCCCTCATCCCAAGAAAATAATGAAGATACACATAATTTTCCTCTGTTAAGGATTTGGTGAGGATATCGACTGCCTATTTCACGGTAGGAAAATACTACAGAGAAATAATACCATTAGTGACAAGACCTCGAATATAATGAGCATCAAGGTTAATATGCTTCATTTTGGAGTGATATTCTAGATTGTAAGCAATCTTAATTGCACCCTGATTGTCACATTTCAACGTGGTGGATGATTTCAGAACCAGACCAAGCTTGGTAAGAACATGCCATAACCAAAAAATTTCTTTAGATGCTTCTTTGGATTCTCTATACTTTGCTTCACATGAAGATAAAGAGAGAGTCTTAAACTTCTTGATGGAACAAGAGATCGGACCTGAATGAAGTTGAAATATGTAACCAACAGTTGACTGTCGATCTGAGCTGTCACCTTCCCCATTAGAATTTGTATAACTAGAGAGTAAAATTGTAGCGCTACTCGAATAAAATACACCTTAATGCAATTTCCCTTGTAAATATCATAGAATTCTCTTCACTGCCTGCCAATGACTTTCATGAGGTTGCTGCATGAACCGAGAAATCATATTGATGGAAAAAGAGAGATATGTTCTACTATGAGTTAAATATATTAAACTTCCAACAAGGTGACAATGAAGAGTAGCATAAACTAGTGGAGTGGTACACTCAATAGTTAACTTCACACCGGATTGAAATGGTGTAGGATTAGGTTTACATTTACTCATATGGAAACGAGCCAATAGATCTGTGGCATACCTAGGCTAAGAGATAAAAATACCATCGGACATATGCCAAATCTAAAGACCCATGAAATAGTGCAATGTACCGAGATCTCTCATCTCAAAATCCTTCTGAAGATAAATTTTCATATCTTGAATTAATACAAGCTAGTTGCCAGTGATAGTTAGATCATCCACATATAAAACGATAATGAGGACACTATCACCAAAGTTCTTAACATATAAATTTGGATCATATATAAAATTCTTAAAGCCATTATTCAAGAAATATGCATCAATTTTATCATACCAAGCCCTAGAGGCTTGTTTGAGACCATATAATGATTTATGTAATTTGCATACTAAACTTGAGGATTCATCAAAAGTAAACCTAGGAGGTTGTTGCATATAAATTTCTCTAGTAAGATCACCATTTAAAAATGCACTTTTAACATCCATTTGATGAATTTCCCACTTAAAATATGAAACAAGTGATAAAATGGTTCTTATTTTGTTCATTTTAGCAACAAGAGAAAAAGTTTCATTAAAATCAATATCTTCAAGTTGATTAAAGCCTTTGGCAACTAATCTAGCTTTATACTTTTTGATATGCCCTTCTGCAGTGAACTTAGTTTTATGAACCCATTTACAACCAAGTAAATTCTTTCCTAAAGGAATAGGAAGAAGAGACCAAGTCTTGTTTCTCAAAAGAGATTCATATTCAGTAGACATATCGTGTTCTCAATGAGGATTACCTTTAGCTTGAGCATAAGTAGGAGGATCATCTATGGCCAAAAATTTGGTCATAAGAGAAAAGTTAGATCTACTTCGACGAGTGTCGGAAGGATTTCTGACCTCACTACCTACAGATTCAAGGGTTTTCCGAGACCAAACAGCAAGAATAGAAGGAACATGAGACACTTTAGGAGCTTCATGAGTTTCAGGTGGAATACTTGAGAGAGAGGAAGAATCAAGATTAATAAGAGGCATAGAACTAGAAGAAGGAATAACAGGAATAGGAGTAAGAGGTGGTACTGATAAATTCAGGATAACATGAGTTTCTACAAACTCAGGAAGGGTAAAGACTTCATGAAATTGAACATGCCTTCTTATTATGACACTTTTATTGGAAGGATCAAACAAATTGTAAGTCTTGGAATTCTCATCATATCCAATGAAGATACACCTGTGAGATTTGGGTTCTAACTTTTTTTGTTTTTCATTAGGAATATGAGCCCCACATTCATAACCAAACACCTTAAAATTATTAATATCTGATTTACGTTCATTCCATTTTTCCTGAAGGGTAACATGCTTAACAACTTTAGTAGGAACTCTATTTAAAATAAAATTAGCACAAAAAATGTCATCAACCCAAAATTTCTCATGCATACCTTTAGAATAAAGCATACATCTAGCCATTTCAACTAAAGTTTTGTTTTTCCTTTCAGCAATACTATTTTTTTGAGGTGTGTAAAGAAAAATCTTATGATGTTCAATACCATGTTTAGATAAATATGCATCAAATTATTTCTTAACAAATTCCCCACCATTATCAAATCGCAAAGTTTTAATACTCTTACCAGATACATTTTAAACCATGGATTTAAATTCTTGAAATTTTACAAATGTTTCACTTTTATTTTTCAAAAAATAAACCGAAGATGTTTTACTGAGGTCATCAATAAAGGTAAGTAAATAAACAACATAGGATATTGAAGGACTTCAAGAGGACCACAGATATAACACTATGAATTAATTGTAAAGGTTCTTTAGCACGCCATGATTTACCTTTGTCAAACATTTCTCTATGATTTTTACCAAGAACACATCCTTCACAAACACCAAAAGTAGAAGAAATATTAGGCAAATCATGAACCATTTTAGTTAGTATTTTCATTTTACCATAATTCAAGTGACCCAATCTTTCATGCCATAATTTACTTAGTTCATTAGCATGAGAAACATAGGAATAAAAGGGTTGCCTCTTAGTTGAATTAAAACTTGCAAATTTATATAAACCAGTTGTATGATCAATGGGGCCAGAAGAAAATACTTTTTAATTTTGGTTGATATCATTAAGAACATATTTATCAGGAAAAGATTCAAATTTAAAACCTTTATGACAAGCACGATAAATAGAAAGTAAGTTGATGGCCATGTTTTGAACATGAAAAACATCTTCCAATTAACCATTAGAAACATTAATATTACCAGAACCAATTATGGGAAGTTTTTTACCATCACCGATAGAAAATTTTTTAGATGAGTTCTTATTAGTGTCATAAGATGTAAATAAAGAAGCATTACCACTCATATGTTTAGAAGCACCAAAATCCATTATCCATTTCACATTAGAAGAAGAATTATTAGATGAAACAATATATGCACATAAAGCTACTTGAGATTCATTAGAATTTTTCTCATTTGCTTTAGTCATTAAATTTTTCCCTTTAAAGCAATTCTTTTCAGGATTGTTAGTTTTACCACAATGCTTACAAGGATCGAACGTTTTTTTCTTCTTACTAGTTTCATGATGTGCATGAGAAGCATGACCATTATTATTAGTATGATTAGAAGTGTCTGAACAAGAACCTTTAGCATTATTAAAACTTTTCTTAGGATTCTTATTATGTGCCATAAGAGCTTTATTAGGTGAGACTTGTTCTGAAGCAATCAAACTGTCTTGCTCATTTATAAACCCTTTACAGAAATCATAAAAAGTAGGTTTTGTGGTAATTTGAGACAATTCAAGAGCCCTATTCCTAGTTTGGATGAACATGTCAAAACAAGATGGAAATTTTTGTTCTACAAGAATGATAAGAGCAATGTCTTTCTTCTTGTAATATTTATCACAACTATTTAACTTTTCATTTAAGGTTTTCAATTTAGTAAGATACAATTCTACTCTATCAAAATTATTAGGATCTAGCTCATGAATCATCTTTTCAAGGTCATAAGCAGAAACATCATTATATTTATCAAATAAAGAAGCAAGAATTTCCCATACCTCAATTGGGCTATCTTTTGCCTCAATAATTACCTGAAGACTCTCTAAAACCGTTTGACCAATGAGCCCTCTTGCATGATCAAAATTTTCTTCCCATTTATCAAAGCATGAGAATCTGTAGGTTTCTTGTATTCACCATTAACCAACCTCCATAGATTCTTACTCCTGAGAACATCAATCATTTTCATTTTCCATGAAAGATAGTTAGAGTCAACAAGTTCAGGAACAGAAGCTACTTCTGAAGTCATAATGATAGAAATTTTGACAATAAATATAAACCCAAATGCAAGAAATGACAAGAGAAAAAGTGGATAGAAAACTGTACATTTTTATAGTTCGTTTGTCGTCACCGAAAAATGTGAAAAAAGATACCAATCTTAAATCAGTGATAACTTTGATTTCGAGACTCTGTTTGAGCTCATTTTATTTTTGAAATTGGGTAGCTCAGTGAGAGGAACCCAAATATCTACCCATTTCTAGGAAATTATGCACAAAAGGTAACATATCTCATAAAAACTTCAGGTGGAAAAACAAAAAACACTCAATAATGTTCCAAATGCTTATTGTAACGAGTTTTCGGAAATGAAGAGTCACTCTGCATCCGTCTATGCAGCCGAAATTATAATCTGATCTTTCAGTCCGCCAATCTTCTGCCCTGTAGAAAAACAAAAACTATTGTAACTGAATATTACAACTAGAATCCTATAGAAAAACAATCAATAACCCCTTGAAAATCCAAAAAACATATAGATCTTATAGAAAAACAATCAGGAGCCCCTTAAAAAAAATTCTTCAAGAAAAACTACAAAACGAAGTTAGGGTTATGAGAGAAAAAAAATCAAAGATAAAAAGAGTGCCCAGATAATAAAAAATGAAGATACACGTTAATGATTAAATTCAAAGAAGATGTTAGATCATAGTAACCATGGCTTTGATACCATGTGAGAATATTAGATCTACTAAACTAGTTATCCATCTAAGAAACCAAAAACATATCAACATATAAATAAGAACAAAGTAAGAATAGAAAGAGAACGAGGAAAGGTTGTCTTCTATTATCTCCAGAAATCTCCTACAATCTTACAAAGATGAGATGTGATAGTTATATATAAGGCCCCCTTGACCCTATTATATACAGAGGTGTGGAGGAATTACTCTCACATATTGAATGTGGGATAATATAATTCTCCAAAATAACACCTCTTGATATAATAAATGGGTACAATAGTATACTATGCAATAATGAATATGGAATACAATGTGTTACTCTTTTACAGAAGGTTGTATTCAACTTTCGGCATAATACAAAGACATTATTACCTTCCAAGGAATATAATATATTCCAACAGGTTAGCCTTATCATTCATTTTTTTCTTTTAAAAAAAACAAAAGACACTTATCTATTGGTCATTTATATTCATCTAATTCATTGAAAAGACTTAAAAAGGGATTTGGTTTTGCAAATTTTCCTTTTAGTGGTATAACAAATTTTACAATTTTCTTTCTTCCAAAAGAAAAAACTAAAAAATATCTACAAATTTTACAATTTTCTTTTCACAAAGGCTCCTTTTTTTAAAAGTTATTCATCTATCATATTAGGGGATCTTGTAATGGACAGAACGTGTGCACTCAATTTTCTTAGATAAGATGACAAAGAAAGAATTCAGGGACCGATTTGTATACCAGTTTTTCATAAAGAAAGTTGGGGTGTGCAAGTCAAATCCACTAATCCGACTCTGATTTAACTCTTCACCGATTTTTCTTTGACAAATATCATATTTGTGAACTTGAAACATGAATCTCGACTTGTTAGTTTTACATTCCAAGAATATTACCAAACAGAAGACTCGAGGGATGATGGAGAACACTAGCAATCTAAGACATACGTCTTTACTTTTCTTTCAATTTGTCCAAATATCATAATCGTCGTTAAGGTTTCAATTAAGAGAAATTTAAGAGTAGCACATTTCTAGCATCAAAATGATAAAATTTGAAAAAACGAGTTAATATTGAATAAATTCACGTTTGAATCCGAAATCCTTTGAAGCTTTTGATCTATGTATTAATTGGTTGTTGTAAACGAATAAATATATTTCTTAGGAAAAAAAATTTGTGAAATTGAATACCGCAAATATAAAATAAAACGTGTAGTAGTTGAGAAGTCAGTGAGTTCGAATTACGCCATACCTACAATTGTAATTGTGGTTGATCAGCAGGAGAAGGAGACACACCGTCTCAAACTTTCAAATGAACTTTTTGATATTGCATGATTCACATGCATGATAGTTAGCTTGATCATTATAGTAAATTAAATGCAAGCTTCAGGCCATAACCAGTTATGAGTATTTATTTGACTCGTTAATAAATAAATTAAAAAAAAAAACTCAAGTCAGTCATTTACTAGTTATTTAACAAAACACTCATCCAGTTATTTAACAAAATAAACAACTTTTCAAGAAGATCTTTCCTAGCTCATTTCAACATTTAACTTTTATATCAATTTTTTTATCAATAATAATAATAATATAATAATAACAAATTATAAATTAGTTAATTTTTATAATTCCTTTAATTTTAGCAACTTGAAATCTTTATAATGATCATAAAGATCTACCAGTTAACAAAATAAACAATTTCTCAAGAAGATCTTTCCTAGCTCATTTCAATATTTAACTTGTATATTAATTTTTTTATCAATAATATTAATATAATAATAATAACAAATTATAAATTAGTTAATTCTTATAATTCTTTTAATTTTAGCAACTTGAAATCTTTATAATGATCATAAGTGTTTTGATTTTTATTATGGATTCATGCTTATTGATATTTACTAGACCTTTAATTTATATGACTGCACTTATAATAATAAAATTTAATAAAATTTGATCATAAAACTTATTAATAAAATTTATATTAAATGTTAATTTAATTTAAAATTTCATTTCTCTTAAGAATGTTTGAGAAGTGCAACAAAATTAGGTTTACATGGTTATTTCTTTGATAGATCCAAATGCAATTAGGCCGCTGAGAAGGAATACTCCCCAACTTGTGGACAACATAGAAAAAATCGAGGACGAGTTGGAAGGATTTATAAGTTTATAGAGACATCTCCATGGAAATGCTTTCCTACTGTGTATCCAATGTCTACCCATTTGAATAACTCGATTAATCTATGGCTATCCTAGTTATCTTAAATCTTCCACCCAACAAAGTCATCTACGGAAAGCAAAATGGGAATTGAGTGTTTTACAGTTGCACCCTCCATCTTACCCTTACAAATTTCATCCTACATTGAATGCATTGAATGAGTTCAATAACTGGTATAATTCTAGTCGACGTTTTTTTTTTTCAGAGGGAGAAAAAACTCAGGTTTATATTTTGTACCAGTATTGTTCTAAAAAACCAGTTTGTATGAAAATTATGTCTTAAAACATACAGTCCATGAGTATTCAAAAACTTAGACTATTCAAAAAAATTCTTATATCAACAACAATTTGTCCTAATGTGCATCTGTCAATGTTACAAATCAACAATACCCATGTGTTATCCATGAAAATGAAAAAAATTCAGATATATCAAATATATACTTGAGGACAACCACCCCTGCTAAGGAGTCAAAAAAGAAACAATGTATATGTAGTGGGTCTATCTGGTATATTGAGTTGCCATCCCTACAAAAATTCTGGGCCTATCCCCCAATGTCGAGAGAAACTCAAAAAAAATTACCATTCCAGAGATCCCAACCCTAGAAACATCTGACAAAGTGTAGTTCATAACTCCAAATATGCCCCCAAGGCCTTTCTTCAATAGTTGATTTGGAGTAGTGTTTTTCTTCCGGTAGATGTTTGTATAGATAATAGTGGAGAATGTCCGGCCAAGTTCATTAATCCTTTCCAACCAGTAATTGAGCTTCCCTGGTGCCAGTGTGTTATGGTGGTTCATGTAGTCAATAAGTACTTTGGAGTCCCAAAAAAACCAAATTTTATCTATGTAGAGTTGTTTGGAGAACTAGAGAAGTCCCGAGAGCGCCAACACCTCAGCCCTGGTGTTAGTACCCATTCCACCAAACAAGTGGATCTTGTAATGATAGGTAGGAGAGATCATGAGCCATGCTCCACAACCACAACGTTGTTGTTGTGCCTCCCCGTCAAAGAAGATCACTGGATAGTGCATCTTAAAATGTCTAAACCTATGTGAAAGATTATTTGGTGGCCCATCTATAATATTTTGTCCCTTCCAAGTCTTGAGAATCTATCCTGTTGCCCACTAAGGTGTAATTTTTTTCTCTTCAAAAACCCCTTGTTTCTATGGCACCAAATCCTCCAGTGTGCTATGATGGGAATATTCCTGAGGTTATATCTTTTTCTTGTCCACTACATGTAGTATTCCTAGGCATTCGAGAATGATGAGACCTAAAATCTAAACGTTTTCCTTAGGTGATCCCAGATGGATCTAGAAAAGGTACACTAATAAAATAGTTGTTCATTATCACCCTTCGCAAGTTTTCACAGACAACAAAAACCCAGAACACTCCAGCCCTATTTCCTAAGATTCATCCAGGTCAAATTTTTGTTCTTACTTACCAGCCAAAATAATATGATTTGTTTAGTATGCGTGCTCATTTTCAAGATGTCCTTTACCTAATTTGTCATCATGGGCTCCCCATTTTGTGTAATCATCATTTTATAAGTGTCCCTTGGCCTTTAGTTACCTTCATGTATTCTACCCCCCCATGAAATATGATCACCAGTGTTGTTATAAATAAAACTCGTGGACAGTAATCCCTTCGTGAAAACCCTCAATTCCTATGCCATCTATTCTATTATTGAAATATTCTCAGTGTCCATCCAATTTAGTGTGCCCTCCTCCGAGCCTTTAATAATTTGTCCAGGATAAAAAATCACCCTATTCTGTAAGAATTTTTTTAGCTAGGCATAGGTGTGATTGATATCCGGATGACCCCTAATTCCACCATTTCCAATTATTATCTTCCTACCATTCCCAAAAGTCCAATACATATTTTTCTCCTATATAGGCCAAACCTTCCTAAAGCCAGCCCAAATGTATGACTTCCCATGGTCCTTTTCCCAACAATCCACCAGTCTGATTTTCAAATTCTGTTATCCAAAATATTTAAATCAAATGGCATCTCTCCATATCTTAGGTGTATGAAAACACCTCCAAATTGACTTAATAAGAAGGGATTTCCCAAAGATATGAGTATCCAGGATGCCCCACCCATCCAGCTCCTTTGGTTTCATGAGTTGGTGCCACTTGATCATATGTATCTTCCCATTGTCACTATCTCCCCAAGGTGAAATTTTCCATCAGTGAATTAATTTTGTGGGTGATAGACATGGGAATGAGAAAACTATGTGCCCAATAAGTAGATATTTGTTGTAAAATAGCTTGCACAAAGACCAACTTACCCCCCTTTGACAACCACCTCGAAGACCATCAGTTGATTCTCCTCCCATATTTATCAATGATCCAAAACCAGTCAGCCACCCTATACTTGGAAAGTTTTAATCGGAATCATAGGTATGTTAAACCATCCTCAATGTGACCAGTCTTATAGTTAAAAGTTCCAGCAATCTATTCTCTAACTACTACATCTCGATTAGAAAATATCATGCATGAATTTTCTTCTTTGGCCTGCATACCAGTAGCCTCACAAATTTTTTGAAAAATCGTCACATTGACAGAATAAGCATACCGAAAATCAAAAAATCATCTACGAAAAATCTGTGTGAGATGTCATGCTTTTCTGTGATTTTTATCCCACGAAAATTGCCTCCCACTAATGTCTTATTGATCATAATGTTGAAACTGTCCATTACAAGTATAACAAATAATGGAGATAAAGCATAGCCTTTTCTCAACCCTCTTCCAGTTCTAAAGAACTTCTATGCATTTCCATTGATAATGACAATCATGTGTACATTGGAAATGAACCCCATGATCCAGTCTGCCATACACCCACCAATCCTAATTTTAAGAAGTACCATCCTGAAGAATACCTAATCAATATGGCCATATTCCTTGCTAAGATCGATCTTCATGGTGACTGCTTCCAAATGTCGGTCATGAATTGTATGTAGAATCTCTTGTGTTGAGGAGAAAATGTCACGTATGATACAATTGTTTAGGAAACCTGGTTGTTCTTTGGTGATATGTGAGGATAGGACACCCTTACGTTTTTCTACAATGATTTTTGTGATAAATTTATAAAATGTGCTGGATAATGAGATAGGCTGATAATCCTCAAATGTTTTCATTCCCTTCTTTTTAGGAGTGAGTGCTAGGAAGGTGGTGTTGATAGCCCCATGGATATGACCTGTAATGCATGCTTCTTCAACCAAATCTGTAATGTCATTGAGCAGATAGTCAACAAAGTGTAGATAAAAGTCAGGCATTTATCCATCAGGGCTTGGACTTTTTTCTAGAGATAATAATCTCAGAACTCCTTCCACCTCCTCCTTACTGACCTTCTGGTTGAGTCTATCTCTATCAGTCTCATTGAACATGAGCAGATAGTCCTCGATCAGCCACCTTTTTTTTTCCAAAAAATCCTCTTCCCTAGCCTTGTAAAATGACTCAAAGTGTTTAACCGCCGCCATTTGGATACTATTTGTGGATGTTTGTTCTATCCCATCAAACTCAATACACCAAATCACGTTTTGGTTCTTCCTACCATCTTCAAATTTACGAAAAAAAAATTGTTCTTGCCACCCTCCCTGAGCCAAAGTGCTCTGCTTTTCAGTCTCCATGTCTTATCCTGTATGAGTAGGATCTTTCGTTTTTCTTCCTCCAAGATGTTGAGTCTAGTCCAATCCCCTCCAGCAAAAGACCCTATGTCCATGTTGGGAATATCTTCTCTATCTCCTTCACTATCTCCCACAATTTCTGTGTCAATTTTTGTTGTTTCTCCCTTTCCCAATCTCAGACCACCCGCCTATGTTTCCTCAAAGTGTCTGATAGAAAACACATGGTCGAGGTCCCTTCCTCCCTGTTGTGTCTTTGAAGAAAAAAACTAACCATTTCGTTAAACTCACTATCTTCAAGACATGTTCTATTAAAATTAAAAGGGAACCCCTTAATCACATGTTCAAACTGCCACTCCAAAGTCACGCGTCGATGGTCTGATATGTGCAGCACTTCTACCCAAGACTTGGTTCTTCCCATATTCTCCAGCAAGGTTTCATTTACTAAAAATCTATAGATCCTTATTGCTATAATATCCTTTGCATTGCACCTGTTAAACCATGTATAGAAATCATTAATAGGCCTTAGGTCAATGAGGTGTGCACTTCTAAGAAAATCTCTAGGGTAGTCTACCAGAGGATCCCTTCTGCGTCCCAAACCCCAACTTTCCCCCATATCGAGTGTGAAGTTCATATCCCCAGTGAAAATGGAGTTTTTAATTGATAGAACCCCACTAGACTCCATTCTACCCCAAAACATTTCCCGCTCTTGGTATGGGGCATAAATTTTAATCAGGTGGATCCTCTATTTGTGACCTCGAAGAAAACCTGTCAGAATGATATCCCTAAAAAAGTTGTAGGCCACAAAATTCGCCCACCTGGGGTCCCATATCACCTCTAGCCCACCTAACTTTCCCTTGGCGTCTTTAACCATGACATGCTAAGCTGGGAACATGGCACAAAAATATGACAAATACTTAGCAACCCTCATCATATTCTCTTGAAAACAAATAAGAAAAAGATCCATGATTCTACAAAATTCCTACAAAGAAATAAAATTTTCCCTCCCCTGCAAACCCCGGATATTCAGATTGCAGTACTTCATTAAAACCCATCTCGTTTGGGCTCCAGTGCTCTAAGGACCTGATGGATAGCCAGTGAGATAGGGATATCACAGAAATTTCCAAGATGTAAATCTATGTGATTAATCTCGGTAGCTAGGGATCACTTCTTCAGTCTCGGATGACCCTTGCCCTTCTGAATGGTGACATTTGATATAGATGAAGGGATGAGGTGGATGAGGGGAGACATGGGTCTAGATGGATAGACCTCAATCGACATAAGGTCGGCCTCCAGATTTTGTAGATGTAATCCGATATCACTACCCACAGAGTTGTGTGGAAAAGTGGGTGCATCGGGTTCAAGAGGGGACCCCGAGGGTGGACCGGACCAGATGGTTCATGTTTCGATACGTCCATCAGAGGAGGAGGGTGAACCATAATGTCGCTCGACATTAGAAGCAGGGTGTCATTAGTGGGATTGGGAGATTGGACCGATGTTTCGAGAACCTCCATGAACAGATGCCTCCTCTCTGTCAGCAAAGGAACTTCCAGGAGATAAATGGGGACACCATCGGAACAACAGGTAGACACCAGGTGATATGGCTTTCCAGGAGATAAATGGGGACACCATCGGAACAACAGGTAGACACTAGGTGATATGGCTTTCTGACCCTAGACATACCCCCCTTCAAGCATGGTGAGGTTCGGTAGTGTAAATATCTATCTCCCATGGAATCCTTCCCCATACCCTCATGTTCAAAATATTGTAAAGTGAAAAGTGGAGAGTCAACTGGAAACTTAGCATTTTGGGTTATCGAGAGGGCATCCCCATATAGTCTCTATTATTCAGAAAAGCATGCACATGTGACCAAGTCTTCAATTCCTCCCGAGGTCGCATAGCTCACCCACCAGGACCTGTCGCACAAGAACTACGCAGGTGGCTCACTTGATGATAGTAGTGGCAACGAAATGGGACCTACCAATAATCTATAGTCTATTTGTGTACAAAATTATCCCAGACGAGATCAATATAAGGAAGAAGACCCCCCACGAAGGGCACCTCGACCAATATCCAAGCCATACGCTTCTCATAGATATCGAGACTCTTGGGGTCAAAAAATCGACATTTTCTAATGCAGTCCCCAATCGCCATGAGTACATGAAAGGTCCATAATTCCAAAGGAAGATTGGGTAACATGACCCATACCAAGTGATTCTAAAGTGTGTTACAGCAAGGATTGAATCCCACATACAATATGTGTAGAGATAAAAAACAACGACTAATCACCCACGTCCACCACAAAATCTGGCCTACATCCACTGGATCCACAAAATGGAAACTAGACCATCCCATCAGCAACTTAAAAATCGTTGGAGGACACCCCAATAATTTTTTCTATGCATCTGATAATCATTGAGTCATATCTATATCTTTGTTGTTCACAAAAATCTAGCACCCAACCAGTGACATGGGCTGGATATTATAGTCCCCCATCATATCCTACCCGAGACTCAACACTCTTCCATTGCTGGAAAGCTTGAATGGCTTAACAGGTTAAGCCGAGGTTTTCTGTAGATCCCTATCAGGAGAAAGTATCATTTCCTCTGATGAGAGCTCAGGAATGATGCTGGCAAGGAATGAAGAAAAATTTTGAATTGTGTTTCCCTTCCATGTAGTTAACGGTTTCTAATGTGCCGGTGGATCCGTCACCTTATCTCATCCTTCTGCCACCTCCGTCGCATGAAAATATACATCGTGATGTGGATCTGTATCTAATTCTGCCAGGAAAGCTTCGAGATCTGCCATGTACACCAACTCACATCACCATCGGTAGGTATAAACCTAGTTGATGGTCAAATTCATCACCCCCCAAAAACTCCAAAGATATGTCCTTCTACCAAAGTTATATTCCAGAGATATTAATGTCATAAATTCTTATTAAACCTCCAGATCAAAACCAATCCCAATTTAACTACTCCCTACAGAAAGTAGTACCGCCTGCCAAAAACTCAAACCAAACAGTCTAAAGTCAATAAATGTCCCTTAATGAAAAGGAATTTACTGAGAAGACCCACTACCAAACCTCGCCTCGGAAATATATCTAAAATTACCTACCACCGGAGGAAAACAAATTCTCATACAAGACTTCACTAGAAATTTTAGTCTGGTGCTTCTTGTCTAGCAAAAATGTAGACACCCAGAAGATGGAAGTTAGACAACCTCCAACCTAAAGTGAACCTCCCCCAAGTGCTAGTTCAGTGCCTTTCCACAACATAATTACATACATACACTATTGTTCCACCAGATTTCACAAGGAAAACATATTCTGATCAAGAATTCACTAGGATGTTTAGTCTGATGCTTCCAGTCAAACAAAACATGAAGACTCCCAAAAGGTGGATGCCATAAAACCTCCGACCAAATGTGAGCATCCCCCAAAAGCGAGTGCAGTGGATATCCACAACAACAACATATAGATAAACTAATGTCCCACCATTTTTCGCATAAATTTATCTCTGCACTTTTGCAGGGCTTCATTAATGTGGTGGTAAAAATAGATTTTCCATAGTAAGAAGAAACCAAGTTTACCTTGTCCCCCTTCCTCCCGCCACAGTCTAGATGTGTGTGATTTGTAGTTGAACTAGAAGCAATACAATTTGAAACCCCTAAGAACCCACTCTATTACAAATGTGTAATTTATCGATCAACCTCCAATCCTACATGTGGTAACACATTATCAAAAATCAGTGCTACAAAACGCGACAATGCTTTAAATCATGGTTGCATTATTAGTTATTGTATACTTATGCATATAATGGAAGTGATTGAAAGTCCCTTTACTTTATTTCTCTAGGAGGTATATTGAAAATATGGTAGAGATGATATTGGTTGGGAGTATCCTCCCTACAACAAAGAGTGGGAGCAAGAGCAATGTTAGGATTGCAATTAGTCTACCATTGACTAGATTGCAAGGTTTCGTTGTGGTTGATGAAAGGAATTTTAAAATGATTGAAAGACATTGGCTCCTCGAAGAAAATATTTGAGTATGCTTTTTCTATTTCGTTATGTAAGTTGTGCCTATAAGGAGTCCCTATAAGAGCTTATGTTTATCCGTAAAAGAAATAAAAATTTGATAAAAACAAATATGGTGATATTTTGTGAGATATGTTGTTTTGAACATCATGAAGAGATGGAAGAAATGAAATGATTAAAGAAACGATTGAAACAAAATGAAAGGACGGAGAACTATGTTTATCCGTTAAAAAAAAAAAAAAAATTGAGAAGAACAAACATGGTGATATTCTGTGAGATATGTTTTTTTTGAACATCATGAAGAGATGGAAGAAATGAAATGATTATAGAAACGATTGAAACAAAATGAAAGGGCGGAGAAACATTCAAACAAAAGGTTTGATTATTAGATTTAAAATAATTTTTTTTAATTATACATCTTATAGAGTTTGAGATAAATCACAATCCTCAATTTCCAATTATAATTAAGAATATTTATTAGAATAAAATCAAGTATTTCTTGTATTTTTTTTTAAAATTAAACATATGGAAGATAGATTTTAATATAAAAAATTTATCAGCTAGCAAATTTTCTTTTTTGGTTTACTTTATAGGGAAAATTAACCTATATCTAGCTAAATTAGTTATTTTCAAGTAAAAGTTCTTTCCAAGAAATCACCATGTCAATTGAAGTTATTCCCAAGAAACGAGTATGTCAATTGTTGGTAATACTAGAACCCTAGTGGAAAGGATAATAAGAACTTCTCCCTACCACCCAAGCTACACCACTTGTTATCTATCATAGTAAAATTATAATATTAATATTTTATTTTTACAATAAATTCATCATTAAAAATATATATGTAACTTTTATCTTGAAAAGCATGGTTGTAAAAAACTCAAAACTCATTAATATCAACCTACATATATCTTAACCTCAAATATAAACCAATAAAATACAACTCTTAATTAATTTCTTTTTCAAATATTTAAGTTATATTATTGCGTCTAGAGGCGTTTTGTATAAAGGTAATGTTATAGTGGTGTAAATGTTTGTAACTCAGTTAAAAATATAAAGTAATATAGAGCCATAGTGTGGTAAATGAGTGTAAACATTTAAATGTTGCCACAACTAATAAAATAATAATAATAATAATAAAATAAATAAAAACCAATTTATTATGTTCTAATTTTTTATTATTATTATTTTTTTTTTAAATTACAACAACTTTTTTGATAAAAGAAAAATCATAATATACTTATCACATTAAGATATATACCATATATTAATAGTTATGAATTAATATGCATTTTATCATATAAATTAAATAATGATTCTATAACCATACTTAAATTTAATTAATAAGCTCATAAAAACTTAATACTTACAACAAACTTACAATATATCAAGATTCTTAGCCATGGATATTCACTCACTCCCACTTTATTAGGGGTATTATCAACTTTTAAATAGGCTTTGTTATAGTACTATGGGCCAATACCATGGTTTATTAATACCACATGCAAGAAAAAAAAAAAAAACTCATTTCACAATCAATTTATTTTATAAATATATTTTTCTAATTTAATTTTATATAAAAAAAATGTTCTAAATACTTTTGAGATATATCTAAATCATCTATCCTCACCATTGCTAAAAAATTTAGATGGATATTCCATATAGATTAAATTAAATTAAGTTTTTGTCAACAAAACTAAAAATGAGAATACTTTAATATCTAGTGATGTGAAATTTATATAATATAAGTAATATTATTATGATTTGGCATATATCCGTATTAACTAAATATCTACCAAGGGATAAAGAGAATAGAATCTCTTGAGGTGCAAATCTTTCTTTTAGTTTTAAGCTAAAGAATAAATTTCCATCTAGAGTAGAGAGATTTGATTCTTATCTACTTTAGGTAAATCCAAAAATAAAATAAATCTATATGAGTATCTATTCAAATTTCAAATTATTTATTAAAATAGTTATAATAATAATAATTATTGTTATTATTATTTTAATAATTATAACAATATTTTTTTAATGTCATTATTAATATAATATATTGACTAAAATTTTGATATATTAATAAAAAATGTATGAAGTTAACTGAAATTTTAAATTAATAAAATTATTATTAGTTTGTCTATGAAATATAGATTGAGAAGTTTTATGTTGAGAGTTTTTTAGGCATTTATTTTTATTTAGAAGATGATACTTGATCCTATGCCCACTTATTTGTGAATTTAGAATACTTAATTATTCTAGTTAGCCATTTAGGCAATTATAATCATTTTTATATAAATTTAAATTTAATTAATTATTTAAAACGATTATAAATTATAAGTGTTATATATTAATCATTAGTTAAAAGATTAATTTTTTTAGAATATTTAATTATCTTCGCTAGCCATTTAGGATATTATAATAACTTTTATATAAATTTAAAATTAATTAATTAATTAAAATTATTACAAATTATAAATGTTATATACTAATCTAATTTTAAATAAATTTATAAAATTAATTAAAAAAAAAAAATCTATAGATTAAAATAAATATATATATATATATATATATATATATATATATATATATATATATATATATATATATATATATAATTGAATGTAAATTAAATTTATTATAACGCATATATACTCAAAGATTTAAAAAAAAAAAAAAAAAAATCTTGAATACTTCTAAATGTGTGTATAGAAGGAAAATTTTCCCTTTAGTATTTTCCTTTCATTCACCTTTCATTCATAAAATGGAAAACTATTTTTTATTCTTGATAGAATATGAAATCCACACACATTCAAAAATCAAGTAGTGCAGTAATAACCAATTTTACCAACTTACAATCGCAACCTTTAGTAATTATAAAATGATTTCAAGTTGATGATCAAACTAAATTCAGCGAAAAAATAAAAATAATCCAGCCCTATTTACAAAAAAAAATATGCAATAAGTAGAATAAAACCACGAGTTCACCTCTATTGTTTTCACTTGAACCCATATTTTCTTTAAATGAAAGAAATGAGATTTAAAAGAATGAATCTTGAAGCCAATCCCAATAATTCGGTCATTACCATGGTAGACATCGTGAAAATACCATCAAGTTGTGGTCGAGTATAATTGAATTTATTTCAGGATCCTTGGGTGAGAATGACTTGGAGTCATATTAAAATGAGAAATAAGACTCAATTTATGTGCTACGATTTTTAATGATGGTGTAATGTATTTTAAAAGTGCTGCATTCCTTGTGAGGAAAATCACCCATATCACCCATTTCATCAGGGAAGGTGATGCCTATACCTCCCCCAATTCATTATTGGGAAACCAAGTTCTAATATAGTATTCCAAGTTAATCCCATGCAATAATGAAAATAACTCATCTGATCATGTAAAGTAATGCCTATACCTCCTCCAATTCATTATTGGGAAACCAAGTTTTAATATAGTATTCCAAGTTAATCACATGCAATAACGAATAAATTTTTAGAGATGTTTTCAACTCGTTCCATACTTGCGACATAATTGAGAAACTAAGAAAAAATGCGAGTATTTGATTCTTCATTGGAGTGACAAAGTGGGAATTAACTCAGCCCTTCTTTACCACTCCTTTGTAGCCTATCCCAATTTAACACTTTATTATAGACAGCAAGCTACATGAGGGCCTTTACTTTACTTAGAATCACTACCTTCCATATTTTCAACCACAACCAGTTGACATCCTTATCATCTCTATTGCAAAGATCTTGGTAACAAAATTTAACTAATGAGAAACCCCTTGGCTTAATCTAAGCCTAGAAAAGTTCATTATAGTCTTATTTAATTAAAATATGATATTGGTTTAATGGATTTATAAATTGATCACAAGTATCCATATTATCATATTATTCCAATGTTCTAAGCATTATGGAAGCCTTGAAATTACAAGGTAGCCTATGTTGGATTGGCTATATGATTGAGTGAATGTATTCTATTATCTCTGACCATTATGGTCACTTCTACTATGAGAATGACTTCCATATGAAAACTCATAATGGAATTCGATCCAATCCTAAATTTTATTCCATAACCTGCTCGTAATTCCAGGTGTGGCTTGAGCGCAAGGAAGAATAATGTCATATATTTATACTAATTTGAAATATTTTAGATCGAATTGTGTTCCTTCCTAATCCTATCAATGATTGTGTGGGGATTTATGAATTTTGACTCAATATTTTCCCCAAAATAATTTTTTTATAAGTACCACCCACAAATATTTTCCCAGTATGGAGAGCCCAAAGGAATGAAGGTTATTGAGGCCCCAACCTCCTTGCACTTTTGGAGTAGTCAAAACCCTCCAACTCACTTGTTTGAATCATGATTGTCATCACACCAAAACCTGTAGGTATTAGTAACTAATGCATTACAACAGCTAATGGATCCTTGAGACATAATTAAGAATATGTTTTGAAACACATAGGGGCTAATCATTATCCAACGCCCAAGAATCTCCCCCCTAGCGTGAACCAAGAGTGTTTCAAAATCAATACCTTTAGCTCTAATACCACTTGTTTGAATGACGATTGATGTCACACCAAAGCCTATAAGTGTTAGTAAAAGGATGCATCACTATAGTTAACATATCCTTGAGAGGAGGTTAAGAACATGTTGTGAGACACATAGGGGCCGCAATATTATCCAATGCCTAAAAAATTTCATATTATAAGGAGAGGAGAGAGAAAAATGATGGCTATCTAGTAGAAGTTAGGGAGGAATTGCATATTCATATTTAGGAGGATTATGCATGAGGGAATTCACATAAATGGAGTGGAAATAGCCATGTCATCCTCTAACTAGTGTCTCATCAATTCCACATATCATCCTATATGGCACCCCTTACCACCTATAAATGTATGGAAGATGGTCTAATGATGGCTAAAGTATAGGTCCAGATGAGTTCCTAATGAAATAATGAGTGAAATTTACCGTAACATCCACCTCTACTAAGGATCTATCCCATTCTCTATAACAATTTCTTGCTCATTTAGAGATAACTTTCATTACTTGTGGCAATGACAATATAAAAGCATCCCTTACCAAATGTACAAAATATTAACCACCAACATAGTCCATCCTAACTAATGATCTACCAAGTGCCAAGAGGGACCAAATCTCTCAAGATGAAAAATTCCTTTTTGTATAAATTCGTGTAGATTCAAATTTGTAATTTTAATTTGCTAAATGAATCTACTTTGTCAATTGCATAGATCGATTTAAATGGACGTGAAATTACGTAGCATACAAGAGAAATAACTCCATCAACACATTACATAATTATTTCCTAGGGAAAACCATAGCTAAAATCCCCTCTATATAAATATTGCATTAACCAGAAAATATTAGAATATTACAATGCTTTGCTCATGCTCGAGCAACCTCTACACTATATCTATCTGTCTCACGACTTCCTAGACAAGCCTAGGCCATTAATCAACCAAATTTTGGCTTACTCGAGTCCCAATTTTCTTGGTTTGTTTCCATGGATAATTAACCCTTATTAATTAGGAAAATCACCATCCAATACTATGCAATCCATTATAGGCCTTCCTATGACTACATGCACCACATGTACAATTTTGATGATTATAAAACTGATAGAAAACTTCCCTTGAACTCCAATCTCAACTAGGTAACTCTCAGTTCACACATGCATGAGTTATTTATGGTTGATCTATCAGTTAAACAGTTGATCATGAAGTAAACATGCCACCACTTGACCTCCAACTAGTTCCTCTAGCAGTTGGAACTACTTAAATATATTTTCACTCACATAAACTAAATTAATTAATTACAACTCAAAATAAACTCAACTAGGGCTCCTGAAAAGTAGGAGCCACACTATATCACTCAAGTTATACCCTCAACTCGAATTAAATAAACCAACTAAGTCAAACTAACTTAGTTAACTTGTACGAGCTATCATGAGATGTGGAATTACAATTTTCTTCTAATTTAATTCAATGGAAATTAAATTATAATCTTTATTGGTGCCATTTTCAACACTCCCTCTCAGCAACAAAGGGATTATCAGATACCTCTATCCTGCCTCTATGGAACTCGAATTTTCCTGTTGGCAGTGCTTTAGTCAATATTTTTGCATCATATTTCTCTGTAGGAGTGTACTCTAGCACCATGATCTACCTCTGCACACAATCTCTGAGATGGTGGTACTGAATGCCAATATGCTTGGAACTATCATGAAAAAATTTATTCACTGGGATTTTGATACAACTCTAGTTGTCACAGTAGATCACCGTAGGATCCAACTAGTGACCAAATAACCCAATTAGGATCTTCCTCATCCAGATAGCCTAACAAGTTGCTTGACTAGAAACCATGTAATCTGCTTTTGCTGAACTGAGTGAAACTAATCTCTACTTATTTTTGTACCAAGAAACTATTGCTGACCCAATACTGAAGATTCCTCCTAATGTGATCTTCCTGTCTAATGGAATCCCTTCCGAATCTGCATCTGTGAAGCCTTTCATCTTCAATCCCTCTATCCGTATATACCAAAGACAAAATCGAGTGGTGCCTTTGAGGTATCTCAACACATGCTTGGCTTCCTCCCAATATAGTTTTGTTTCCTTAACCATTTCTTGACTAAAATGGTTATCCGCATAAGGCATGTCTGGTTGTGTTTTTACTAAGTACATAAGTGAACCCACAAGCTTCCTGTAAATGGTAGCTTCTACCACTTCTCCTAAAGTATCATCTTCCTTCTATTCCATGCTATAGGAGACTCCATGGCTTTGTTTCTCTCCATCTGAAACTTCTTCAGTATCACATTGGCATACTTTCCCTGAGAGACAAACAGTTCCCCATTTCCTTGCAACATTTCCAAACCAGGGAAATAATACATGAGCCCCATGTATTTCATCTCGATTTCTCTTGTCAAATATTCTTTGCAAGTTTTTATCAGCTTCTCATCACCTGTTAGAATTAAATCATTGACATATAATACTATAATCAATAATTTACCCTCAACCAAAATATGGTAAGGGTTTTCATTTACTTCACTTTTGGTGAAGCCCAACCTGGCGAAATAATTGTCGATCATGATGTACCAAGCACGACGTGCTTGTTTCAATCCATACATAGCTTGATTGAGTCTGTACAAATGAAACTCTATATTCAAGGTCTCGAATCCTTCTATCTGCTATATGTGCACCTCTTCCTCAATCACTTCGTTGACGAAATTTGTCTTCGCATCCATCTAATGTATCTTCCATCCCTTCTGCATTGAAAGTGATAGAATATATCTGATTGAAGAGTATCTTATGTTTCTTGACACTGTTATATGTTGCTTGCTTCACCTTACAAATCCACCTAGATCCTAGAAATGACTTGTCCTTTGGTCTTGGGACAACTTTCCATGCACTTTTTTCGAAAATGGAGTCATAATCCTCTACCATGGCATCAACCCATACTATTTTTTGCACTACTTCCTAAAATTAGGATGGATCAGTATCTACACTCTGATCATAAGAGCCATGTAGCTGGCGTACTGATCTGGTGACCTCCTATGCCCATGTTGTGATGTGGGTGCTCCCACATTCTCTCTAGAATCATGCATCAACCTGTCAGCCTCTCTGGTGCGCTTCCTTCCATCTCTTTAAGTCTCTGGATGAGTTGGTTCTTCCACTCTCTACTCCTCTACTTGTGGGTTCTCCACAACATTTCAGGGTTCTTCTTTTGGAGCTAAAATATCCTCCTCTCCATGTAACTATATTTCCCTCTGAAAGGAAATTCTCATGGACTTCTCTTCATCAAATTTCACATCTCGATGAACAAATTCCATCCTGTAAAATAGCAGGTACACCCGATAGTTGTGAGTTGTATCAATGTACCCCAAAAATATGCCCAACTGACCTGTTGGTTCTATATTTTTATGTGAATCCTTGGAAATATGATAGTAAATTGATGAACCAAATATTATGAAGTTTGACACATCTAGTTTCTTACCTGAAAAAGCTTCTTCTGGTGTACTCATCCCAAGAATCCGATGAGGACTCATTTTCTCCACATGTACCATTGTGTTGCAAGCTTCATCCCATAAGTACAATGGTAGGCCCTTATCATGCAACGTTTCCCATGCGACTCCCATAATACTTCGGTTATTTCTTTTTGAAACCCCATTATATTATGGGTTATGTGGTGTTATTAACTCCCATCGAATTCCTTCTTATGAAAAAAAATTCTTGAAGTCATTCGACACATATTCTCCACCGTTATCGCTCTTGAGAGCCTTCACTTTCCTACCTGTGTCTTTCTAAACAAGTGCTTTAAATTCCAAATTTTTTTAGAACAACTGGTCTTTCTTCTGCGTGAATAATGTCCAACACTTATGTGAGAATTCATTTTAAAATATCACATAATACCTATTATTTCCTGTGGAGCATGTCGATAATGGTCCACACACATTTGAGTGAACTCTTTCAAGGATTGCTTGCGCTTGACTATCATTATCATGAAAGGTGTCTTTGGTGAACTTCCCCAATGTACACATTTTGCATGTATCGCACTACTCTAGTGTACCCTTGGGAAGTACTATAGAAATATGCTAAGCGATCTTCAAATATCCATGGTGTATATGACCCAATATTCTATTCCATTACTCACTGATGTCTCAACTCTATACCTTCCCTCTGTACCTTCTCTACTTTCTTGCTCAAAGCAACACAATATTCTATATCCAAATTGTAGAGGTTCTTCACCTGAACCCTAATCTGCTTCATCTGTCCTATGACTATGTGACGAAGGAAATCCTTTCCTTTTCTAAATATAACATCGTAGCCACGGTCTTCGAACATAGCAATGGAAAATAAATTCTTTTTCAAACCTGAAACATACATGAAATATTTCAATTTGAGAGTAGAACAAAAATCCCTTTGAAAGTAATAATATTGATGCTGGTCGTGCTATACCCTCTATCATCTCCCATCTCGATGTGCATATGGAGGTCCTTCTCCTCCAAGTCACGGAAGAATTATTTGAGGTTAGTCATATGGAATGAGGCTCCACTCTGAAGGCCCCACACACTACTCATCATTGATGTCACCATGCATGAGATGAGGGTGAAGACCAACTTGAATTTTGAAGCAAGAGCTTCACCTAGCGTTCCTCATGAGGGCTTCTTGTTGACCTTCTTGTGCGGAAACTTCATGGCATAGTGTCCCAGCCCATGACATTGAAAACATTTAATCTTTGACAAGTCCTTATTCTTTCTCGCTTGACTAGAATTTGATTTAGAATGGGGTGTCCTCCCTTTCCCTTTATTTTACTTTCCAGCCAAGGCACAATTCTCCTCCTCATCATGCTTGTTTGAGGATCCATCTCTGGTGTTCTATCGAATCTCTTCTTGCACCAAGTCAGAACACAAACACTCCCACTTTTGTAGCTTCGCCCTCCCATTTTACGAATCCTGGTAGTTATTCTAGCTCTTGGGAAGGCCTAGAAGTTCTAGGATGACCAGATCATCTTCAACAATTGCTACACCAAAAATTTCAGGCTCATCCCAATATTGAGTGAACTTGGTCAAGTACTTTTGTATTGTGTTTCCCTTTTCCATTTTTATTTTCTTGAGCTTGTTCTCTAGTGCTAACTCCCTGTGCTCACTACTGTTCTAAAACAAATCTATCAAGGCCTTCCACATTGCATATTGAGTTTCCTTTCCATGGAGGTTTGAGACAATATGATCTTGAATTCCTTCTAAATGGATCCTTATCACCTTTTCTACATTCTTCCTCTAGTTCACCAAATATTGAGCATCAACTGTTGGAGGCTTAGGAATATCAATTTTTATGAATTCCTTCAGCCCATTGTATTCCAACACTACCTCCATCATGTATTTCCAAGCTATGTAATTTGATATGTCCTCCAAGGCATATTGAAGTCTCAATCCGTAGAAGGACATCCTTCAAACCATGAAGAATGATACTGCAAATTCGATTGACCTACACAGAACAAACTCGTATTCTTCTCTTCTATAATGATTTAACCTCTCATACCATGTATAAATTCCTTATAGATTCAAAATTCTAATTGTAATTTTCTAAACTAATAGGCTTTAATCTACTCTACCAAATGTGGAAGCCAATTTAAGTGATCACAAAATGACAAAGCATATAAGAGAAAGAATCCAATAAAAACATTACACAATGACTTCCTAGGGAAATTCATAGTTAAAATTGCCACTATTTATATATTGAATCAGTTAGAAAATATGAGAATATTACAATGCATTTCTCATGCTCAAGTAACCACTGCACTATCTATATTTGTCTCACTTCTTCCTAGACAAGCCTAGGCCAATACTTAACCAAATTTTGGCTTGCCCAAGTCCCTATTTCCTTGCATTTTTTCCTTGGGAAATTAGCCCCTATTAATTAGGGAAATCCCAATATAATACTGGACAATCGATCACAGACCTTCCTCTGACTTCATGCACCACTTGTACAATTTGGATGATTATACAACTAATAGTACACTTCGCTTGAACTCCAATCTCAACTGGGTAACTCTGAGTTCACACATGCATGAGTTATTTATGTTTGATTTATCAATTAACTCATTGATCATGAAGTACACCCCCCACTACTTGACCTCCCACTAGTTCCTCCAACAATTGAAGCTAGTTAAACTAATTTTGACTCAGACAAAATTAATTAATTAATTAAAACTCAAAATAAACTCAACCAAGGCTCATAAAAAATAGGATCCACTATACATGACTAAAGTAAGTCCCTCAACTCGAATTAATTAAACCAACTAAGTCAAACAAACTTAGTTAACTCATATAAGTTGTCATAAGATGTGGAATAAGAATTTTCTTCTAATTTAATTCAAGGGAAAATTAAATTAGAATCTTTCTTGGTGACATTTTCAAAAAATTTTAGTGAAAAACTTGAAGAAATTTTTTCACCTTCGGACATTTGATTGCTCTCATTGCCTGGCGGATCCTTAGTTGATATGGATTTATGTTAGTTCTTAAATATATTATATATATTATATAAGTTTCACAGCTCTATATATAAAAATATTCTCAGTTTTAATTTTATTAAAACCTTGATTTAATCTCTATGGAATATCCAAAGAATATTTTTAGTAGTAGCGAGGATAGAGGTTGTAGATATATCTCAAAAGTAATTATGACCTTTTCCCTTTTAGATTTAATTAAAAAAAATTTATCATAAATAAATTAAAATAAAATATTGATAAAATATTTTGATTATGAATTGAGTTATGATTTTTGGATGTGGTATCAACAATTGACCCATGGTATTGTAATAAATCCTATTTACAAGTTAATAATATCCTTAGTAAAGTAGGGGTCAATATCCATGGTTAAAAATATTTCTATATTGTAAGTTTATTGTAAGTATTAAGTTTTCACGTTCTTATTAATTAAATTTAAATATAGTTACATAATCATTATGTTAACTTATATTTTAAAATGGATGTTAGTTTATATCTAGTATTTGTATGTTATATTTTTTAATGTGATATGTATATTATAAATTTCTTTTATTTGATTTTTTTTTTTGGTAATTTTGTTTTCTTTTAAATTTTTTATTTCCTTTAACTTTTTATTATTATCTGATTAAAAATTTAAATATTTACACTCATTTGTGGACTCTACAACATCTCCAACAACATCTCCCACATACTATCACTTTCATCCTTATTTTATTACTAACATAAAACAAAATTTATCTACCTCTGAAACATATCTATATAAAATCATTTATGATATTACAACCCCATTCATAACAAGATATAATATTCTTATCAAAGGAAATATAACTACACACATGCATGTTTATACATCTGTCAATATTGGAAATTAAACGAGGATCTGTGGATTATTATAACTATTTGTAAACCATACGGTTATTATAGTTTGCATGCTCTCATGCGTATCCACTTCTGATATGGTAACTTATAAAGTTTCATACGGAGTAATCAGAGCTCCACTTGGAAACAAATGTTGACCCTCCATGGAAATATATCAACTCTATTTAATATGGATTAGTACCGGGAGTTAATATACAAGACATAGCTGTAGATTTATCTCAGATTCTACATAGTTCTCGAGGATTGCTCCTTTGTTTACTGCAATTTATAGTAAGTTATGTGCTAGCTCATTGATTTTTTTTTTCTTTTTGCAGGCAATCAGAGCTCGGCTTCACCTTTGCGCCCTCCACCATCGAACCCATTTAGGTTTTCCCTTACCTTGCTGTGCTTCTCCATTGTTCCACTCTTAAACTTCATTTACCTATCCTCCTATGGATTGAGTTACTCTGTTGCCTTAACAACTGAGTTCTGTGTCTTTGCTTGAAATGGAACCCAGCAGAATGAATGGTGCTTCTTCACAGTCGAGGTGTTGGCTATAGTGAGGAGAAGAGGGAACTAACCATAGTATGAACGATATGTTATAGCTTCTCGGCTTTCATGCCTCTAATTTCTACCGCGGAGTTTAATTAGCTTGTATCATTCGTTTTTTTTTTATTATTCTATTTTTTTCATTTCATTGTTATGATCTCTGGTTTATATGTTTTGCAGGTCAGTTAAGTGTAAACTTCCCTCCCTCAGGTATTTATCTGCATTTTTCAGCGTTCGCTCAGAATTTCAACTTATTGAGGGTTTTCATTTTTTTTTATAGTTTTGATTCTTCTTACCAGATGGTATGATTGTTGTGTAGGTTAGTCTCACCCTTGTCCAAACCCTCTAGCATCAAATCTTTCCTATGAATTCGTTACGACCGCCTTCCCGTCCTCAGCTAACCACTCGAATCATGGCTACACAGGTACCTTGAGTCTTTGATGGAGACCGTAACCTTGGTCCTCAAGCTTTGGCTCAGATTCTTGTTTAATGTATTTCGAGCTTTTCTAGTTGTTTCGATGAAATATGCAATGAGGAGGGTTTTAAACCCGGCCTAGGGTTTCAAAGTTTGTAATAATATTTTATAAAATTTATAGAAGAAAGTTAGGGTTCTTTTTTTTCCCAGGTTGATAAGTGAATGTTCACGAATTTTATTAAGCTCTATGGAGCTCTCTAAAATATTTCATTTTTCCTTACAGTTCGGTTTTAAACCCTCATTTTAATGTTATACTCTGAAGGTTACCATTTTGTTCTAGAATCAAAGTATTGTTTTCGCTAGACGTATTAACAGTTATAGACATTACTATTCTGGGTTCCAAGAAAAGATTCTTGTTTTGGTTCTCAACATTCCTCATGTTTGCATGTTGTTGTTTTCTTTGTACTACTATCAGTAAAATTGAACTATTCGTTATATCACCACTGGATATTATTAAAAGGAATGAAATCTACAGATTAAACTTTACCTTTGTTTTCTTGTAAATTTTCGTTCTAATGTAGAAGGGTTTATGTGAAGTTTTTATGGTTAAATGGGTTCCATACCCTCACTCTTTCCAATTATTCCTTTCACAGAAGTTTGTTTCATAGTTTCTCCTTTGCAATACTTTGTTCAATTTCAATCTATGGTGACTGGACCACGACATGACAATGTCTGTGTATTGTCTGGTGTAACATTTGTAGACGATGTATTTCGGTTTGGGGTTTCTACCCAGAACTAAAATCGAAAGTTCGATGAGCACGTTAATACCTTACTTAGGTCTATATTTGCAGAAAGTTCAATAGTGTTTTCCTTGAACATTATTTTGTTCCTGATAAGAAATGTAAATAAATATATTCCTGCAAACATGACAGTAGCAATCATAGAAAACTATACTTACTACTTTTACATATTTATCCTGCATTTCTGTTATTTTCAACTGTTATTCATACTCAGCTTTCTATGTTATCTTTCACATAACATAAGGAATTATCGACAATAGGGAAAGGTTTAGAATTATTATTAGTTTGTTCTATCCTATTATAATAATAGGAAAGAGAAGTGCTACACATAGATTTCACTTTTCTACTTCTAGCATATACATACAATTATATCTTTTAAATAAAAAAATGTTCCACACATTTTCAATACAGTGGACGGCCTTTCAATTCAGTATTAACTTGTCTAAATTTTCATAGTAATACTTATCTGGATTAAATAGATTCAAGCTGTGGTCCTCCCAACCATTCAAGGGAGACTATTACGTCCTCCACTTGCCCCCTAGCTCCAGAATCTGGACAGTGTCCCGAGTTAATAGTGGAATGAATTCTCTTTCTCTTATGACCTCTGGATGGCCAATCCAGTCAAACTCAGAAAGTTTTGGCTTCACAAGGGTTGTTGTGAGTTATTTCCAACTGATCACAACCAGCTCTAGAAAATACTGCCCTTTACCATTTTTGCACAAAACCCCTACTCCTCCCTTGGGATTCAGCTTTATACTCAAAGGAGTAGGTAGTTGTCTTTCCAACTGTCCCCAACCACCTCCTATTCTTGGAAACATTTTTACCATTAGCTTAAAAAGAATTTATTTTCATTAATTGTTTTCTTCTAATTAATAAATCAGAAAATTCAATAATTTTGTTTTATCAATAGTAATGATTTAAATTTTTCTTTCTAGATAAAAGAAAACTAATCAAATTGTCTTTAAATAGTTGACACTAGTTAACTTTAATGAAGTTGTCACAACTTCCCCCTTGGAAGTAACACCGTCCTCGGTGTTTCAGCCCAGCTCTGTAAAGAGCTCCGGGTAAGCTTCCTGCATAAAATTCTCGTCCTCCCAAGTAGCTTCATCTGGTCCAAAGTGCTTCCATTGCACTTTTAACACTGTTACCGATCAAATAGGTAACCTAACCTCAAAACGGGAACTGTAGCCCAAAAAGACTCAAAAAACATGAAAAAACACCCCAAAAACAAAAAGTGTGTATTCCAGAACGCACTTCGTTTTTTTTTTAAGGTCAAATTTCAACATTTTATAAAATTATGGTAAAAACAAAATTGTTTCTTGAAAAAAGGATTGAAAAAAACACCCTCAAAACAAAACAAGTTGATGCTGAAATAACAAAAAAAATTTGTGTCATACTTTTGGCATTTTTAAAAATAGAAATAACATTTTTTAATTTTTAAAATTCAAACATTAAAAAAAAACGTAACATTTAAGAAAAAAAAAAATTTTAAAAATAAAAACATTTAAAAACTTAAAATTTAAAAATATATGAAGATACAAATAAATAAAAATAAAAACAAAATAAAAATTTTAATTCAAACATTAAAAAAAACCTAAAATTTAAGGAAAAAAAAATTAAAAAAATAAAAGAAAAATTTAAGATTAAAATTTAAAAAATATAGAAATTAAAAAATAAAAATAAAACAAAATAAAAATATTAAATTAAAAAAAAAAAAACAAAAAAACAAGTTAAAAAAAGAAGGAAATTATAAAAAATAAAATATATAAATTAAGTTTAAAAAAGAAAAAAAAATCCTTATTAAATTTAAAAAAAAATAAAAATTTTAAAACAAAAAATTAAATTTCAGGAAATATATTAAATTTTAATAAATTTAAAAATTTGAAATAAAAATTAAAAAAAAAAAAACATTATTCAAATTAAAAGCAAAAAAAATGAAAAATTAATTAAAGATAAAAAATAAAAAATAAATACAATGAAAATATTAAATTTAAAACGATATATATTAAAAAAACAAATAAACTATAAAAAAATAAATTAAATTTAAATTATAAAAAATAATATATATATATATATGAACTTAAATTAAAATATGTATATATATCATATTTTATTAAATTTAAAAAAAAAAGGTTAATATTAAAATAAGAAATTAAATTTAAAAACAAAAATATTAAATTTTAATAAATAAATGAATACACAAATGAATATTGAAAGAAAAAATAAATTTTAAATATAAAAGAAAAAAAAAAAAAAAACACATTGTTAAAAGAAAAACTTTAAAAACTTTAAAAATCAATTAAAGATGGAAAATTGAAAAAAAATTAAAAAAATAAATATTAAATAAAAAAAAAATTTAAAAAATTAATTTAAAAAAATTAACTTTAATTAAAAGAAAATCTAATTTTAAATACACAATTTTAATTGAAATATAAAAATATAAAAATTTTGTGTAATTAACAAAAAAAAATTAATAAAAAAGTAAAACATTTAAAAAAGAGTATTAAATCCAAATAAATTAAAAAAAAAAATACAAAATTTATTAAATTTTATAAAATTATATTGAAAAACTAAACGTAAAAATTAATAATAAAGAAAAATTATGAAATTTAAAAAAGAAAAATTCAATTAAATAAAAAAAAAGAAGCAAAATTTAATAAAAATTATTAACCAAAAAAATTAAAACAAAAAAATAATAGAATTTAAAAAACCACCACTGTTGTTTTTTTTTTTAATTTATTTATTTTTTTTAATTGATTTTTTTTAATTTTTTATTTCAAAAAATTAAAGTTTTTTTTTTTAATTTAATTTTTTTATTTAAAATAAAATTTGTTTTGTTTTTATTTTTATTTTTTTGTTTTTATTTTTTTTTTATTTTATTATTTTTTTTTCTTTAATATCTTTCTTTTTTTTAATAATTTTTATTAAATTTTGCCTTTTTTGTGTTAATAATTTTTATTAAATTTATTAAATTTTAATTTAATTTAATTGTTTTTTTTAATTTTTTCGTTTATTTAGTTTTTCATTTTTAAAATCTATAAATTGTTTCATTAAAAAAAAAAAAACCCTAAATTTATGTATATTTGTTTTTTTATTATTTGCACGTGGTTTTTTTGTTTTTGAATGATAGTTTTTTTTTAATTTTAATTTTCTTTTTCAATTTTAATTGTTTTTTTTTTTAATTTGTTTTTTTTGTTAATTTTAAAATTTGTATTTTTTTTCTTCTTATTATTATTTTTTTTAATTTAAATTTTTAAATTTATTTATTTTTAATCTAAATTTAATTTTGTAATATATATACTATATATATATATATATATATATATATATATATATATATATATATATATATATATATATATATATGGTTTTTTTTTTAATAAGTTAGAAAAAAATGTTTTTGATGTTTTTTTTATTTTATTTTTTTGGTCAATTTTTGTTTTTTTTCCTTTAAATTATGTGTTTTTTTTTCAAATTTTGTCATTTCCTTTGATATAATTTTCAAATATTTTTGTTTTTTTAATTTATTTTTGTTTAAATTTTTTATTTTTACAAGCTATTTTTGTTTTTTTTTACATTTTTATTGGTTTTTTTTATTGTTTTTATATATATATTTTTTATCTAAGTTTCGTGTTTTATTACCAACATGAAAATCACCACTCTAAAAAAAAAAAGGTTAATGCAGCATCAATACATTTCAAAATTAGCATGAAAATCACCGCTCTAAAAAAAAAAAAAGGTGATGCTGCATCAATACATTTCAAAATTAGCATTAAAATCACTAACATTTTAAAACAAATATTCATACTTCATAAATAAAAATATTAGTGTCAAAAATGTGCACAAAAAAAAAAATGGTGATTCTGCATCACCACTTTTCAAAATCAGATGCTTTTTATGCTACCAAAAAAAAGTAGGTAACATTGCGGTTACCTATTTCATCGGTAACATTGTTTTTTACCTGGATGACTACTCGTTTGCGGAGTTCGATTTCTCTTTGGTCAAGTATGCATTGCGGCTCGACCAGAAACTCTCTATCTGGTTCTACCTGAAGAAAAAATGTTTTCAAGTCAGTACTCATCAATTTTGTTCAAAACTTCAAGTTAGGATTTTTATCTCTATCCTACCTCAATATTTTTCCAATGAATCACATGTTTTTCATCATGAACATATCGCTTTAGTAAGGACACATGGAATACATTGTGAACTTGAATGTGGCTGGGTAAAGCCAACCGATAAGCTACTGGTCCTTCCCTTTCCAATATTTGGAAGGGTCCACAGTAGCTGGGAGATAATTTGGCACAAGAGGTCCATCTCATGGTACTCCTCTTGGGCTTAATTCTCACGTAAACATGATCCCCCACAACAAATTCATAGTAAGATATTTTCTTATCTGCATAAATCTTTTGTCTATCTTGCGCAGCCTTCAGATTCTGCCTTATTCTTTTTACCTCAGCTTCCATTTCTGCCAACATTTCAGGTCCCAACATTAATTTTATCTCAGGATTGCTCCAGTTTATAGGTGTACGACATTGCCTACCATACACTACCTCGAAAGGACTCATTTTTAGAGATTTTTGATACCCGTTGTTATAATAAAACTCAACGAGGTGCAAATAATCCTCCCATTTGGTTGGCTGCTACATCACATACATGCGCAACATGTCTTCCAGTACTTGGTTTACCCGCTCCGTTTTCCCATCAATCTGAGGGTGATAGGCGGTGCTAAAATGTATTTGTGTTCCGAGACCGGAAATCAAAGTTTTCCAAAATGTGGATGTGAACTTAACATCCCGGTCTGAAATCACAGTCTTAGGTATGCCATGCAACCTGAAGATTTCCTTCATAAATATATCAACAATCTGTACTATCTTGTATGTAGACTGTACAAATATAAAATGTGCAGATTTGCTTAATTTTTCTACCACTGCCATGATTGAGTCATTCTATATTTTTGTTCACGGTAAACCCATGATGAAATCTAGGGAGATAACCTCCCACTTCCATTCAGGGATGGGTATGGGTTGCAATAGTCCCACAGGATGCTAGTGCTCCACCTTTACCTGTTGACATTCCAAGCATTTTCTTAGATATTCAGCAATATTCTTACGCATGCCCAACCAGAAATATACCTTGTCAGATTGTAGTAAGAATTTTCTGATATTCTGGATGACCAACGTAATTGCTGCGATGGAATTCATTCAGTACTAACTCCTTTAGAGCTATATGATTAGGCACATAAATTTTTCCTCAGAAGGTTAGCACCTGATCTTAATTCTTTCCATACTTAGATGTTTTATCTTTCTTCTAATCTTCCTCCATTTGTTGCCACAGAAATTTGTATTCCGGATCTTTTTGTGCCTCCTCTTTTAACTGATCCAAAAATTTTCTTTCTAGCTAATTATAGTATAATGCGTAAGTATCATGCAATTTTCTGCTCAACGCATCTGCCACTCGATTTTCCTTTCCCTTAACATGTTGAATGTCCATATCAAATTCACATAAAAAGGCATTCCATCTTGCTTGTCTGGAATTTAAATATGCTTGTTTAAAATAATTAGTCAAACTGCTATGGTCTGTTTTAAGTAAAAACCTCTTACCCAGTAGGTAATGCCTCCACACTCAAAGAGCATGTACCACTGCTATCAACTCCAAATCATAAACAGAATATTTCTCTTCATGGTCCTTCAGTTTTCTAGACTCGTATGCCACCACTTTGCCTTCCTGGGTTAATATTTCTCCCACACATTCTTTACTTGCATCAGTACATACTTCATAGTCTTTATCATGGTCAGCTACCCTCAAAACCGGTGTTGTTGTCAATAGTTGCTTCAGCTTTTCAAAGCTATTTTGACACTCACTTGTCCATTTGAAAATTTTTCCCTTCCTCTGTAAAGATGTAATAGGGAAAACAATTTTAGAAAATCCTTGTATAAATATTCTATAATAACCAGCTAATCCCATATATGATCTAATATCGGCCACATTCTGGGGTACTCAGCATTCCATAATAGTTTTGATCTTTTCTGAGTCAACAACGATTCCCTCAGATGTTATATCATGTCCTAGATATTGAGTTTATGTTTCAAAGAAATCGCATTTACTGAACTTAGCATAAAGCTGATGTTTTCTTAGCATCTCCAAAACTATTCTCAAATTCTCTTTATGTTCCTCCAAAATTTTTGAATATATCAGAATGTCATCTATGAAAATAAGTACAAATTTATCCAATAATGAATGAAAGATGCCATGCATCAACCTCATAAAGGTTGCTGGTGCATTCGTCAATCCAAAGGGTAACACCATGAATTCATAGTGCCCATAACGAGTGCGAAATGTTGTCTTACAAATGTCTTCATCTTTAATTCGAATCTGATGATATTCAGATCTTAATTCTATCTTAGAAAACACCTTAGCCCCTCTTACCTGATCAAATAAGTCATCAATTCTTGGTAAGGGGTATTTATTATAAACATTTAGCTTATTAAGCTGCCTATAATCCATGCACATTTGTAAGGTTCCCTCTTTATTTTTAACAAAAAGGATTGGTGCTCCCCATGGAGACACACTTGGACGGATATAGCCTTTGTCTAGCAGTTCTTGTAGCTGTATTTTCAGTTCAGTTAGTTCTGGTACACTCATTCTATAAGGAGCTCTTGACACCAGAGAGGCTCCTAGCAACAATTCTATGGTGAAGTGAATATCCCTCTTAGGTGGTAAACTAGGAATGTTTTATGGAAAAACATCTAGAAATTCATGTACTACAGGGATATCTTCCATTCTTGGTGACTTTTCCTTGGAGTCTGTGTACCCCACTTAAATTGCATATAGCCGGCATCCTTTTCTGATACACTTACCCATTTGAGATGCTGTGATTGGACGTAAGTGCACTGGCTTTTTAATTCCTTGAATCTCTTTTCATGTGCCATCTTGCATTCTCTAGTAAATTATATTTTCTTTACAATCCACTAAGTTCTAGTGTCTCTCTAACCAATCCATACCCAATAACACATCATAATATCTCAATGGTAAAATATTTAAATATACATGTAACTGTTGTTCTGCCACTTCCAATGTACAATCTGGAATCTTTGTAGTTACCTTTCGTTTTGTCCCGGCAGCTAGCTGTACTAACCCAGAATTCTTAAATTTTTGTTGTTTTAATTTGCACATTTCCACTATTTTGGGACTTACATAACTCAAACTTGCTCCAGGATCTACCAAAATTGAAATAGGTTTAGTTAATAAAGTACCTTATAATTCGATCATTGTGGGCTGAAAATCAGCCTGCCGATCTTCCAAGGCTGCATTGATTCGGGGTATGTTATGCGCCACGTCCCCCACTATAGATGCTTCCTACACATTTGTTACCATTTCATTTCTGGTTCATTGTGGATAGTGTTTATAATAATGAGCCTCCCCACAGCCCCAGTCATGTAAAGGAGGTTTAGTAATCTGTCCTTGCTCTAGCTTACTAGATGCTTCCGTGGGCTTTTCTTACACTGGCCATTTGGTTCTTTGGTGATTCCTACCAATTTTATTACTAATAGAATTCCGTGCTACGTCTTTAAAGTTGCTACTTTTACTACTTTTGAAATTGGAATTATTTTTCTGAATTTTCTTTGGCTATGAGCTCTTTCCTCCTTCACCCTTGGCCTTGGACTGCTGATAGCACATTCATTCTTTACGAATGGCTTCATCCATGGTCTGAGGGTTAACAAATTCTATTCGTTCTCGCAAATGAGTAGGTAGGCTACTTAAGAACCTCTGCACTTTGGGATTCTCTTTTCGGAGATAAGGGATGTAACGTAACAGGGAAGTGAATTTAGTGACATAATCATCCATGGTAATTTGTCCCAACCGAAGATCATGGAATTCCTTAGCTTTTTCATCATAAAACATTTCCATCAAGTACCTGTCTTTAAAGTATTACTGAAACAATTCCCAAGTAATATCCTGTTCATCTATGCTGCACACATTTTTCACTTCTTCCCACCATTGGGTGGCCCTTTCTCGTAACTGATATATAGCCAATCTGGCCTTCAGATTGCTGCTATACTCATACACCTAAAAATATTTATTTATGTTAGTTAACCAGGCTCCCACCACCTCCTTTGCATCACCATCAAATGTTGGTGGTTTAATTTTGCAGAATTCTCCCTACAGCTCTACTTTTTGTCTCTTAATGTCTTGCTGGTCAGAAAAATTTCCTGACTCTGCCTCATTGTAATTCTTGTTTTTTCTTTTCTCGGAGGGAATCTTTTCAACTCTACCTGTAGTATTATTTCTGGTTTGCTAGTCTTCATCTGCTGATAATTCTCTTTCAGCACTTGGATGCTCCATCTCCTGGTTTTGTTTGTCTGATAAACTATTTAATATTTTCTCCTGATCTTGTAACAATAGGTCATTATCCTTCCTGAGTCTTATAATTTCTTCTTGTAATTGCTACGTCGTGTTCAACAGAAAACCAATTTGGTGCTTTTGTTATTCAAGTAACCGACTAGTCTTTTGGTGTTGTTCTACACTTAACTGTACCCACATCTCCGGATTCATGACTGTTGGTGCTTGAGTTTCCTCTGGTTGCGTTTGTGATGCTATCACTCCTCTCATTATCACCTGCTCTCTCTCTCTCTCTCTCTCTGTGCAATATTCATATACAGAGCTTCACTGTTAGTATACCCTTAGGCTCCTAGCATAGTAACCTTGCTCTGATACCACTTGTCACTTTCATCCTTATTTTATTACTAACATAAAAAAAATTTATCTACCTTTCAAACATATCTATATAAAATCATTTATGATATTACAACCCCATTCATAACACGATACAATGTTCTTATCAAGAACAATATAACTACACACACACATGTTTATACATCTGTCAATATTGGAAATTAAACAAGGATCTATGGATTATTATAACGATTTGTAAATCATACGGTGATTATAGTCTGCATGCTCTCATGTGTATCCACTTCTGATATGGTAACTTATAAAGTTTCATAGGAAGTATCATCAGAGCTCCACTCGGCAACAAATGTTGACCCTTCGTGGAAATATATCAACCCTATTTAATATGGACTAGTACTGAGAGTTAATATACAAGACACAACAGTAGATTCACCTTGGATTTTACATAGTTCTTGAGGATTGCTCCACCGTTTACTGCATTTTATAGTAAGTTATGTGCTAGCTCATTGATTTTCTTTTTTTTGGCGGGGACTCGTAGCTTAGCTTCACCTTTGGGCCCTCCGGCATCAAACCCATTTCAGTTAAACCTTACCTTGCTATGCTTCTCCATTTTTCTGCTCTCAAACTTCATTTACCTGTCCTCCTGTGGATTGAGTTACTCCGTCGCCTTAACAACTAAGTTCTGTGTCTTTGCTTGAAATGAATCCCGGCAGAATGAATGGTGCTTCTTCATAGTCGAGGCATTCGCTATAGCGAGGAGGGTACTAACCATAGTATAAAAGGTATGTTATAACTTCTCGGCTTTTATGCCTCTAATTTCTACCGCAGAGTTTAATTAGCTTGTATCATTCGTTTTTTTTTTAATTCTATTTTTTTCATTTCAGCGTTATGATCTCTGGTTTCTATGTTTTACAGGTCAGTTAAGTGTAAAATTCCCTTCCTCAGGTATTTATCTACATTCTTCAGCATTCGCTCAGACTTTCAACTTATTAAGGGTTTTCATTTTTTTTTTTTTTTATAGTTTTGATTCTTCTTACCAGATGGTATGATTATTGTGCAGGTTAGTCTCACCCTTGTCCAAACCCTCTAGCAGCAAATCTTTCCTGTGGATTCGTTACGGCCGACTTCTCATCCTCGGCTAACCACTTGAATCATGGCTACACAACTACCTTAAGTCTTTGATGGATATCGTAACCTTGGTTCTCAGGCTTCGACTCAGATTCTTGTTTAATGTATTTCAAGCTTTTCTAGTTGTTTAGATGAAATATGCAATGAGGATGGTTTTAAACCCAGCCCTAGGGTTTCAAAGTTTGTAATAATATTTTATAAAATTTATAGAAGAATCTTAGGGTTCTTTTTTTGGCCCAGGTTGATAAGTGAATGTTCACGAATTTTATTAAGCTCTATGGAGTTCTCTGAAATATTTCATTTTTCCTTACCATTCGGTTTTGAACCCTCATTGTAATGTTATACTCTGAAGGTTACCATTTCGTTCTGGAATCAAAGTATTGTTTTCGCTAGAGGTATTAACAGTTCTAGACATTACTATTCTGGGTTCCAAGAAAAGATTCTTGTTTTGGTTCTCAACATTCGTCCTGTTTGCATGTTGTTGTTTTCGTTGTAATACTATCAGTAAAATTGAACTATTTGTTATATCACCGTTGGATATGATTAAAAGGAAAGAAATATATAGATTAAAATTTACCTTTGTTTTCATGTAAATTTTTGTTTTGATGTAGCAGCGTTTATGCCAAGTTTTTACAGTTAAATGGGTTCCATACCCTCGCTCTTTCAAATTATTCCTTTCACAGAAGTTTTTTTCATAGTTTTTACTCTACAATACTTTGTTCAATTTCAATCTATAGTGACCGGACCACCACATGACAATGTCTGTGTTTTGTCTGCGGACGATGTATTTCGGTTTGGGGTTTCTACCCAGAATTGAAATTGACATTTCGATGAGCATGTTAATACCTTTCTCAGGTCTATATTTGTAGAAAGTTCAATAGCGTTTTCCTTGAAAATTATTTTGTTCCTAATAAGAAATGTAAATAAACATATTCTTGCAAACATCACAGTAGCAATCATAGAAGACTATACTTAATACTTTTACATCTTTATCCTGCATTTCTATTATTTTCAACTGCTATTCATACTCAACTTTCTCTGTTATCTTTCACATAACATAAGGAATTATTGACAATAAGGAAAGGTTTAGAATTATTATTAGGTTGTTCTATCCTATTATAATAACAGGAAAGAGAAGTGCTACACATAGATTTCACTTTTCTGCTTCTAGCATATACGTACAATTATATCTTTTATATAAAACAATGTTCCACACATTTGCAATACGGTGGATAGCCTTTCAATTCAGTATTAACTTGTCTAAATTTTCATAGTAATACTTATCTGGATTAAATAGATTCAAGTTGTGGTCCTCCCAACCATTCAAGGGAGGATATTACATCCTCCACTTGCCCCCTATCTCTATAATTTGGACGGTGTCCCGGGTTAACAGTGGAATGAATTCTCTTTCTGTTATGACCTCTGGATGGCTAATCCAGTCAAACTCAGAAATTTTTGGCTTCACAAGTGTTGCTGTGAGTTATTTCCAACTGATCACAACCAGCTCTATAAAATACTCCCCTTTACTAGTTTTTCACAGAACCCGTACTCCTCCTGTGGGATTCAGCTTTATCCTCAAAGGAGTAGGTAACTATCTTTCCAACTGTCCCCAACCACCTCCTATTCTTGGAAACATTTTTACCATCAGCTTAAAAATATTTTCTTTTCATTAATTGTTTTCTCCTAATTAATAAATCAACAAATTCAATAAATTTTTTTTATCAACAGTAATGATTTAAGTTTTTCTTTCTAGATAAAAGAAAACTAATCAAATTGTCTTTAACTAGTTGACACTAGTTAACTTTAGTGAAGTTGTCACACATACTGGCCACCATATTATTTTAACATTTTATTATTTTTAATTGAGCGGACATGAAAATATTTACAGACATTTATACCACTACACATTGCCCCCATACTAAGTTGTAGAGTGCCTCTGAGTGCAATAACTTTTCTAATTTTCCTTTTCCAACATGATGAAAATATTTTCTTCAATATAATTTGGGTTAAATGTAAAAGGAATCCTTGGCTTTTCTATTCTACTACGCAACTATACGATGATAGAAAATTATCATAAATCATGTGAGAGACTATCCAAGAAATACATTAAGCTATATTCTTCATGAGTTAATGGTGAAAAAAAAACTAATAGAGTCTCTCATGGACTCCTTTTCCACCAAAAATATTATTGGAATAAGTAGGTCTGAGCTTAATAGAGCAATGTACATAATCCCACTTAACTCCAATCTACTATGGAAGAAATTAAACATACAATCAACCTAATAATTATTTCCCCATGATTCACTATGGTTCAACATGAAGCTCACATCCCCTCCATGGTTAATATTTTCTTCATTTATTTAAGGCATTATGAAGACCTTATCTTAGTTCCCTTGGAATTCCACATAAGGCCTTCATATGTTGATAACAGTGATTCAAGTGATATCCATTATGTTTCTACAAACCACAATACATAGACCTAAACAAAAGGAAGAATAAATTTGACAGAAACATTTCTTGGTTTAATCCTATAACCAGATTATTTGAGTGGTCATTTTAATCTAAAGTACTTAGTTCCAATTACAAAATTTCTTCTTTAGTGATGCAATTAGAGTGTCCCCCTTACCCATGGATTCTTGTGCTAAAATCACTTCTAGAGAATTGGTTTCCACGTTGTTTTAGGGTATATATTTCACTTGGCCTCTCAAACCAATAATGTTTAAATATGGGTCTTTCATTTGTAACAAAGGGAAGGTTCTTACCTATTTTAAGGGCACCACAAATAGACTATTATGTCCCTTTCTTGATCTTTGAAATCACATTTTTTGGGCTTTTTTTTTAAGCCTCATTTTCATCCCATGGGTTTATCGCCCAATTCGTTAAGAAAATACACTCTAAATCTTGTTCACTATGTAGAGAGATCCATAGAGGACCCTTTTAAAGGTCAAATAAGACATGGACCTCCTCTTTGAGAATGAAAAAATGACGCATTTGAGTATGTTCTCGAGAATACCTTTTTCCCCAGAAATGATGGGTAAGAATCACAAGATAGTTCAACTAATAAAATAGGAGATTTTCATAGGAATAGTGTCTCGATATCATGTAGGGGAGGTTTTTGGGGAGACTATATATTTGAATCACAATCTCTTCAAGTGGGATGGGGGCATATTCTAGGAAAATAATTCAATTTAGTTCATCATCAAAAGATTAAAACAAAAGTATATTTTACTTGATTGTAAGGACAAATAATTATATGTATAAAAAAAATCCCCTCTTTCCTTGACCAAATATCATATATGGAGATGGAGGGAGTAAAGGGTGTCACTTTTTGTTGGACATCTAATCTTTCTAGGGTTAGTATGGAAGCTCAAGAGACTTAGGGAGTCCAAGTGACCTTGGAATGTTGAATCCAAGAGTCACACCTAATGTACTCTAAATTTATATCATTGTGAATAATATGGAATCTCATGTTTATCTTTCATGTCTTATGTGTTTACCATACATGTGTTTGACATGGTATCAGAGCCAAAGAATTCTTGCGTCTAGAAACTATACAAAATACATGTATGTCCTAGATTTTCCTAATCTAACAATAACATGCTACTGTTAAATACAGAATTTCTTCTACAAATCTTTGCGGAATTAAAAAAAACACACTTTCCAATCACAATGAAGAAAAGAAGAATAGATCAAAACCACAACACCAAATATTCTTGGGGAAAACTTAATAATCAAAATCCCTCTATCATATATTGTATATTCCACAAGGAATCATGAAACAACTGCATACAAAACTCTTCTCACAAGAGCCCTCAGTACATCAACTAATTGTCTCACACTGTCATACAGAAATTGGCAAGTTCTTTAGCCAATTTACTGTCTCTAGACAACCTACTTTGCTCACATAGTTCCTGATGAATGAAATCATTAATCACAAAGAATTAAACCTTCCTCAACTGCGTTGAGTATCACGGGCATCCTGTGGTGTTTTAACTACACCTAGGTAGCTTGCTAATATCACAACTGATAGTTACACTTCCCTTTCACCTAGATCTCAACTGGGTTTCCATTGGAACTAACATGCATGCAACTAATAATAGTAAAAATTTAGTTGCATGTGATATCATTGATTGTGAATTAATTAATATTTAATTCACTTGATCTCTCACCAGTGTATATGCAGTTACAACTAGCACAATTGACTTTAACTCACTTAACTGAGTTAAAATTATTTACAACTTGCATAACTCATGCACCAGTGCACTTCCAACTCTGTTACAACTAGAATCACTCAGTTACAACCAAATTCAACATGCATGTCCCACCAACCAAGCTCTTAACTCGAAATTCACTTAGTTAACTGCTTTTCCACTTTAGCTAACTATTTTCAACTCCACATTGAGAATAGATTATAGTTTAATTTCCATCTAAATTAAGGGATAATAAAAATATACATTCACTTAAAAATAACCATTGACCTAAAAATAGCCATTGACCTAAAAATAGCTTGTGTGGGCCCCACCATAGTGTAGGTGCTTAATTTTCACTAGGATCATGGATGTTGTTTCCGGATGATAATTTCACGGTTTCTTGTTGCAAACTTCAACACTGCCCTACTAAAATTTGAACCACTAGTTTAGTGGTTTTTTCTCATAGAACTTAAGCAATATTTATGAAAATAATGCTTAGTTAGGAATTTCATGCCATTTTCTCTAAATATCCAAATTTTGGCCTCTTTTTTATTGTAATAATCTTGAAGTATCTATTTCTATCTTCTCTTTCTACTGATATCTCATTTTAGATAATGAGTTGTGGTAATTATTATACAATTTTGTGGCCTATTTATTTTGTCTAAAGCATTGTAGCATGTCTACTATTGTAACAGACTCCTCCCTCCTTTCTAATAATTGTCCTCCTGCAATGTCGGGCCTATTAGAACCTTTTCCGCTCCCACACCCATTTAACAAGGAAATAACATGTACCTGAAACCCTATTAATGGCGTTACTCTATGTAGAAAGTACCAACCGAGTTTTCCATAGCCAAAAAATTCGAATAATCATTCATATACCCACTACAATTCGAGTAACGACATGCACAATAGACTCTAAAATCCATGCAAGCAGATAAAACTACAATAATTATTTCAAAATTTGTTCCTGGTTAGGAGAGTTGAATTTTTAACGTTTAGGGGAGTTGAAGCAGTGGAAACCAAAGCGATTTCATTGGATTGGGCGGGCTTCCATAGATACAAAGTAACTATGACATGGTATCATGGAATCCTCTCTGTTTGCAGGATGTACAGAAGGTTTTCAGTAGATAGTGAAACTAATCGTAAGCCACCACATCCCGGGGTATAATCAATGTTGTGAAATTACAGAGAGAGCGCTACAAAATTTTTATTTTTCACATAGAGGCATGCATGGCACTGGTGATGGTGGTAATAAATCTCTCCAGTATCATGCTCTCCACTTGCCACCTTTCAAATATCAGAATGTGCTTCGATCCCCATACTAAGAGCTTTACAACAACTTGTTTACCCCTCTAGTTTTCTGCATCCCTCCATTTTTGTGAATCACAATATCTCCTTAGTCAATTCTCCAGCAAAGTATTTTTGGAATGGAAATTTGACTCATTCTCCCCATGACGTCCACGTTTATGAGGTTTAATTTATTCCTGATCACAAATCCCTGCTGATAAACCATCATGATAAACTATTAAGTCGAAGTCAAGAGGAGGAAAGAGTGCTTCTGCTGGTTTCCTATTCCTTTTCGTGCTCAGGAATTCGAATAAGGGCTTGCTTGGATTTTTCATAAATCCTCTCAATCATGTCCCCTCCCATTGCACAAAGTTCTCTTCTGAGAAAATTGGTTCTATACCTCGCCTCCCAGAGCTTCTCCTTCGGGATCTCCTCACACAGAGACCATACCATGATCACCCACAAAGGTCTGGAATCGTTGGGTTGTACATTGGATCCTCTATGCCTCACACTACTCAGCCTCAACCCGTGGCCTCTCCTACATAATTTTTCTTAGCCTCTGTGGGTTGGCTTCACACCTACACAATTCATTCCACTGGTCATACACTGCTACACCACCACCATCCACTACTCCATTACACAGCTAACCTTTGCACCTCTACCCCATGGTAAACTCTTCGACCATAGTCCACGCTCTCTACACCATTTTTTATACCTTCAGATCCTGGTATAAAAATTTTGAAGGTCATGTGTTTATTGTATTACTTCTTTGTATCGAGCGATTGAACTTGTGTTGAACAATTTGGAAGTATGCATTGAAGGGAGGTGCTTATGGTGCATATTTTGGGCAATCTTTTGAGTATACTGCATTGAAATATATATATATATATATATATATGCAAGTTTATATGATGCATGCTGAAATAAAGACTCTTTCATTTGGTGCATTGATTGAATGGTGCAATGGTCATGGGTCATTTGTGCTTTGTAATGGTCAGTTTATGACTGTACAATATCCTACATGTAGAAATTATATGCACTAAGCATGAATATGTCCTAGATCCACCTGATCTCACACTATTTAACTTTATGCAAGATACTGAATCTATTCCACTTGTTAATCTTTTGCGGGAAAATGAATTTCCAACACATCTAAAGCATAAACAAAAATAATCAATCACACATAACACATTTTTTAACCGGGAAAGCCTGAAGCTGAAAACCCCAACTATATATTATATAACATGGATATCATATGTAAATCTCATACAAAGCATACAAATCTTATCACAAGCTCTCAGTACAGTACAATCGTCATACACTAATTAGGACCAATCTTGCAAATCCATGCACCGATCTTTGCCTCCTGCTAGCCTACCTCCACTGCGCAATCCCTACTGAAGATTAGCTCTGAATGAATTCAAATTACCCTTGACTTGACTACGCAATCCTCATTGGAAACTCCAATGTGTGTGTGATGCAATCAATGCATCACTATAGTCACAACAGATAGTCCATCTTGCCATTTCACCTATCTCTCCAATGGGTCTCCACTGGATCTGACATGCACTGTAGTTAACTGTTGTATTGTTCAGTTGATTAATGAGTTATTATTTTGTGAATTAATTCACTCCACTCTCACTAGTATATCATTCAATTAGATTAGATACAACTAGCTCAACTGAGTCTAACTGAGTTAAACTGAATACAACTCCATAAACTACTCTTCCAACTCTGTCATAACTTTACTATTTGAGTTCTAGCTGAGTCCTCCATGCATGAACTCCAGTAAACCCTTAGGAATTGAATAATTCCTTCAGCCCACTGATTTGAGAAATCTGTATACTGAAATTAAGTGCTCCAAGAGAATAAGTTGTTGTTTAGAGTCTGATTATTATTAAGAGTTAACAATAATTGACAGGCATCTATTTTTAGATCAACGATCTATAAATAGACTTCGCCCAATATTATAAAAATATAATTTCATCTATTTTTCACATTTTACCAACCATCTACAAATAGAATCCTGCTACATATAGAATATGCTCACCATGTCTAAAAATAGACATACACCTAAAAATAGCCTGTGTTGGCCCCACCTACTTTAGGTGATTATTTTCCAACTAGGATCAAGGATGATGTTTCAGGATGCCTCCTTCACTGTTTCTTGTTGCAATATTAAGCACTCCCTCTCAACAAGAAAGGATTGTCTTTGCATGTGACACGCAACTCCATGCATTTTCCCTGCAACCTTTGCAAGTGCCCTGCAACTCCATGCATCTGCTCTGCAACTCTTGCTGCAACACTTCCAAAACTGAAAGTTTCCAAACAACTCAATCAGTCTAATGCATCTATCATCCAAGTCTTCTACTTATTCTTAGCTACTGCACATGTCATCAAGAACCACTACGCTATTGAGCTCTACACCCATGCACTCTGCACTTGCTGTCAACTCTGAACCATGCTCTAATATCTGACACTGTCACCTTGATCTACTTGCATCAATACAACTGATCATGCTATTGCTGCTATGTGGGCACCTCGTAGCCAGGTTCAATTCATGAGATCCACACCATCTCCATGAATCCTACCCAGAAATTTCTTCTTGGATTATCCATGCATGTCACCCCACCTCTTACCTGGTGGTATAGCTGCATGCACTCCCTCTACCCATCTGGCACAAAATTTCTCTACATGAGTGGTTGCTCCCACTCCATGATCCTCATCTTATGGTTGCTCCACATTTCGAGGTTCACTCTTACCTGCATGTAAATCCTACTCCCTCTCAAGCTTCAATTTCATGGATTTCTCACACTTCCCAACAGTAGGAAGCTCCGTAGAAATCCCATCTACATCAAATCTATAAATATTCTTCTGCATCTCCAGTTGTGGCTACCCCACAACCTTCTGAGACTGATTCTCACGCTGCATGTTGAGAGGCTCCCTCTCAACCACCAAGTCACTAACCTCTGCTTTACTCCTCAAAGCTTTGCATGCTTCTTTTACCTCAATGCATGTACATTTGTTGGCTCGTGCACATTGCAATTGTCTCGCCGTCGCAAAATTATCTAACAAAAAGAGCTGATTTTAAATCGAGGACATCTCACTCATCTGAGCTCCGATTCGATCGATTTTTTTATTTTAATTTGGGTATTTTTTCGCAAGGAATCCAAATATTCTATTTGTTTCTGAAAATATTTCACCAAAATTTTCAGATATTCTCTGCAAACTCGCACATCCAAAAATTCCTGCTCTCATTCCATGTAGAAAATCTATAAAACAACTCCAATACCATGTAGAAATTATATGCACTAACCATGCATATGTCCTAGATCCACCTGATCTCACACTATTTAAATTTATGCAAGATACTAAATCTATTCAACTTGTTAATCTTTTGCGGAAAAATCAATTGCCAACACATGTGAAGCATAAACAAAAATAATCAATCGCACATAACATAGTTTTTAACAGGGAAAGCTTGAAGCTGAAAACCCCAACTATATATTATGTAACATGGAGATCATATGAAAATTTCATACAAAGCAAACAAATCTTATCACAAGCTCTCAGTACAGTACAATCGTCTTACACTAATCAGGACCAATCTTGCAAATCCATGCACCGATCTTTGCCTCCTACTAGCTTGCCTCCACCACGCAATCCCTACTAAAGAATAGCTCTAAATGAATTCAAATTACCCTTGCCTTGAATATGAAATCCTCATTCGCAACTCCAATGTGTGTGTGATGCAATCAATGCATCACTATAGTCGCAACAGATAGTCCATCTTGCCCTTTCACCTATCTCTCCACTGGGTCTCCACTAGATCTGACATGCACTGTAGTTAACTGTTGTATCGTTCAGTTGATTAATGACTTATTATTTTGTTAATTAATTAACTAATTAATTCACTCCACTCTCACTAGTCTATCATTCAGTTAGATTAGATACAACTAGCTCAACTAAGTCTAACTGAGTTAAACTGAATACAACTCCATAAACTACTCTTCCAACTCTGTCATAACTTTGCCACTTGAGTTCTAACTGAGTCCTGCATGCATGAACTCCAGTAAACCCTTAGGAATTGCATAATTCCTTCAGCCCACTGATTTGAGAAATCTGTATAGTGAAATTAAGTGCTCCAAGAGAATAATTTGTTGTTTAGAGTCTGATTATTATTAAGAGCTAACAATTAAAGCGTTGGGTATATAAGTCATTTTTTCATGTTTCAAAGGGATCATTTGCATTCCAAGAAGAAAGAGTGAGCAAGAAAAGGCTGTGTTGAACAAAGGGAGAAAAATCACAGCAAAGTCGTGCAAGTTTGTGGGCGCGGTGCATTGGCTGAGAGGCACGGCGCATAGAGTCGACGCAACGCATTGGGTTGGCCTCCACAGTGTTAAAAACACACAGACACGATGGATATAACCGGCGCGGTGCGTTGGGTTTGTGGCGCGACGCATAGAGCTGCAAACTCTGTTTTTCACCATGATTTCATTCAAATCTTCATTTTCTCAGTTTCATCCGGTCCAAAGTCACTCAAACAACTCTTTCAATAACAATAAACATGTGTCTTAAGATGTTTATGAGGATTTAATAAAAAAAAATCAAACCCTACTTCCTTGCTCAAGACATGATTGCCTAGGGTTTGTAAATTGGTTTTTTGTGGCCATCACTCCCTCACCTTTTATTCCTTCACTGTTTTTCTAGTCTCATAAACCCATTTCCCTATCCCCCATATCCCTAAATTCATCCATCCCTATCCCAAATCCCATTATCCCAAATCTTAGCTACAAAATTCATAAACCCCAATTCCTATCCCAAAAGCCTAGAAACTGTCCCTGAAACCTTTTTGACAACATTCCCAAAATCCCTCTTACACTCTCCCTTCATAGTCCCTCACACATTTTCGTACATTTGGAAACAAAGATCAAAGACACCTAGAAATATTCATACTCATCTAAGACAACACAAACCTTGGCAAACATGGAGTCAGATTCCTCCTATCACCAAGATGAAGAAACACACAGTGACTCTACAACTGAATTGCATGCACCAAGGAGACCTCACAAGAGTGGTAAACATGTACGAGAAGAGCCTACTTCACTTGCTGAGCTGCAAGCCTGCCCTCTTGCTATCACATGTTTTCAACAATAGTCTTGTTATCAGTTTTGTGAGATGGTTGCTAGAGTCCAGTACCATCATGAGTTGACCAGATTGTTTGTGCTTCATTTACATAATGGCCAACTCACTCTTGCAGGTGTGACATTAACCTTGACACCCGAGTCTATCTCTGTAGCAACCGGTATTCCAAACGTCGGAGAGCAATGGAATAAAAGGCAGCAAGTTGAAAGGAAACACTATGAACCAAACATCAAGCCTGCATTTTTGAGACAACTCAACAGATTTTTTCCCTTTTCGTACCTGAAAGATTCATACGCTCCTTTGATGAAACTCATAATAAAATATTTCAGCTGTGAGGGTCGGTTTTCTCGCCTATATTCCTATTACATCAGATTGCTGATGCACTTTACCAGGGTGAGAATGATGAATCTCCCCTACTTCATGTACCGAAATATTGAGAAGATGACCACCCTAGTGTAAAAGAAAACTCCTGAGGAATAGTATAATAGTATCTATCATTTTGCACTCATCAAAATTGTGGTTATGCATCATCTGTGTTTGCAGGATATTTCATGGGAGGATTTCATATCTCATGAGTTCTTCACAGCCCCTCAGGTGCTTCTAGAAGCTTTTCATGAGACCGGTGGACCTTCACATCAGCAGGAGGGTCATGAGACACAGAACGCTAGTGTGTCGGTGTTTGTCACCTATCAGAAGGGCACTAGAAGGTTGTTTGCAGCAGCCAAGTGAGTATTATCTCCACCCGGTGTGGAAGGGGTCTCGCTTCCTCCATCAGCAGTGTAGGTACAGGACAAGGGAAAGTAGACATTACATGATGAGGGGCCTTTAGGAGGGCAGGATATGGATTTCATCCTCATTCAGGATGATGACACCGATTTGGGCTCACCTAGCTCAAAGCTTAAAGAGATCATTCAGGAGCAACGGGCGGAGATAAATACTTTGTCCCTCAGCCTACAAAGAGCGAAGTGGATAATCAAATACCTTGAGCAAAGAAACAAGCAGCTAGAGGATCAGCAAACCATTATCGAGCTACAAAACATACGAGAGAACCGTCAAGCCGCTAAAAAGACAAAAACCAAGATGACATCACTTGAGCAAGAAATTGAAGCTGATCAGGAAAATTGGCTTGAAAGGGTAAATATGCATTTGGAAAATCTATTGGAGAAATCCAACAAAGAATATAACATGTTGAGGCACATGGACAATCATTATTGGGCGAGAAATCATGTTTGCAAAGCAAGGATCAAGATCTTGAAGGCCAAGTTGAAGAAGGCCTCAAAGCAGCGGAAAAACCATGATAGACTTCAGATATTGGCCGAGGCTTCCTTGGCCCATCATAGCACATAATGGAGGACACTCAGCTAAAATTTCAAAAAAATTACGGCATTTTTTGCATTTTTGAAATTTTTGGCCTAGAAAACAGACTTTTTTGCTCTATGCGTCATACCACCTGGCCCGCACTTTTGATAGGGGACTCCTTTTGATGCAAACTCAAATTTTTTTGATTTTTCATGGAAAAATGTGCATGCCTACCTATGGTGAAGAAATTTTGACAGGTTTTGGGCTTCCAGAAGGGTAAAAAACACCCCAAAAATGACCTTTCTGCCCCTTTTTTGACACACAGGAAGCAGTCTTGGGAGAACTCAGTTTTGGAGGGACAAATGAAGGCCAAATTTAGAAATTCCACATGTATTGGAAAGTAGACAGGAATACCTTTCCAACAAGACCACTTGGAGAAAATTTGGACACCAGGAAGGCCTCCAAAATCATCTGCAAACTGGCGCGATGCATAGGGATATCAAGCGCGGTGCATTGGAGGATTTTGCTCATTTTTGACCCAGAAACTCTGCTTTTCGCCTAGTTTTTGACAGTTTGACTTTATTACTTCTAAATTTCAAAATCATGATGTAATTTAATGTAATTTTATGTATCTTGATGTAATTTTGTTAAATTTTCACTCATAGAGGTAGATTCATCCATCAAAAGGTGATTTGCAACTGAATGAATCAGTTTCCTAGTTTATAGAGGCAAGTTGTTCCACTACCTACTTTCTAGTTCTTATTTTAGATTTTGTTGGAACAACTCCTAAACTTATGAGCTCGACCCCTAGAGGCTGGGATGAGTTATTTTTTGTGTATATCTTGTGGTTTTTCAGTCATTAGCAAGGTTGGACTTTTGGGAATGCTTTGAGCATCATTGTACATTCATCTCTGCATTTTGGCAAATGAATAGACCAGGGTTTGCAGCACTCTATGAGATTCATGTGGCATATTTCTTTGATATTATTTTTCTCTCTGTAAATTTAAGTCTACTTTTGTTTTATGTATACCATTTTCTCTCTTATTTCTTCTTAACTTAAACAAACAAGGATAAAGGTAGAATTCATTAAAATTTGAAGTGCTCTACTTAGGGTTTGTTTAATTTTCTATGTTTTCATCTGTTTGAAGAGGATCCCTGAAATTTTCTTGCCCTCTTCAACTCCTCACCTGTCTCAACTCTCCATTTCTTTCAATTTTAAGTATCAAATCAATTGCCTACCTTGCCCCATTCACATCTCTGCAAAATTGAGCCTCATTTCCCAGACCCAAATTTGCCTTTCCTCTTAAGCAAACAAAATATCATTAAATTCAATCAAGACTCTTTTGCATATATACCTAGCCTAAAATCAATTTTCATTCAAGTCATCTCAAACCTCACTGATCATTTTTTGCTGAGATTGACAAGGAGAGAGCCCTCTCCCGATCTGGTAGGGCTAGCTACCAGGTTAAGCATGGTTTGATGTTACCCTAGATTCTACCTTTCTTAGCCTGAGGTAGATTTAGGCCATAACATAGTGGTGACCATACTAGGGAATATTATTTGTTTGTTAGTGTTATTCGTTTTATAAACTACAGATGGAGCCTGAAGTTAGCCATGTACCCTTCGAAACACTCTTTCTTTGCATTAGCGAAAGTAGATGAATGCTGCTTCAATCAATCTTCAGTCTAGTCTTATAAACATAACACCTAACTTGCAAATTTCCCCAGTACATCAGATAATTCTAGACTTTTGAATGGTGAGTTTATAATCTAATAGGCTAAACAAGTTGATTTTTTCAGTTTGATTTTTGGGAATAATTCAACACACTGGCTTCCAGACGACACATCAACGCAAATCCAGATCCTGATCCACCTCCTTTGTATGAATATCCAAATCTTATTCCGATAATCCTTCGTCGAGAAAGTCCTGTGATTCCTGTGTTCAAATCTCATTCGTTTCCTCTTTTTTTTAATTATCTTGAAGATCTTGAGTTTGATGAACAATTTGAGGCAGCTTGAGACCAAGTCTGAAAGTGCTATTGATTCTACTTTCCTAAGTCCAGAGTTTGTCAAGGATCTTGAAATTGAAAAGGCCAATAGATCAATTGAAAGTTATATCTTGAATCTTCAAAATTCCATTGTGGCAACAAAAATTCTTGAAATCATAGAGTCTGCATCTGCAACTCTTGGGTCATCTGCAATTGCAGCTAGTTTAGAAATTCCTACCGAGCCTCCTTTCATTCCCACCATTCCCGTGCAGCCTTCTATATTTCATAAAAAATCCACAGTAGTGTCACCTCCATCCACACCACATACACCTCATACATCAACTGCTCCGACTCCTCCTATATCCCAAAGACTGGTTGTAAATCCACCTAGAGCAATGGCTGCCCGATTTGCACCCCTTGTGTTGCCTCAAAATTTGGATAACATGCCCGTTGATTATCAAAGCAAAATTCTATTTTTTGATGGCACTCCTCAAAGTGTTACAGCTCAGAAACATGTGGATAGGATGACAGATTTATTTGACCTTCATGAGATTGATGCAGAAAATGTGACAATGAGACTATTTGTACAAACTTTTGGAGGTGAAGTAATGAAGTGGTTCAGAGCTTTGCCGGCTGGTAGTATTACTACATTTCCTAATCTTCAGAGACAATTCTTGGATCAATGGGAAGTGAAGAAAAATCCTCTTCAAATCCTTTCTGAATATGAGAATATCAAGCAGAACATTGGTGAGTCTATTCAAGATTATTGTATTAGATTCAATTCTGTTTACAATGCAATTCTTACTGATATAAAGCCACCTATGGGGTTGGCTTTGATTAAGTTTCCGGACAGCTTCGATCCTGACATGGCCTACCAATTAAGAGAAAGATATCTGGCCACTTTGGAAGACATGCAGAAAAATGCAATCAGCATTGAAGCAAATATGCTTGCTAAGAGAGCTAGAACGAGAGCTGAAAATAAGGTAACAGAAGAGGTTTCCACTTCAGATCAAATGCTCCATAAGATGAAACAGATGTTTGACAGACTGACAATTGACAAGTCTGAACCGCACGTCAGAAATCCTATTTTTTGTGGCCAGCAGCAACCAAAATTTAGAATCAAGCAAAGAGAGAAACAATTACAAGACCAAGCAGTACGACAACAAGTGTAGACACCCTTACAGCAGAATTTTGTACATGGTCCAGAATCAGATGACAAGGAGAATGTAATCGGAGAAGAGAATCATTTCTTTACACCTGATGATATGCCAATTTTTATTACTGAAGACGAGGAGTACTCTGAGAACTCATTTGTACAAAGGGATGAGAATTTCATCTTGGAAAATGAAACAGTTCTCGAGGAAGAGTCTAATGAGTATCAGAGGGGGTACATGAATGCTTTGATAGCCCAGCAGCAACAATATTCACTCAGAAGTAGAGATGTAACCATTAATTGAATTCAAAAAGAAAGGAAGCAACAACACCAAAGAATGATCCTCTCGTGGTGAAGAAAAAGGGGAAAGAGACAACTGATCCCACCACTAGAAAACCACCATCAGCAAATGAAACATCCAATCAGCCAAATATATCAAAGGAGAAAACTGAAAAGAAGGATTTCCCAGCTAAAGAGGTAGAGAAAACTTCAGTTTTTAACTTAGAAAATGAAATTTCTAAGTAAAAAGTATCCATTCCTTTGACTGAATTGATGAAGAATAGAAACTATAAGGGTCAGGTGTCTAATATTTTGAGTTTAGATCTATTATCTGATATGGTAAACGTGGAGGATGATCGACCTGAGTTGATTTTTGGTCCAGCATTGGATGTTCAGTCTCAAGATAGTGATGTACCTCCTTTTTACATCAGCCTTAGGTTGCACGACTATGTGTTACAAAATGCTATGTTTGATTCCGGAGCTTCTCATAATATCATGCCTAAGGCAATCATAGAGAAATTGGGATTGGATATCACCAAGAAGTATCATGAACTTTATTCTTTTGATTTTGGTAGAGTAAAATGCATTGGGCTTATCAAAGATTTGGTGGTCAGTTTGGATCATATTCTGACTAAAAATGTTTTGATGGATGTGGTTGTGGCGGATATTCCTCCTAGATTTGGCATGCTTCTTTCCAGATCTTGGGGAGCGAAACTTAAAGGGACATTGCAGCTTGATTTCTCCTATGCTACTATTCCCGTGTTTGGTCAGATGAGGAAATTATACCGGGAGCAAAAGATGAAGTATATGATCACTAGCAAGGAGAAACTGGTAAATCATCCAATCAAATATGTACATACTAATTTATAATCATTTTTTTTATACTCAGATAGATTTAATGATGTAGATAGCCAAGTAATTGAAGTAGAAGACATTCCAGAAATCACTAAAAATTTCAGAGATCTCTTAAAGAAATAAAGACAAAGACTTGATAGTACCGTTGAGCAATCAACCTCTCGACGGTAGCAAAATATTGATGGACAACAAAGAGAAGTAAAAGAGAAAACAGAAATTGAGCATTTGGAAGAGGAAGAAGTGGGTTTGTGGACGATGGATTTTGATGGCGCGATAGGAAGGGAAGGTGCTGGAATTGGCATTTGGATACGCAGCCCTGTTTTCTCCCCAAAAAAAGTGCCAAGTAATGTAAGGGTCTGTTCTTATAAATTGGCTTTCGACTTTTCAAATAATTAGGCTGAATATGAAGCTTTAATTGTTGGATTGAAAATTCTTAGAAAGTTAAATGCGAAAAGGATTGTAGTATATGGCGACTCCAAGTTAGCTATCAAGCAAGTGAAAGGTGAATACCAAGCTAAGCATCCTCGAATGCAGGCCTACTGCAATGCGGTACTAGATATCTTGAGATTGTTTTCAGATTATACTTTGACATGTGTCCCTTGTATTCAGAATGGCATTGCGGATGCACTTGCAACAGCAACAAGTAACTTGAAAATTCAAATGAATTCAAACAACAAGTTTGAAATTCATGTAAAGCATCATCCGACTGTCCCTGACAATCAAAGGTATTGGCAAGTGTTTCAAGATGATAAAGAAATTGATGAATTTCTGCAAAATGAAGGTAAATTCAAAGACACTTCTATTGATGGGGAGCATGATTATGGCGAGGCGGATATAGAAGTCAATCAGATGGAAGTTTTGTAGCTCAAGGAAAATGTCATTCCTAAAGGTCTAATACCTTTAGAGGAGCTTTTCGACCAAGATGATGTAGCTCGAAAACCGAGCTTGCTGCCAACCGAGAAAGGAGTTGAGGATGTGAACATTGGATCAGAAAAAAATCCTAAAATGGTGAAATTGTCCAAGGCATTGCCCCCATAGGTAAAATAAAAGTATATCAGTTTATTATCTTCCTTTGTTGATGTATTTGCTTGCGACTATTCATATTTGAAGACATATGACACAAACATAATTCAGCATACCATTCTGATCAAGCCAAATCAAAAGCCCTTTCGACAAAATTTGAGAAGAATAAATCCAAAGCTGTTGCTCTCAATAGAGAAGGTAGTGAATTGGTTGTACAAAGCTGGTATCATCGTCCCCATAAGATTTTTATATTGGATTTCTAATTTGGTGCCCGTGCGCAAGAAAATAGGTGAGATTCGCTTATGTATTGATTTAGGAATATGAATAAAGTATCTTTGAAAGACAACTATCCATTGCCCAAAATGGATCACATACTTCAGCGAGTAGTTGGAGCATCCCTCATGTCATTGCTTGATGGGTATTCTGGTTATAACCAAATTCTGGTCCATGAGGATGATAGAGATAAAATAGCGTTCACCACTCTGTGGGGAACTTTTCATTATGTTAAAATGCCTTTTGGATTGAAGAATGCTGGTGCAACCTTTCAATGAGCAATGGATATGGCATTTGCAAATGAAAAAGATGAATTTCTACTTATTTATCTTGATGACTTGACAGTTTTTTCTAATTCAGATGAAGAGCACCTTTATCATTTGAAAATTATATTTCAACGGTGTAGAAAATATGGTGTATCTCTCAATCCAAAGAAGAGTATGTTTGCCATGGATGAAGGTAAGCTTCTTGGTCATATTATATCAAAGGATGGCATCTGCGTTGATCCAGCTCGAGTGGAAGCCATTCAGTAAATTGATCTTCCCCGAAACAAAAAGGAGATCTAATCATTCAACGGTAAGATGAATTTCTTACGTCGCTTTGTACCCAATCTTGTAGAACATTTAAAGAAAATCACAAACATGCTCAAGAAAGATAGTGTAGTGAGGTGGACTGAGGAAGTAGTAAAGTCTTTCAATTTGGTGAAATTGGTCCTTTCTTTAGCTCTGGTTTTGATTATCCCGAACTATAATCAGGATTTAATTTTGTTTTCATTTGCCTCAGATCATACTATGGCAACAGTCTTGATGCAGAAAAGAGACCAGCTTGAGAGACCAATTGCATTTTTTAGTAGAACCATAAGAGATGCAGCTTTAAAGTATAATATTATTGAAAAGCAAGCTCTTGCCTTGTTAAAAGCATTGAAATATTTTCAAGTCTATATTATGCATTCTCACATCCTTGCTTATGTTCCTAATGTGACTGTTAAAGATGTCTTAGTGCAAACAAATTCAGAAGGGAGATGAGGAAAATGGATTGTAGCCTTGTTGGAATATTACGTGGAGATCAAACCTACAAAGCTCATCAAAGGACAGGGGCTCGCTAAACTAATGGCTGAGTCAAATTTGAATGCCTTGGACATTAATCTCATTGCTGCTATGTCTGAGGAAAATGAAGAAAGTTCACCTGCTCAGGTATCAGAAATTTTTGTTCTTTCTCCTTGGTATTCAGACATTGTTTATGTGCTCCAAAATCTGTCACCACCGCTAGGAATGGCTAATAACAAAATTAGGACACTGAAATTGAAGGCTGCCAAGTTTTGTATCATGAGTAATGCGCTCTATTGGAAAGATCCCAGTGGTGTCTTGCTCAATTGTTTTGGTTGAAGAAGAGGAAAAATAGGTTATGGAAGACTTTCATAAGGGAGATTGCAGAGGTCATCTTTTTTGGAAGAAAACGACCAAAAAATTTTTGAGAGCAGGATATTATTGGCCAACTCTCTTTGCTAATGTGTACAAAACTGTTAAAAGCTGTCATGAATGTCATATTTTTAAAGGAAGGAGAAAATTGCAGCCTTTACCACTCAAGCCTATTGAATTAAGTGCTCCATTTCAGTAGTGGGGTTTGGAATTCATTGGCAAGATCCATCCTACGTCTTCAGCACAGCATAAATGGATCCTTACAGCGACGAACTATTTTACCAAATGGATTGAGGCGATTCCCACTAGGTAGGCCACAGATTTGGTAATCATTTCATTTCTTGAAAACAATATTTTGTCTCGTTTTGGCTGTCTAAACAAGTTGATCACTGATAATGCAATAGCTTTTAAATCTAAAAGAATGATTAACTTTTGTGATAAGTATCAAATCACTTTTGGGCACTCAATCGCATATCATCCACAAGGAAACAGATTGGTCGAATCCTCAAATAAATCCTTGGTCAATATTATCAAAAAGCTGCTGGAAATGAACAAGAAAAGTTGGCACAAGAAACTTGTTAATGCACTTTGGGCAGACAGAGTGAGTCAAAAGAAATCTATAGGCATGTCCCCTTTTGAGCTCGTGTATGGGGTTGACACTGTATTCCTGACCTCTCTCGCAGTTCTAGTGGTTAAACTTCTGCAGGAAGGTGGCAGCGAGGATGATCATTTGCAATGAAGAATTAATCAAATCATCCATTTATAGCAGACTAGAGAGGAGGTTTTTCAGAACACTTTCAAGCTGCAACAGAGAATCAAGAATATATATGATCGAAAGGCAAAGGTGGACAAGTTTCAAATAGAAGCAATGGTGCTAAAATGGGACGCGAGAAATGAAGATAAAGGTAAGCATGGAAATTTTGAGAATCTTTGGATAGGACCTTTCAGAATTGCTGCATATCAAGGCCAAAATGCTTTCCTTTTGAAAGAAATGAATGGAGAAGATTGTCCAGGTGGGTCGGTCAATGGTCGGCTACTCAAACGGTACTATTTTTGAAATGTTTTCTGTTGTCATATATATCACTGTACATACCGGTTTTTTAAAATTTCATTGTAAGTATGTGATGTCATCATTATTTCAGTTTGGGGCCCGAGGTGAAGGCTATAAAACTGAGGGTTGATTTCAGTTTTGGTTTGGTTTGTTTGAGTCAAGTCTTTCAGTTGATTTCAGTCTTGAAATTGAGTCAGTCTTGAGTTAGATTTTAGTACTGAAATTGAGTCAAGAGTCTGGTTTTGGTTCGTCGAAGTTATTGACTCCATAGCCCAATGGACGAAGGCACTGCCTACTTTCCTAGAGAGCTATATTTCTTGGCACCTCGAAGGAGCTACCATCCCCATTGGAGCCAATGTTAGTGTTGGTATCTTCATCCGTCCGTCAGTGATCAAAATTCTCTTGTTGCATTGCATATTAGGTGTCTCACTCAGTCAGCTGCATTCCATTAGGAGCATGGATCATCTGACCTTAGTGGCTTGTTGTAGATTTTTCCCTCATGTCCTTTACCTGCTGGCCTATTTCCATTCATTAAGATCATTTGTAGTCACTTTTTGTCTTATAGTTTGCAAGAGTCATTTTTTAGTGTTTCAGTTTCATTAGGTCTAGGGTTTCATCAAAAAGATCTTCAAAATTTCCAATAATGGTCAGCAGTCATATGAGGAGGTTGAATAAAGTTCCAGTACTAAATAAATTTCATCATCATATGCCTAGAAATGTATTTTTCCTCAAAACTCTGTTTTGAGAAAAATAGAGTATTTTATCTTTTTATGTATAAATTTGATGTAATTTCAAGTTTTCTCATATGTAAGAAATTTCAATGGAAACCCTGGTCATATTATTAAACCTTAGCAAATCCATCCCCTGCCAGGCAAACAAAAAGCAAATCATTCAGTTAATCAGAGGAAAAATGACGCAAACTGCCTAAAACAAAGTTTAAAAAAAAAGTGCCAAAGGTAAACATTACAAAAGTGGGTTTTTTGGAGTGGAAAATTAAAGCCTTTGGTATATAAGTAATTTTTTCATGTTTCAAAGGGCTCATTTGCATTCCAAGAAGAAAGAGTGAGAAAGAAAAGGCCGTGTTGAACAAAGGGAGAAAAATCATAGCAAAGTCGTGCAATTTTGTCGGCGTGGCACATTCGCTGAGAGGCGCGGCGCATAGAGCTGGCGCGACGCATTGGGTTGGCCTTCACAGTGTTAAAAACACACAGGCACGCTGGATATAACCGGCGCGGCGTGTTGGGTTTGTGGCGCGAAGCGTAGAGCTGCAAACTCTGTTTTTCACCACGATTTCATTCAAATCTTCATTTACTCAGTTTCCTCCAGTCCAAAGTAAGTCAAACAACTCTTTCAATAACAATAAACATGTGTCTTAAGATGTTTATGAGGATTCAATAAATAAAAAATCAAACCCTACTTCCTTGCTCAAGACATGATTGCCTAGGGTTTGTAAATTGGTTTTTTGTGGCCATCACTCCCTCACCTTTTATTCCTTCACTGTTTTTCTAGTCTCACCAATCCATTTCCCTATCCCCCATATTCCTAAATTCATCCACCCCTATCTCAAATCCCATTATCCCAAATCTTAGCTACAAAATTCCTAAACCCCAATTCCTATCCCAAAAGCCTAGAAACTGTCCCTGAAACCTTTTTGACAACATTCCGAAAATCCCTCTTACACTCTCCCTTCATAGTCCCTCACACATTTTCGTACATTTGGAAACAAAGATCAAAGACACCTAGAACTCTTCATACTCATCTAAGACAACACAAACCTTGGCAAACATGGAGTCAGATTCCTCCTATCACCGAGATGAAGAAACACACAGTGACTCTACAACTGAATTGTATGCACCAAGGAGACCTCACAAGCGTGGTAAACATGTACGGGAAGAGCCTACTTCACTTGCTGAGCTGCAGGCCTACCCTCTTGCTATCACATGTTTTCAACACCAGTTTTGTTATCAGTTTTGTGAGATGGTTTCTAGAGTCCAGTACCATCATGATTCGACCGTATTGTTTGTGCTTCATTTACATAATGGCCAAGTCACTCTTGTAGGTTTGACATTCACCTTAACACCCGAGTCTATCTCTCTAGCAACCAGTATTCCAAATGTCAGAGAGCAATGGAACAAAAGGCAGCAAGTTGACAGGGAACACTATGAGCCATACATCAAGCCTGCTTTTTTGAGACAACTCAATAGATTTTTTCACTTTCAGTACCTAAAATATTCATATGCTCCTTTGATGAAACTCATAATAAAATATTTCAGCTGTGAGGGTCGGTTTTCTAACCTATATGCCTATCACATCAGATTGCTGATGCACTTGACCAGGGTGAGAATGATGAATCTCCCCTACTTCATGTGCTGAAATATTGAGAAGATGACCACCCTAGTGCAAAAGAAAACTCCTGAATAGTAGTATAACATTATCTATCATTTTTCACTCATCAAAATTGTGTTTATGCATCAGCTTGGTTTGCAGGATATTTCATCGGAGGATTTCATTTCTCATGATTTTTTCACAGCTCCTCAGGTGCTTCTAGAAGATTTTCATGAGACCGATGGACCTTCACATCAGCAGGAGGGTCATGAGACACAAACCACTAGTGTGCTGGTGTTTGTCACCTATCAGAAGGGAACTAGAAGGTTGTTTGCAGCAGCCAAGCGAGTATTATATCCACCCGGGGTGGAAGGGGATTCGCTTCCCCCATCAACAGCGAAGGTAAAAGACATGGGAAAGTGGCCATTACATGATGAGGGTCCTTCAGGAGGGCAAGAGATGGATTTCATCCTCATTCAGGATGATGACATCGATTTGGGCTCACCTAGCTTAAAGCTTAAAGAGATCATTCGGGAGCAACGGGCGGAGATAAATACTTTGTCCCTCAGCCTACAAAGATCCAAGTGGATAATAAAATACCTTGAGCAAAGAAACAAGCAGCTAGAGGATCAGCAAACCATTATGGAGCTGCAAAACATACGAGAGAACCGGCAAGCCGCTAAAAAGAGCAAAACCAAGATAACATCACTTGAGCAAGAAATTGAAGATGATCGTGAAACTTGGCTTGAAAGGATAAATATGCATTTTGAAAAGCTGTTGGAGAAATCCAAGAAATAAAAGAACATGCTGAGGCACATGGCCAATCATTATTGGGCGAGAAATCATGTTTGGAAGGCAAGGATCAAGATCTTGAAGGCCAAGTTGAAGAAGGCCTCAAAGCGGCGGAAAAAGCATGATATACTTCAGATCTTGGTTGAGGCTTCCTTGGCCCAACATAGCACATAATGGAGGACACTCAGCCCAAATTTCAAAAAATTTGGGGCACTTTGAAATTTTTGAAATTTTTGGCCGAGAAAACAGACTTTTCTGCTCTATGCGCGATGCCACCTGGCACGTGCTTTTGATAGGGGACTCCTTTTGATGCAAACTCAACATTTCTGGATTTTTCATGGAAAAATATGCATGCCTACCAATGGCCAAGAAATTTTGATAGGTTTTGGGCTTCCAAAAGGGTCAAAAACACCCCAAAAAAGACCTTTCTGCCCGTCTTTTGACACACAGGAAGCAGTCTTGGGAGAACTCAGTTTTGGAGGGGCAAATGAAGGCCAAATTCAGAAATTTCACTTGTGTTGGAAAGTAGACAGGTATACCTTTCCAGAAAGTGCACTTGGAGAAAATGTGGACACCGAGAAGGCCTCTAAAATCAGCTGCAAATTGGCACGATGCATAAGGAAATCAGGTGCAGCGCATTGGAGGATTTTGCTTATTTTTTACCCAAAAACTTTGTTTTTCGCCTAGTTTTTTATAGTTTGACTTTATTACTTCTAAATGTAAAAATCATGATGTAATTTAATGTAATTTGATGGATATTTATGTAATTTTGTTAAATTTTCACTCATAGAGGTAGATTCATCCATCAAAAGGTGATTTTCAATTGAATGAATCAGTTTCCTAGTTTATAGAGGCAAGTTGTTCCATTACCTACTTTCTAGTTCTCAGTTTAGATTTTGTTGGAAAATATCCTAAAATTATGAGCTCGACCCCTAGAGGCTGGGATGAGTTATTTTTTGTTTATATCTTGTGGTTTTTTAGTTATTAGCAAGGTTGGACTTTTGGGAATGCTTTGAGCATCATTGTACATTCATCTCTGCATTTTGGCAAAGGAATAGACCAGGGTTTGCAGCACTCTATGGGATTCATGTGGCACATTGCTTTGATATTGTTTTTGTCTCTGTAAATGTGAGTTTACTATTGTTTGATGTATACCATTTTCTCTCTTATTTTTTCTTAACTTAAACAAACAAAGATAAAGGTAGAGTTCATTAACATTTGCAGTGCTCTACCTAGGCCTTGTTTAATTTTCTATGTTTTAATTTGTTTGAAGAGGATCCCTGAAAGTTTCTTTCCCTCTTCAACTCCTCACCTATCTCAACTCTCCATTTATTTCAATTTTATGTGTCAAATAAATTGCCTACCTTGCCCCATTCACATCTCTGCAAAACTGAGCCTCATTTCCCAGACCCAAATTTGCCTTTCCTCTTGAGCCAATAAAATATCATTAAATTCAATCAAGACTCTTTTGCATATATACCTAGCCTAAAATCAATTGTCATTCAAATCATCTCAAACCTCATTGATCATTTTTTGTTGAGATTGACAAGGAGAGAGCCCTCTCCCGATCTGGTAGGGCTAGCTACCAGGTTAAGCATGGTTTGATGTTACCCTAGATTCTGCCTTTCTTAGCCTGAGGTAGATTTAGGCCATAACACCTCCTTCACTATTTCTTGTTGCAATATTCAACACTCTCTCTCAACAAGAAAGGATTGTCTTTGCATGCGACATGCAACTCCATGCAGTTGCCCTGCAACCTTTGCAAGTGCCCTGCAACTCCATGCATCTGCTCTGCAACTATTGCTGCAACACTTCCAAAAATCAAAGCCTCCAAAAAACTCAATCAGTCTAATGCATCTATCATCAAATTCTTGAACTTTTGCTTAGCTACTGCACATTTCTTTAGGAACCACTGCGCTATTGAACTCTACACCCATGCACTATGCACTTTCTGTCAACTCTGAACCACCCTCTAGTATCCAACACTGTCACTTTGATCTGCTTGCATCAATCCAACTAATCATGCTACTACTGCTCTATGGGCAACTCATAGCCAAGTTCAATTCATGATATCCACACCATCTCCATAAATCCTGCCCAGAAATTTCTTCTTGGATTATTCATGCATGTTACCCCACCTCTTACCTAGTGGTATAGCTGCATGCACTCCCTTTGCCCATCTGGCACGAAATTTCTTTGCATGCGTGATTTCTCCCACTCCATGGTCCTCATCTTGTGGCTGCTCCACATCCTGACGTTCTCTCTTACCTGCATGCAAATCCTGCTCCATCTCAAGCTTCAATTGCGTGGCTTTATCACACTTCCCAACAGTAGGAAGCTCTGTAGAAATCCCATCTACATCAAATATATAAAGATTCTTCTGCATCTCCAGTTGTGGCTACTCCACAACCTTCTGAGAGTACTTCTCACACTGCATGTTGAGAGGCTCCCTCTAAACCACCAAGTCACTAACCTCTGCTTTACTCCTCAAAGCTTTTCATGCATCTTTTACCTCAATGCATGTAAATTCTTGGCTCGCGCACATTGCAATTGTCCCGCCGTCGCGAAATTTTCTAACAAAAAGAGCTGATTTTAAATCGACGATATCTCCCTCATCCGAGCTCCGGTTTGACTGATTAGTTTTTTCAATTTGGGTATTTTTTCGCAAGGAATCCAAATATTCTATTTGTTTCTGAAAATATTTCACCAAAAATTTCATATATTCTCTTCAAACTCGTACGCCCAAAAATTCCTGCTCTCATTCCATGTAGAAAATCTATAATACAACTCCGATACCATGTGGAAATTATATGCAATAAGCATGCATATGTCCTAGATCCACCTGATCTCACACTATTTAGCTTTATGCAAGATACTAAATCTATTCCACATGTTAATCTTTTGCGGAAAAATCAATTACTAACACATGTGAAGCATAAAAGAAAGTAATCAATCACACATAACACAGTTTTTAACCAGCAAAGACTGAAGCTGAAAACCCCAACTATATATTATGTAACATGGAGATAATATGTCAATCTCATACAAAGCATACAAATCTTATCACAAGCTCTCAGTACAGTACAATTGTCATACACTAATCAAGACCAATCTTGCAAATCCATGCACCGATCTTTGCCTCTTGCTAGCCTGCCTCCACTGTGCAATTCCTGCTGAACAATAGCTCTGAATGAATTCAAATTACCCTTGCCTTGACTACACAATCCTCATTGGAAACTCCAATGTGTATGTGATGCAATCAATGGATCACTATAGTCACAACAGATAGTCCATCTTTCCCTTTCACCTATCTCTCCACTAGGTCTCCACTGGATCTGACATGCACTGTAGTTAACTTTTGTATTGTTCAGTTGATTAATGAGTTATCATTTTGTGAATTAATTAACTAATTAATTCACTCCAATCTCACTAGTCTATCATTCAGTTATATTAGATACAACTAGCTCAACTGATTCTAACTGAGGTAAACTGAATACAACTCCATAAACTACTCTTCCAACTCTGTCATAACTTTTCCACTTGATTTTTAACTGAGTCCTCCGTGCATGAACTCCAGTAAACCCTTAGGAATTGCGTAATTCCTTCATCCCTCTGATTTGATAAATCTATATACTGAAATTAAGTGCTCCAAGAGAATAAGTTGTTGTTTAGAGTCTGGTTATTATTAAGAGCTTCTAATAATCGACATGCATCTATTTTTAGATCGACGATCTATAAATAGACTTCAGCCAATATTCTAAAAATATAATTTCATCTATTTTTCACATTTGACCAACCATCTACAAATAGCATCCTACTACATATATAATATGGTCACCATGTCTAAAAATAGACATACACCTAAAAATAGCCTATGTGGGCCCCACCTAGTTTAGGTGATTATTTTCCAACTAGGATCAAGGATGATGTTTCAGGATGCCTCCTTCACTGTTTCTTGTTGCAATCTTCAACACTACAAATTGGTGTAAACAGTTATTTTGAAGGAGATAAATCATTAGTATTGTTCTCCTTAAAGGGCTATTGGACATTGGTTTTTTTTTTTCACATTTAAAAAAGTATTTTGTAGTGACATTATATTGTTAGTGGGCGTTGTTTATTTTCTACATGATCATAGTTGTCATTATTTTTTTATTACGGAGAAAATGGATAAAATTGACACTTTTAAAGAGTTATTGAGGACTTTAATCATGTCTACTGCTAAAATCATATTGAAAATAAATAAATACTCTCTCTGAGAAATGCAGACTTATCTGCAAAATGCACAAGACAAAATTGTGTTTTTTTCATCTTGAGACAAGGCTACCACAAAAAGAGCTACAACAACATGAGTAACATTTTGAACCTGTTTCTATTTAGAGCATTGAAAAATACTCCCTAGTTCAATCCAGTAGGTGATTCAGATTCAATCCCTAGTTCAAGAGTAGATTTGCATGCAGAAGCACAACCTGCACTTCCCAAGCCCATCATAAAAACTTGGGAAGAGCTTGTCCATAACAAGCACAAAATAGGTCTTGGATGTGACAAGGAGGTGTCCTTTCATATTCCATATTATTCCAAGCCCATTCAATTTCAAAGTTGTGCATTTATTCATGATAGTTCACCTTCAGTTGTTCTATATTCTGCTCCTCTTCTATAGCAGCAACAACAAATTATGAAATGCCAACACTATCATTAAGTTGGCCATATGAAATATCATTATTTTTATCTTCATCGGTGCAAGAACTGTGGTCAACACACTCATTCTTCACACAAATGATTCATAAAATATCCTCCTACAAGAACAAATATTAAGCTTGGATGGATCGATTATTGGCAATGGGAAACAACAACCAAGAATATATTTCAATCATATCTCTGAATTTATCCTCGAATATTAAAGGGTCTTGCAGTTGAGTTTTCACCATCATTTCACTTTGTATCTGACAGGGCGGGAAATGGTGGTCATATACAAGCTTCAAAGCCACATCAAGCGAGCCTGAGCCACAACCTGCCATTCTAGATTCAGAGTTTTAGCCAAATACATAGACATTCAAGTGAGCCCGAGCCACAACCTATCATTCTGTATTCAGAGTTTTATCCAAAGACACAAATTCCCATGAGCATGCCTTTCGTTTGTGGTCAACCTTAAACCATTTATGCAAGGTTGAGCTTCTCCCTCTTCAAAGTATTGGGGACATTTCCTCCAGCAGAAGACTTCAGCTTCTTGCTAGTTTTGGAGGAGTTCGAGGAAATGCATAAAGCATTCCAAAGTTGTTCGTCATCCTTAAACCACCATAGGTTGTATACTTCCCTTCCTCCAAGACTAATGTCTCCCTCTTCAAAACATTAGGAGCACTTTCTCTAGCAGAAGATCTCAGCTTCTTGCCAGATTTGGAAGAGTTCTAAGAACTGCACTAAGTGATCCCATGTTGGTGGTCATCCTTAAACCACCTCCTTATGCCAAAATTTCATAGAGCACATTTAGCCTAGTCCTACTATTTTGTATTACATATCTCCTCTTGGACTCACACATGCCCCTTTGGATTAAGGGGGGTATATTGGACACCTAATCCTTCTAGGGTTAGTGTGGAAGATCAAGAGACTTGGGGATTCCAAGTGACCTTGGAATGTGGAATCCTAGAGACACACCTAATGTACTATAAATGTATATAATTGTGAATAATATAACATCTCACGTTTATCTTTCATGTCTTATGTGTTTACCACACCTGTGTTTGACAATTTTCTTGGTGAGGAGCATGCGCAACCAAATTCTTACACCTTTAGTAGCTAGAATGGACTAGTCTCCCACCTGGATCACCTTTCTTCTTGTTATAGGTGCTAGGATATATCATATATCCTCTAAATTTTCTTATCTCGACTTCCTTTGAATGGAGACAATAACTTCTATAACAAGAGTTTATTTGATAATTCCATGATTCTTCACCACCAAATTATCCCAATCCTTCTTCCTCTAAATCTTTCTACTCATTCTCTTTTAGTAATACATTAAGGCATGGAAAAATTCATGTCATTGAGCATGATGAAATGGGAGATTAGTGTACTTGATATTTACAAAATGGATATTATAGTCTCTTATGAAATCCAAAGACTTATAATTCCCATTACATATATATAGGTCCACTAACATTTTTTCCAATAACATGTCATATCTTTACGAAATCTATAATGATTCATATACAACCACAAATTATAATAATAGTATTACCTATGGCTCAAATAGTAGGTTCCATCCAAAATTCCATTTAGATTTTTGGGATCATTACCCAGACTAAGGAGGTTTCATAAGAGGGATGACTAGGATCAACAACAGGGATCCATGGTCTAACTATTGAGAAATATAGGGGCAACTAGATTAGGTGATTTCTCTTTCTTTGATAATTTCTGGTGTTGTATTTTACTTATATTGATTAATTTATTCTTCAATTTCATTATTATTGTGTTTTCATTCATCAAAAAACTACCAAACAATAAATATCAAGAGTCAAGAGGACACAAAATGTAGGATGTAAATTTGGGCTAAAACCTCTCCTTTTGAGAGGAAAACCAACAAGAGTTATTCTCTTCTTATAGAATGTTTAGATGAATAATTCCAAGACCTAAGACCATTGTCAAATACCTTTCCAATACCAAGTAGCTTCGAGCCCCAACAACTTCCATCAACTTCAACCTTGCTAACAACTTCTTCTCCAACTTCCACTTTGCCAACAAATTCTTCTGAAACTTTGACATCCCCGACGATTTCTTCTACAACTTCGACTACCCTTGTAGTTTCTTTTTCAACTTCGACTATTGCAGAAACCCTAGCTCTTTTGCATGTGGGAAAATATGGTGATTTATTCCATCTTATTTCTTTGCTTGAATTTGTCCTTATTTCTTTGGAACTCAACTTTAAAAGTAGACTCTTTAGTGCCCTAACTCATCTTCTTTCTACAATTCAGTTTGGTTGTAGAAATTCCGCCCTAATATTCACATGTGTGAGTGTAAGATAGCCCAAAAAAAATACTCAAAGTATTCGTTCCTTTCCTTCTTCTAGTCATATTCTTCGTCGCTCTTTTAGATCTCTTTCTCTTCCTTGATCAAAGTTCTTATGTTTTTAGTGATTTGTCTTCAAGAGAGGTCAATGTATCCTATATATAGGCTTCTATGGAGGTCAAATTGTTGTCCATGAGGTTGACTTGATCCATCTTGTAGGCTGACTTGTTTGACAAGGTCTTGGAGGTTCTTTATGATACTTTTGACTTTACAATTTTTTTTCCTTACAAGATACAACATACCCAAAGGCATCTTACATGTATGAAAATGAATCTTTTGACTTCATAACTCTATGAAAAACCTAGGAGCATGTAATGGGTGCTTGGCCTATAAATAAATCTATCTTCAGTATGAAACCCATGCATCAAGAATGACAATAATAAATTTATTTTCTCTTTAATATCAAATATATAAATTCATGAATGCAATAGAAATTATGAATACCAAGCCTAGTTAGACATTTCAACACTCCCTCTTAACTAGGGAGGTATTCATAATCCATACATAGTACCTGGAAATTATCATACTGAATATTTTTCATAGGAAGAGTCGGATTGGTAAGCCATCTCATAAGCTATTTTATCAACTTATATCTATGAATCTCATCATAGGAATGAGCATTGTCATATATCAAGGCCTTGAAAAATAACTCTATCTCTCCATAAGAAACAAAGCACAATTTTGACATGACATGAATAATAGACACCTTTCATCATCGTCTTTTAAGGCACATACCCCATGATCTAGATGTTCAAAAGTTATGTCATTTTGGGAACATTCCCATCTTGGAATAACAAATCCTCACCGAAATTCCTCTTCGACTAATCTTACCTATTTGATTCCCTACCACATCATCAAAGAGTATCAAAATAAATCTCATATTATTACCCAATCCTCCATTCTTACTTCATAACATGAAGACATAATGACATGTCTATCTCTCCCTCTCAATTAAGGATAATCTACACATTCCTATAAAAGGAATATTCCCAAGCTCCCTTTTACAAAAGGAATTTCCCAAGATCCCTCTCAACTAGGGACTTGTTTCCAATAACATTTACTTGCTCTTTGGTGGAGATCATGGTACTATAAGTTTCTTGTAGGGATCCTCTTTTTGTATCATGTCATGTAGTTCATCTTCTTAATTATGGAGATTTCTTCATTATAACTTCTTTGTAGGAATTCAACCATATTTCTCCACCACTTCCCTTCAAATAACCATATGGTTGAACCTATTAGTGTCGGTATCTTCATCCCTCCATCAGTGATAAAAATTATCTTGTTGCATTTCATATTAGGTGTCTCACTCAGTCAGCTGCATTCCATTAGGAGCATGGATCATCTGAAGATAGTGGCTTGTTGCTCAATATCCCTCATGCCCTTTACCTGCTAGCCCATTTCTTTTCATTAAGATCATTTGCAGTCACTTTTTGTCTCATATTTTCCAAAGAGTCATTTTTAGGGTTTTAGTGTCATTAGGTCTAGGGTTTCATTAATAAGGTCTTCAAAATTCCAAATAATGGTTAGCAGGCACATGAGGAGTTGGAATAAAGTTTCAGTACTAAAAACTTCATCATCATATGCTTAATAATGTATTTTTCTTCAAAACTTTCTTTTGAAGAAAAATAGAGTATTTCATCTTTTTATGTATAAATGTAATGTAATTTCAAGTTTTCTCAGTTGTAAAAACAATTTCACTGGCAACCCTGGCATGGAAAATTTTAGGGGCTAATATTCGTAGGTGGGCTAATTTTCCATGGTTTTTCCAAAAAAAAGATTCGCCAATTCCCATTTTTTTATAAAAATGATTCGCCCAAATTTTACAATATAAAATTATTTTACCTTAAAATTCACCAATATTATATAGACAATATATATAATACCATTATAAATTTGAATAATTTTACATATACATCAATAAACATTTTATACTTTGCATATTAGGGACAAGTGAGATTCGCCAATTTTTTAAACTTTAAAATAATTTTCCATCCTTCAAATTTTCCCTAAACCCTGGTCACCTTTGTCAAGCTTCAGCAAATCCATTCCGTTCAAGGCAAAAAGAAATCACATCATTCAGTTAATCAAAGCCAAAATGAAGCAAGCTATTTAAAAAAGAGTTTAAAAAAAATGTCAAAGGTAACATTACAAAAGTGGGTTTTTTGAAGTGAAGAATTAAAGATCTTTGGTATATAAGTCATCTCCATGTTCAAAGGCTCATTTGTGTTCCAAGAGGAGAGAGTGTGCAAAGGAAAGGGCCGTGTAGAACGAAGGGAGAAGTTTGAAGGGAAAATTTGCAAGTTTCAGTGGCACGGCGCATTGGCTGAGTGGTGTGGCTCACAAGACAGGCGCGACGCATTGGGTCAGCCTCCAATGTGTTGAGAATACACCAGCGCGGTGCATAGGAGTGGCGCGGCGTGTAGAGTTTCCACTTGTTTTGAACCATGATTTAATTCAAACTTAAATTTGCTCATTCTCCTCTGGTCTAAAGTAAGTCAAGTAATCCCTCCACTGCTAATGAACGTGAGTCTTATGATTTTTATGAGGATTTAATAAAAAAAATTCAAACCCTATTTTCTTGTTCAAGAAATGCTTCCTTAGGGTTTATAGTTTTGTTTTTTGTGCCTATCACTCCCTCACCTTATTATTCCCTCATTACTATTCTAGTTTCATCTATCCTTTTCCCCTATTCCCCATATCCCTAAAATTCATCTACCCCTATCCCATATTCCCATTATCCCATCCTAAATACAAAATTTCCAAACTCCAAATGTTATCCCAAAAACCCTAGTGACTGCCCCTAAAACTCTTTAATTCCCCAAATTTCAATTGGTAATATTCCCAACAGTCTCCCTACCCTCTCCCTCCATATTCCCTCACGCATATTGTCATACATTTGGCAACAAAAACCAAAGACACAAAAACTCCTCATACTCATCTAAGACCAAACAGAATTTTGCAAACATGGAGACAGATTCCTCTTATGACCGAGACAGTGACTCTACAACTGAATTGCATGCACCAAGGAGACCTCACAAGAGTGGCAGACATGTGAGGGAGGAGCCTACTTCACTTGCTAAGCTGTAGGCTTGTCCTCTTTCTATTACATATTTTCAACAGTAGTCTTGTTATCATTTTTGTGAGATGGTTGCTAGAGTCCACCACCATCATGAGCTGGCCAGATTGTTTGTGCTTCATTTACATAATGGCCAAGTTACTCTTGCAAGTGTGACATTCACCTTAACACCTGAATCTATCTCTCTAGCAACCGGTATTCCAAATGTTGGAGAGCAATGGAATAAAAGGAAGCAAGTTGACAGGGAACACTATGAGCCATACATCAAGCCCGGTTTTTTGAGACAACTTAGCAGATTTTTTCCCTTTCAGTTCCTGAAATATTCATACGCTCTTTTGATGAAACTCATTATCAAATATTTCAGTTGTGAGGGCCGGTTTTCTCGCCTATATGCCTATCATATCAGGTTGCTAATGCATTTTACCAAGGTGAGAATGATGAACCTCCCTTACTTCATGTGCCAGAATATTGAGAATATGACCACCCTAGTGCCAAGGAAAACTCCTGAGCAGTAGTATAACAGTATCTATCACTTTGCACTCATCAAAATTGTGGTTATGCATCAGCTTGGTTTGCAGGATATTTCATGGGAGGATTTAATTTCTAATGAGTTCTTCACAGCTCCTCAGGTTCCTCCGAAAGCTTTCCATGAGATAGGTGAACCTTCATATCAGCAGGAGGGTCATGAGACATAGACCGCTAGTGTGCCGATGTTTGTCACCTATCAGAGGGGCACTAGAGTGTTGTTTGTAGCAGCCAAGCGAGTATTATCTCCACCCGGGGTGGAAGGGGTCTCCCTTCCTTCATCAGTAGTACAGGTACAGGACAAGGGTAAGAGGCCAATACATGATGAGGGGCCTTCAAGAGGCCAAGATACAGACTTCATAATCATTGATGATGATTTGGGCTCACTAAGCTCAAAGTTGAGAGAGATCATTCAAGAGCAGAAGGCGGAGATAAACACTTTGTCCCTCAAATTGCAAAGAGCCCAGTGGATAATCAACTACCTTGAGCAGAGAAAAAAACAACTAGAGGATCAACAAACTATCATGGAGCTACAAAATATACGTGAGAACCAGCAAGCTGCCAAAAGGAGCAAAACCGAGATGATATCACTTGAGCAAGAGATTGAGGCTGATCGTGAAAATTGGCTTGAAAGGGTAAATATTCATTTGGAAAAGTTGTTGGAGAAGGCCAACAAGGAAAATAACATGTTGAGGCACATGGCTAATCATTATTGGGCAAGAAATCATGTTTACAAGGCATGAATCAAAATTTTGAAGGCCAAGTTGAAGAAGGCCTCAAAGCATCGTAAAAGGCAAGATAGACTTCAGATTTTGGCTGAGGCTTCCTTGGCCTAGCATAGTACATAATGGAGGACACTTAGCCCAAATTTCAAGAAATTTGGGACAATTTTTGCAAATTTTGAATTTTTGGACCTAAAAACAGATTTTTCAGCTCTATGCGCCACGCCACTTGGCGCGCGCTTTTGATGGGGGACTCGTCTTGGTGAAAAATTTAAATTTTTGGATTTTTAATGGAAAATTATGCATGCCTACCTATGGAAAAGAGATTTTTACAGGTTTTGGGCTTCTAGAAGGGTCAAAAACACCCTAAAAATGACCTTTCTGCCCCTTTTTGGACACACAGGAAGCAGTGTTGGGAGAACTCATTTTTGGAGGGGCAAATGGAAGCCAAATTCAGAAATTCCACTTGTGTTGGAAGGTAGACAGGTAGAAATTTCCAACAAGTCCACTTGGAGAAAATTTGGACACCGGGAAGACCTCTAAAATCAGCTCCAAATTGGCACGATGCATATAGAAATCAGGCGCGGCGCATTGGGGATTTTTGCTCATTTTGGACTCAGTAACTCTGTTTTTCACTTAGTTTTTGACATTTTGACTTTCTTACTTCCAAATTTTAAACTCCTGATGTAATTGGATGTAGTTTGATGGATCTTGATGTAATTTTGTTAAATTTTTACTCATGGAGGTAGATTCATCCATCAAAAGGTGAATTGCAACTGAATGAATCAATTTTCTATCTTATAGAGGCAAGATGTTCCGCTTTTTATTTTCTAGTTCGCAATTTAGATCTTGTTGAAACAAGTCCTAAACTTGTGAGCTCAACCCCTAGAGGTTGGGGATGAGTTATTTTTTGTCTATATCTTGTGGTTTTTCAGTCATTAGCATGGTTGGACATTTGGGATTGCTTTAAGCATCATTGTATATTCATCTCTGCAGTTTGGCAAAGGAATAAACCAGGGTTTGCAACACTCCATGGGATTCATGTGGTACTTTTCTTTGATAATGTGTTTCTTTCTGTAAATTTAAGTCTACTGGTGTTTTATGTGTATCATTTTCCCTCTTATTTCTTCTTAAGTTAAACAAACAAAGATAAAGGTGGAATTCATTAGAATTTGCAGTGCTCTACCTAGGGTTTGTTTAATTTTTTATGTTTTTAACTGTTTGAAATGGATTACTGAAATTTTCTTGCCCTCTTCAACTCCTCACCGGTCTAAGCTATCCATTTCATTCAAAATTGAAGTGTCAAATAAATTGCCTACCTTGCCCCATTCAGATCTCTGCAAAAGTAGGCCTTATTCCCCAGACCCAAAATCTACCTTTCCCTTTGATCCAACAAACACCCTCAAAATCAAAACAAATTTTTTTACATATATACCTAGCCTAAAATCAGCCTTTATTCAAGTCATCTCAAGCCTCACTGAATCACTTTTTTTTCCTGAGATTGACCACGAGAGAGCCCTCTCCCGATATGGTAGGGCTAGCTACCAGGTTAAGCATGGTTTGATATTACCCTAGACTTTGCCTTCCTCAACCTGAGGTAGATTTAGGCAATAATAGAACCAATAGTCATGTCATTTTTTTCTTCAACCAAAAGTGATATTCTAGTCAACATCTAGTTTTCCTTCATACAACAAGCTCTTCCGAATAATGTTTCTTTCATGATATTCCGTCCAATCTCATGAATATAGATAATACGTGACTTTCTAGAACCCTGTTTCAGTAGCCCTATAACAACCCAACCAAATTCTTTCAAAAATAAAAATGGACAATAAATCAAAGTTACCTTTTTATGATGGCCTTTCGTCATGACATCATCTTCTTGTAACATAACATCCTGCACATGTATGGATCGATCTCCAAGGCATTCATTACGAATATTCTTATTTTTCAGTATACATATCAGGTTCTTCATACCTTCTTGCTCCATGGAGATGTCATAGCTAATTCTTCTAGTTATGATATGTTTATTACTTATCTTATCTTAAGATTCATCTTCCCATGAACTTTTCTTTCATATTTTTCACATATTTCTTTCCTTAGGATCTTCTTTACATGGTTCTTTCAAAATAGGAACCATGATTGTCAACCACATCATATTACATATGATTTCATATTATGTTTATTTCATATTATCAATATGTAGAGGAGTTCAAGGCATATTGTGTACATTGCTTCATGCATCATTCCAATGGAAGAGATCTGTATTCCTCGATAATGCTCATGAGATAAATCATTGAACCATATTATTTGCAACTATTTGATGACATGACTTTATTTATCTATCAAATATATACATACCTTTTCCTTATTTTTTTCATCTATACTTCCTTCTAGTAGCTTCATTTACTTGCTTGAATATGAAACAACTTCAACCAAGTCAACATGCTACACATATTAGTCATCATACCTTACCATTGGATCCTAAACAAGGTGGAATGTGGAATATATGTGAGGTACTTTCGTCTTCTAAGTAGAGCTAGACCCTCTTAAAATGATTCTACTGGAGGATCTTTATGATCTCCATTCCGCAAATGCTCTTTTCTAATAATGATGGTGTATGATGACTTCATTTATATTTTATATTTCTATATAAATTTTTCCAACCATATATACTACTATTTCAATTCTCTTTTCATGCTTTGAAGATATCATGAGCTACTTCCTTTCTATCATGATGATTTATTTATATAGAATTCAACTTCGGCCATGTCATGCTTATATGATGATGTCATATTTGTCTCAGCTATAATGCATCATATAATTCTTGTAATCCATTCCATCATGACTACCATATTATTACAAACAAAGTGAAGGAATTTATTTTAGTCATAATAAAGGTATTTCACTTCCTCATTCTTTGACTTCTTCTATTTAGGTTATTTTATTTCTTCGGTGATATCGGATTCAATTCTATATTTTCTTTTCTTTCTATTGTTCTTGAGTATAGGAAAATTCCTCATAAATATCCCATATTTATTACGTTCATATCATTGGATATTTTACATGTCAAGATTCTTCTTTTTTCGAGGATTAAAGTTTCCAAACTTCCCTTTCCCCCTAGCCATGGTAGCGTATGCTTGAATTTGTTTGTTTGATCCAACATCCCTTTTTTACTTTAACCTAGTTTCTTAAAATTTACATAATGACCAAAGTTCACTAAATGGAGTGGCTTCCTTCTTTCCATAGGTACTTGATACAAAGTTTCCCCATTCATCAGGTAGTGAATTGAGCACAATGGTGGTCATTTGTTTATTGGACATTGTTTCCCCTAGCTCTTCTAGTTCATCTCTTATTTGAGATACCCTCATAAGGTACAAGGCTACCCCTTCTTCGTTTTATACCTTCATCTTGCATAGTTCAATTCTCAAGGATATAACTTCTCTTGCAGTGCTTACAGAAAAAAATTCTACCAAATTTTCATAGATTTGTTTCGGTTTCTCTGTCTTTGCTACATAATACATGAGTGAACCCTTGATTGATTCAACGAGGATTCTTTGAGACCTTACTTCCCCTTTCATCTATTTTTATAGTGCATGAAATTGATCTTGAGCAGGTTTGGAGATGAGCCCTTGACATATTCAATAAATTCATTCTCTATGAGGATAACATATATCATCTTCTTCCATAGAAGGAGATTTGATGATCCAACAAGTTTGTTGCTTTCCTTGTAGAATGAATTGATGTTGATAACATATTCAGAAATAAATATAAAGATACTTACTTGTCAAGTGAACATGTTCCTTTGAAGATGATATCTTCAACTTGATGCCTTCCTAATGATATTGATAATTGGAGATGTTTTTATTGAAATATGTTGGAGATTTGATTCTTTCTTCAATGTCAGGGAGACAACCTTGATTCCTTTAATGATGTAAATTCTTCTTTTTTCTTCTTTTGGATGATGTGAGCTTCCCAAGAATGCTTTCAAGTGTAAATTCCTTCTTTGAATGAGGTAGGGTCTTTGAGGCCTTCTTATTCTACAAAGTGTTTGTCCTTTTAGATGAATTGATCCTTGTAATGTGATGGGTAGTCCTCTTTGATCCTCCTTAATTACTTCCTTCAATGTGATCTTTTTTTACTTGGCCCTCATGTATCCTTATTTAATTTATGATCTTCTTCAAGCTTCCTTCCTTTTTGTTTTGACCTTAGCTCTAATACCATATTGAGAAATCTAGGGGAAACTAGATTTGGTGATTTCTCTTTCTTTTATAATTGCATGTGATGTATTTTTACTTACTTGATTATTTTCTCCTTCAAATTTATTATAATTTTGTTTTCTATCATCAAATATCCACCAAAAAATAAATATCAAGAGACAAGATGACATATAATGTAGGTTGTAAGCTAGGGCCAAAACCTCTCCTTCAAGAGGAAAACCCACAAGAATTCTTATCTTCTTACAAAATTTCCATATCATGAATTCCAAGACCTAAGAACCTTGTCCAAGACCCCTCCAAGATCAAGTCGACTTCCAACAACTTCAAGCCCCAATAACTTCCAGCAACTTCAACCTTTCTAGCAACATCTTTTAAACCTTTGAATTCCCTAAAATTATCTTTTGCAACTTCAACTGTTCCAGAAATCCTAGCTCTTTCACATGTCGGAAAAGATGGTGATTTACTCCCTCTTATTTCTTCACTTTAATTTGTTCTTTTTTGTTGAGAACTCGGCTTGCAAAGTAGACTCTTCCATTCCCTAACTCATCTTCTTTCTGCAGTTTGATTTTGCTGTAGTAATGTTTCCATAATCTTTGCACGTGTGAGGAGATGATAGCCCAAAAAAAATACTCAAAGAGATTTTTTCTTCCCTTATTTTACTGCTTTTATTCTTCACTCTTTTAAGTCTCTTTCTATTTCTTGATTGAACTTCTTGTGTTTTTAGTGAGTGACCTTCAAGTGAGGTCAATGTATCTTATATATAGGATTCTCTGAAAGTCAAATTTTTTTCCATGAGGCCAACTTGATCCTTATTGTAGTTCAACTTGTTTGACAAGGTATTAGGGGATCTTTATGACATTTTTGACATTTTCTTTACAAGAGAAAACATGCCCAAAGGTGTCTTACATTTATGACAATGAATCTTTTGACTTCATAACTCTATGAAAAGCCTAGAAGCACACAATGGGTGCTTGACCTATAAATTAATTTGTATTGAGCATTAAACCCATGCATAAAGAATGACAATACTAAATTTATTTTCTCTTTAATATCAAATTTATAAAAACATGATTATTATATACATGATGAAGAACAAACCTAGTTACACATTCCAACTCTAACCGAGGGGATGATAAAGTATATGAAGCATATATCCTTTAATAGACCTTTTGCATCAACAAATGAGAAAAATATGAAGCTAATCCACCCACAATATAACAAATGAACAATGGTACCATAGTCTAGAATACGGTTTCAGAACTCCAACATCCAATTCCTCAAAGACTCCATGACAACCCATCACCCATGGAATCTACTCATTAGTGTTTTACCAAAGAGATCAAGTATATGCTAAAATCCAATATCATTTCCTACCACTAAGGTGATTTTTCTTCCCACTGTATTAAATACTTTACATTTCTTTTTATCTTCTCTATTGGGCACCCACAATGTAAGAAACACTAGATGTTATCCACGGTCAAAGGTCCTCTGATGAAAAAGGAGGTTTGTTTAACCTATCTAAGTAAAGAAAATCAACTAAAAGGATTAAGGATATTGAAAAAATGACATTTCAATTTTAAAGAAATTTGAATACTTAACCCCACTTATTGGAGAACAAACATTGTCTTTTAAGAAGCTCAATGATGAATTGTCCTGAAAATGGACTTGTAACCCATTAGGAGCCACCATGTGGGAACCAAATGCTTTATTATTTTCTGGATAGTTAAGGACACCCAAAACTCAAAAAAGAACATCAAACTGTGATGACACCTCCTACCCTTGAGATCCTCCCACATTGTTAGGAATAAAATCATAGAGTAAAAAACAAAATGAATGTAGAAATAAAACATAGAATGAAATGATATGGAGGAGACATAAATGTACTTGGTGCACCCAATTTGGCCTACATCCATGAAGGAATAGCTAGTCCTTCCTTTTATTCCATCCTACAAAATGAAGACATTACGACCTACAACACATCTATTGTAGCCTCCTCTTCTCTCTCACAAAGTTTACTCCCTCTAAAGTATAATGGTCTCTCAATGCTACACAACCACAATACGATTCTCTCATAAAAGAGAGTTTCCTTCTAGGAAAAGACCCCAAAATAACATCTACCTTCATATTTGTGACCTAATGATGAAAAATCTAGATTTAAGTTATTAAATTAAAATATTTTGCAAGGAAAATTTTCCAAAAAAAATTCTTTGGTGGTCTTTCCCAAAATCCCCTATCACGGTGCCTCCAAAGAATTTTCATGAACTACCTCGATCATTTTGCAATACTAGCAGGGGGGAAGCCCCACAACACCCCCTATTAGGAACTGAGTTCGAAACGTGGCTAAGAAACAAAGCCTATAAATAAGGAAGATAATAATTAAGCTCCACAACCAACATGCACGTGATGTAAATCCATATAATTAACAAATATTTGATCTTCTACAACACATCATCCATGTAATCAACAATTATATATATATATATATATATGTATGTATATATATATATATATATATATATATATATATATATATATATATATATATATATATATATATCCTAAAACTAGACATGATTGTTATGACCTTAAGAAGGTAAGAGATTACTCATTTTTCTTTATAATTTTATTTCTATAGTAAAAAAAATTAAGAGAAGTGCTCTGAGATCAACATATTTTTTTTTATTTAAACAATTAAGAAGGCTTTCGCTAGAATATCTAAGAGAAAGTGATTGTCGTATTCAACTCTCTTGTTGTCACAAAAGTGATAGAATGTGTCATGCCAGACCAATTCCTAGATTCACTATGGAGCTCAGCAGTGTACTTTGTTCTTATTTTAGCAATGTTTATTTTTCCTTTATAAAAGACAAGAAGAAATATACTTTTTGATTTTTTGGATCTTTGTTGATCACCTTATAATATTTTAGTTTCCTTTTTTCCTCAAACCCTTTATCACCACACAATTTCTCAAATTTTAATATGATAATATTTTTAATATTATGCTTATTGTACAAAATGATCTCCTCCTTTATCCCCCAACGGTCAACCATGACTACCTTGAGCCAAAAGTAGTTTTGGGTGGAATTGGAAGCAATTTATAGAAACCTCTTGTCTTCCATGTTGTTTAACATTTTCTTGTACATAAAATATTTATTCTTAACCATGCTTTCACTGGGGAAATGTTTTCTTGAATGAGGGTAGGATATGGTGTACTTCGTTTAATCTTGATATTATATTTCATAAACTACTTTTAGAAATTTTCTACATTTGACCATGAGACTATTGAGATCCTATATCTTCAAACTCACATCCATATAAAATAGTGGGGATGACCACAGCCTCAAAGAGGAGTTTATTTTTAATCCCATACCCAAATATCTATAGACTTACAATTGTTTTCAGGTTCATAATAAGCTTTTTATCCTCCATTTATCATTTTCTCAGTATTATAATTTCTATTGAGCTTGTGATGGATATCAATTTCAAAATATTTGTATAAAGAAACTTTCTCCAAATTTTTATTGCCATATTGCCATATATGAAGGTATCATATGTGATCTTTTTGAATTTAAATATAAATGACATTCATTTTGTGAGTATTAGAATTGTTTTAGAAAATCGTAAGGACTCCTCAGCAAAAGAACAACATCATAAATGTAAACAAGGATAGTATTGACAACTAACACCGTGCTTCTTCCAAACATTCTACTAATTTATCAACATATATGCCAAAAAAAGATATGGAAAAAAAACATCCTTATATAATTTATCAACATCTATTATCAATATATATGCCATAAAAGTATGAAAAAGGGGACATCCTTATACTACAATGAATAACTTTTAAGTCTACCTTGATGCAGGCGGACAGCTGCTTGTTCATTAAGCCAAAGCCATTCAATTCCTCAAAAGTATGGAAAAAGGGACATCTTTATACTACAATGAATAACTTTTAAGTCTACCTTGATGCAGCCGGACAGCTGCTTGTTCATTAAGCCAAGGCCATTCAATTCCTCAATAAAGAATAGCTTTCAAGTCTAGCTTGATGCAGGCTGACAGCTTCTTGTTCATTAAGCCAAACCCATTCAGTTCCTCAATAAAGAGTGTTCATTATATGTACGTCTTGATGAGAAGCCCCGTGCGGTTCAGACCGTACATGGCGTTAATGACCCTTTAAACGCTATGTGGTCCAGGTGTACGGGATAGAACCCTAGATCGTTGGAGGGGTTAAATTCTGTCGTCCAGATGCCGGTTGAGTGATTTCAACACCTTTCATTGAAGAAACCAGGTGGCCTCGCCTTGTTCTTCTGGCGCTGCCCATTCATTGTAGATGGCGTCATGGCATGTTCCTTTTAGTCCAAACGTTAAATGCTAATTAAAAGCGCGTATACTAACGTCTGAACACAACGGGCCGTGTCTATTCAGCCAGCTACTCAGCGTTCAATGCTGCGGTTGGTGTATATATACTAGCAATTGCTCATTAAAAATAGCAAAAGGACATGGAAGGCGTGGGCGCCAGTCTCGTCCAACTTCCGGGAGGCGAGTGAACGATTGGACAGCAGCACGGGCACGGTAAGATGGCAATCTGGAACGAGTGCGAAGCACCAATCAATTCCATAAAAGAACACCTTCGGAGTGTAATTACATATATCACCCACCGTACCATTGGATGTTCAATGCTCAGAAGGCGGGTCAACAAAGAGGACGCAATGCTTTTGCCTTTTGCAGCGACCCTTTTCAGTCTCCAGCTCCCCGAGTCTCCGTGTCCAACTCCTGCGCACGTAGATGCCTCGAAGGTGAATCCAATCCAGTGATGCACATGCCCAGAAGATGCAACGACCGTGCAGGGATAGGCTGTGCGTTGCATTCATTTCCTAATTGCTACAGGCGACCTCTAGCGCGAATTCGAATTCCCCATCTTTATAGCTATACTTCCAAGCATCCATAGGCTTATGGAGAATTGGTTTCATGATTAGCCGAAATCTTTCCTTATTTTGTGTATGAAATGCGCATGGGATTTGGGATTGGTTTTAATTTTTTATTTTTTTATTGGTAAGGTGAATGATTAAAATTTGTAGTAAAAAGTGGATAATGTTAGATGGTTCAAGTTGATAATTGATTAGAGGATTATTCTATTTATTTTTGAAGTTTAAATATTTTATTCAAATTTTGTAATTTAAAAAAGATTTTATCTTAAGAGATTTGATTTCTGTGGGTTTTAGTAGATCTGTGGTTAAGATGGATAGATGACTTATGATTTGGATGGATTAATGATATAGTTCCGTTGAAAGATTTATTTTACACTTTAATATGAGAGAGATGTGTAATTCATTTTGTGTTAAGCATAATGTTATGTCTCTTTTAAAAACCAGTGGAGACCAATCTTAACTCTGGATCTATCACTTGAGGTGCAAACCTCCTATTTGAGTGAAAAACTTGAGGAAATGTTTGCACCTAGAGAGATTATCTGAAAGATTTATTTTACACTTTAATATGAGAGAGATGTGTAATTCATTTTGTGTTAAACATAATGTTATGTCTTTTAAAAACCAGTGGAGACCAATCTTACCTTTGGATCTATCACTTGACGTGCAAACCTCCTATTTGAGTGAAAAACTTGAGGAAATGTTTGCACCTAGAGAGATTATCTTAACTCTGGATCTATCACTTGACGTGCAAATCTCCTTTTTGAGTGAAAAACTTGAGGAAATGTTTGCACCTAGAGAGATTTGATTTCTTTCTGATCTCCAGTTAAGATGGATCTAGGCAGGTTTAATTATTACTATATTTATAACATATTTTGATTGTGAAATAACAGTTTGTGGCCATGTGGTATTGAAGAGCCATGGTATTGGGCCATGGTATTGTAATAAAGGTAATGGTAAAGATGGGGTGAATATTCATGGTTAAAAGTATTTTTATACTATAAGTATTAATTTTTTATGTGCTTATTAATGAAATTTAAAGTGGTTACAAAATTATGGATCAAGGTAAAATTGATCATAATTTATAGCTACTATTTATATCTTATATATCTTAGTGTCATAGAGGGTTTAGATATATCTCAAAACTTTATAATATTTTTTAGTTTAAAATTAATTAAAAAATATTATAAATAAAATTCAAATAAAATAATTTTATTGTGAAATGAGAGATGGTTTTTGGGAATGTGGTATTGATGATCCATGATGATCCATGGTATTGTAACAAAACATATTTACAACTAATAATATCTATGGTAAAGTTGGTATGCATATCTATGGTTAAAAATATTGTTATACGGTAAGTTTATTATAATTGTTAAAGTTTTTATGTGCTTAAAAGTTAAATTTAAATATGGTTACAAAATCATTATTTAAATTTATAAAGTAAAATGGGTCTTAATTTATAGATAGTACTTATATGTTATATATTTTAATGTGATATGTATATTATAATTATCTTATTTTTATCCAAAAAGTTATTAGTAAACAAAATTACAATATAACAAATTGAATTTTATTATTTTTAATAATTTTAATTTTTTTAGGGATACTACAACATCTCTCCTTGGCATCTATATTATCTTTAACCTTTTATTAAATGTTTACAAATTATTTACATTTTATTAATTCAACATAGTAAGTTGACATATAAAAATGTTTACAAATTTTCTTACTTTACACTTACATATCTTCTCTATATTCGGTTGTAGAGCACCTCTTTGTACAATAAAAACTAACCCAAATATATAAATAAAAAAAGTGCACAAGAAGATAATTTGATATCAAATACACATGACCAAAAGATAGTCTGATATCAAGTTATCATTGTATTCTTGTATTCACCCACTAGAAACTAGACATCTCTGTAGCTTGCATTTTTTTTGGCCGTTATGTTGAGCCCTTCCAATGCTAATAATATGTTGTTGATTTCCTTTGTGGGCAGCAAAAAACCACTACATACCACAACTTGTCACTAACACTCAGCCTGCAACATCACACACATGCTCAATAAACCATATGCATTCATTGCATATTTTTCCAATATTATGCATACTAGCACATGCATACCTCAACTATATTGATATCTAGCATTTTTATATTTATATACCTTAAATTACTCATGTATAAAATTCATAGCAACCAACAAAGAGAAGGGTTACAAAAAATTCTCCTTTTCTTTCTCTACATATTATGGAATCCAAAAAAAAGTTCTTATATTTTATAGTCTTTGCCATTACTCATTTTTCACTTACCATCCACTTATATTATGACTTGTGACTACTATTTCTTGGTTTAATGTAGCGTTTGGATACCTTGGCTTCCTTGCATTCATCTCAAAGGTTTATAGCACACACCGTCTTTTTATGTTTAAGGATGGCTCTCTCGTGGTAAATCTAAATTTACATACTTTGTCTTACTTTGCTCTTACAAGGGCTATGGAAGTTCGAATCCTAGACTCTTTATCCACATCACTTGCTGCAAATTGAATTACATATGATAAATTAATCCTATGAAAGTTTGTTGATATGTTTTAATTGTCATGTGTATGTTATGGTTACTTTGATGTACTCCATAAGAAAACTCATAAGCCAAGTCCTTCTATGAATATCTCTTGTGGCTTCAACATGTAATAAGATTTTTTTTCTTTTTCAACTAGAAAAAACCAATAGTATTATATTAATATAACAAACTATTTACATAATCCATAAGTTATATATCCACTATCACAAAGTATTGGCATCTACACGTCATAATCCACAAAATAGACACATAATATCAACAAAGACCGAAGGGTACCTTGACATAGATTAAAGGTCTACAAAATGTAAAGAAGTGAAAAAAAAATAGTCATATCTCACATGGATATGGCACGTGCCTATAAGTAGACTACCAATCCATTTCAAGACAAGAAAAAGTGTAAGCTAGAAAATAACATAGGCCTAGTCACTGTGGCTCTGAAAAAATCATATGATTCGTGCAAGAGTGAAGAGATGATATCATGTCATGAAGTCCAAAAAGAGTCTTCAGAGTGAAAACATTAGATTCAAATCACCAAATGAGTCAGATAATGTGGAAAATACCTTTTTGTTGAGTAATCCTATCTAGATTAAATGTGTAGTGTATCTCACCAAAAGGAAGCATTAGACCATACTTTGATAACTTGTTGGCAATCGAGTTGAATTCCTAGTGTGTATGAGAAAATGTGATCTTCGAGAGTTATGCAGTGAGATTTTGAATCCTTTTCATCCAATTGAATAATATAAGTGAGCTAAAAGAAGTGTGATTTTAAGCCCGGTCCACCACCAATTAAGAGTCTCCAAAAACCTCCAAGTGATCTACTTCGAACATGTGTGCACAAAATAATAAACCCCTAAGAGCAATAATGTGAGCTTGTGTCTTGTCCCCTTACTTCCATTTAAGTATATATGATACATAGTGCTAAGTGAAAAGAAAATGTATGTACCCCAACCGAATATGTCCTCCATGGCAACCCTTTCAAAAAACCCCCGAGGAAAATTATTTATGTCAGGAAGTGAACTAATATGTCTCACCAAAGAAATATAACCATTATATTATGCTTCATTGAGAAAATCCACAATACTAATGCATTGACTTCTAATATCTGGCTTAATTTCCTCAAAAATTGAGTTGCGACTCCACCAAATAATCCACATAATATAAATTGGGAGAAAGCCATAATATTTGTATTCATTAATCCATTCCTAAAAGAAGACTTCCAAATAGGAGAGATTCTAGTCTCCCTCCCAATGCAATAGATTAAAAACACCGAACCAAGTATATTGTGCAAAGGAACATCACATAAATAGATGATTCTGAGCCTCAACAACCCCCATACATAATGGACAACAACTCGGACCAACAAAACCTCTTTGACATAGATTGTCCCAAGTTAAAATCCTTTGTTTCCAAACCAACTAGGAAAAAACCTTATGCTTAGTGGGGATATGCAATTTATAAATGTGCATAAACCATCTGCAAGATTTATTATGTTGTAATAAAGGAAAAATGTACCAATATGCCTCCTTAACCAAAATTTTACCTTGTACCATGTTACGAGCCCACACAAATTTTTCCTCATTACCATTTAGAGAGAGATATTACCACTCGTGAAAGATCCTGAATGTATCCATTCCATATAATACTAAGAGCGCTGAATAGACCAATATCGATAGCCTACAACCACTTGGGGTTGCTATAATCATCAGTTACTACAATTTTGTTAATATAGTAAATTTTGAGATTGTAAATCTTCTGAACAAGATCTAATGGAACATTGTGATCCCCTTTGAAGCCACAAATAGGTTCTAGAACAATTTCAATGTTAGTAGCATTTCCAATATACCAAATGATATTTATCAAGAGAAACAAACGCACACTCATAAAGCACCTCCAAACATATGAGATGTCACAATGAGCATGTGTTTGAGTCTTATTCTGATGTATATATGACTAATATTGGATATATTTTGCTTCAATGATATGCTGCTAAAGACTATCACCATATATCACCTTCCAAATACCTTTTATTAATAAGGACCCAATTGATCTTCCAAGGAATTTTATTCCCCAACTCCCCCTCATCCCATCATTGTGTCGATAGAGAAAGATAGGCCAAACTGATTTTGTGGTGCTTGGAAATTCCATCTCAGATAAAACCATAAATAATAGAGTTGATTTAATTGATGATATGATTTGCGAGAGTGAATAGATGGAACCATTATATTGGTATGTTTTGTATAACCACCTGTAATAGGAATTTATTATGGTAATACATTCATTCTGGCATTTTACAACAACCGTCCCTTTAATCCAATCCTTCATTGTTTCTATGGCCAACCTTACACACTTCTAATTCACACAGTGAAAACCCACCTGTAACAAACCCACCTATTTTAACCTATTATAACCTATTTTAACCTTATCATCCACCTATAAAAAACCTACTATGGCCCATCCTAGAATTGACACCCACCTATGACCTTTGTATTATAACTTGTAAGGAACTTGTCACCCACTTGTGACAAATTTCTTACAAACTATTACAGTTTTTTTTTGTAGCCAAGCATGTTGCTTTCTCAGTGCTTATCATGTGTTGTTACCCAACTAATTTTATTCCACATTCATTACTTGACATCTTAGGGCATTGAAGAAACATTCATAATGATTTATTTATTCAATATCAGAAGCTCTATTTAGAGGGTTCCTTGGAACATTGGATAACAAATTCATAGCAAATTGTTTTCCATCATTCCAAGGGCAGAGGCTAAAATGCTCCAGATTTGGTATGTTAAAACAAACCCTAATTTTCCATTTCCTCACACAACTCCATATATAACTTTCCTAATTTTCTATATCCATGATTTAATAATCCTAAGTAAATGGAATAATCGGGTGTTATCTCTCTTTTTAATCATCTTATGGTGCAAGAATGCAACTGCTTTCCCTATATCCAATTTAAATAGGAAATGATTAATACTACAGAAGTGACAACATCTAGCCTGATTCTTTTCTCAACATTACATCATAAATTTTTTAAAGCTTCATCGATATTACCCATCTTGCAAAATCTGACCCTTAAATTCGTAAATATTACAGAATCAGGGGTAAGCCCCTTTCTTGAAATTCCAAACTTTCCAATTTACTAGCAAGCCTCTCTCTCTCTCTCTCTCTAATCGGCCACATACTGTATCTTCTCCCTGTCACATATTCCACTTTCATAACCTACAATCAAGGAGGTTAAATACAAAACTCTTGTAGGGTAGTACCACTCTTAAAAATTCAACTAGACAAATATATGGTTGGATCAAGAAATTTCATCTTTAATAAAGGACAATTGCAGCCCCATAACCATTCTAGGTAGGTTTCACACCATAACATTACCGATCTGAGTAATTTTGTCTAAGCTACTGAGCTTAGTCTAGTTTCTTAAAAACTGACAGGCCAACAGAATTACCCAATAAACAAAGAAGTAACATCATTTGTTGTGGCTGCAAACTCCCTATTTTAAAAAAATTTAAATATGGATTGTTGTAGCCTTTCTACCATTTTTATCATGTGTTTTTTCCCCAAATATGATCCCAAATACCCTTTACAAAATTTTCTTACAAGCAAAAAAGGTTCATTTTCCATGATACCAAGCAAGTTGACTCAACTTCTTATGCTCGGTGGAATTAACATTCATAAGATTTATCTTGATTTTCTTTCTTTTCTTTTGATCAATAGGAAATTTATACAATTCAATCCTCTAACATTCCTGTGATATTTCCTCCAATATTCTCACCCAATTTCAAATTTTGGATTTACGAATGTGTTTTCCTTATTAATATATTTCTATTTTCTATTTATTTATCAAATTTTGATACTTATCATAAAAGTTATGACCTCTCAAAGTTTAGCCTACGAAGTACAATTCTCTCCCAATGTTCCCTATAGCTTTCTCATAAAATTTTACTAGAATTTTGTCCTTGGATGTAAATATTCGGTTAATAGATTTATTCTACTCATGAACAACCTTATTTTGACTATTTATAATCCTGATTGTGACTTCTAGGATAAAACTTATGGCCCTAAGAAGTATGGGTTGTTTTCCCCCAAATTTCCTTGTTTGTTACAACTTAAAAAATTAAATATTTTTGCACTATCAGTTTTCTATGATTTATTTAAATTTCAAACAACTCATTTGGTTGGTTACTCCCCATAACAAAGTAGCACAGCAAGTGCCCCAACCCTTGACTTGGTCTTCCACATACAATATATCCAATGATCATTAAAAATTTTGATATAGCCACTTGTCCACTTGTGAATTTACTTGACACGTCACTGATGGTTTCACACTAACATCATCTTGGAATCACAGTTCCACCTAAGTATTTCCTCAAACAGTTTGTAGGCATATCAACTAGAATTGAAACTGCAGCTTCCAGAATCCTTACCTAAATCAAATGTTCACTATACTCTATAAAGCTAAATGTTACGAGTTCAAAATAAAGTGGGCTATAGTGTAGTCCATACGTTCAATGGGATTTTCTTATAAATGGATGAAAATTTTCCACGTACGAGCTAATAGGAAATCTCATGTCCCCTTGTATCTTGAAATTTTCATCAATTTAACCCTCTATGGCTAAATTTCATCAACACAACTCTAACTTCTGACCTATAATATCCCTTAAGCTCCACTATATGCCGTTATGTAGTACCTGTTTCACATTTTTTGGTGGAATTTCCACCACTGTGGCTTTCGTCAAATAATTGGTTGTTACCCTGTCAAAATTTTCCCTATGCCCATTTTCAACCCAAACAAGCCTAACGTTGGAAATTGTGCTCTGATACCACCTTGTAATGCACCCTCCCACCCCCTCAAATAATTCTTGGGTAGTGGAAGGTGTTCAGATGAAAATATCCTGATCTTGAAGGTGCATTATGATCCTCAAATTTCAGCTTATTAAAAGCCAAAAATAAACCTTACCATCATGATTGACTTGTTGAGAGATTTTTTACGATATAAAATTTATCTCCATTTGTTGTGTGAATGAAAAGATATACCCCTTCAAATCTTTCTTCATTAAAATTCTTGCCAAGTCATCATGAGTTTCAAGTGGCATTACTTTATGAAAACATGGAAAACCATGTCAGCTTTAGGAACCACGTGGCCTTCCATGTCAACGGAACAACTCATCACCCAAGGTTCCCCCAAAAATACCCCATTACCAATCAATCCTAGTGTGGTTTGCGAAGTTGTCACGACGGTAGTGCACCTCCGTGCAATGCACCCAAACCATGTTTAACCCTTTCTATAAATTAGTTTGGCACATGATGTTAGTATGATTCCATGATGTCAGGTGGTCTCCTTGGATGATGCCATGTGTCACTTAAAATTTGACCTTTTGACCCTGCTAATAGGGTTAATTTTAAATTCCATGTGTCCTGCTCAAGCGGTGCCATGTTAACATGACCTACCACATCATTGATACATGTCATAGGGGAGCTCGTGGGACTAGCCACATAAATACACTAGTGCTATCATACCAAAAAATGGGATGGGCACAATGGTTCTAGGCATTAGATGGAGAGCACAACCATGTTATTTGATGGAAAAGCCTTATGCCAAGCCAATTCTTTATTTTAATTTTAGATATATAAGCCTCTGGGGCCCCGCCTTGGTATGGCCCAACTTCACAAAAACCATGTTATATGTCTTATAAAAATAAAAGTAATATATACATATTATTTTCCCCACTCTAGTCCAAGATACGATGAGTGATTCAACGAAAAATTTCTCGAACTCTCGTACTTAATCCAAAACAATATTGATACAAGGCTATTTCACTTTATATAGAAGAAAAAATTTATGAATCTTGTGTTATGATTCTAGGGGTTTGGCCAAGGGATCCTTTGAAGCCTATTCTTACCCAGACACATTACACAGGGAATTCATTTCCCAACATTAAATTAAACCAATTCAACAATAGAAGTAACATATATTAAACTCATTTCTCAAGCATGAATCATAATGTCACTTAGGTATTTACATAGAGATTTCATTGTAGCCATTAAAACATTCCTAGGTCCAAAAAAACCTATAATATACACATACAACTCATGAAATTCCAATCTCTCAAACATATATGTTCCTTGTTATTTTTAACACACTGAATATGGAATTTTTATAGCACATTAACATGTAATTTCTCGACCGCCCCATTGCTAGGAAATGCTACCACAAAACCATAATCAGATGCTCCCAATTTCTCAATGGAAGCATCAAGCCTTGGTACAATTCCAAATCCTCACTCATTTTTAGAGCCCCTATGATGACACTAGATCATGACTAGTCCTCTATAACCATTTAATGTCATTTATTTTTCAATTTAGTTGTACCAATTTTTGATAATGGACACACGTCTACCTGGAATATCAAATTATAAAACACACATTAATATGCATAAATATTGCAATACCCAAACATTGTGTACAATGTAATAAATAGCCATTTAGTCACACACACATCAAATAAATTATGCACAATACTATTAATACACATAATCACCAAACCCCAACCAGGGTTTACAAGAAAATAACATATAATACAAAACATTTAACATAAACATGGTATAATTCTCATGAACACTTATCTAAATAGAATACCAAATAGCTACAAGCCTTCCACATTACACCCAACCATTGTTCTCATGGTTCATAAAATCTCAACTATAGGTCATCCCTGATTTCGGGCTTCAAATTAATGGGAAATACTATGTACACCTAGTATCAAACCACATACTTCTGTTAAGGTATAACCAAATGGCATGTCCCTCTTGGGGGATAACCCTTTCTAGCATACCACTTGATTTTTTTATTCTTTTTTTTTTTAATATTTCTAACTATACTCATGAGATCCCCTTATTAATTCATCATTTCATCATTTAAATTTAACTATTGGAATGGAGAATGGTATTGAGTCTTCTTGAAATTTCACCTTTATGTCACTATACCACCAATATAGCTTACAAGTGATCATATATACATTATGTAAACTACCTAACTCTTCTCTAAGGCCTCAAGTAGCATTGTCACTTATTTATTAATGCTTATTTAACTTTCCTCCTTATGAGTCACCTTCATGATGCTCTTGCCTTATATTTTTAAGAGGACCATGGTATATCTTATGACAAGATAAACTCATACTTTTAACCACTATATCCCTCCCTTGGTATTTTCTTGAAAGAACCTAGAAATTAATCTTTGATTTTCTCTTATCCATGGTTAATGAAACTATTTTAGTTATTGTCAACGTATATTTAAAACCCTCCTACATCTATGTCTTCAGCATCCCAACATAAGGTTTTTATATATATATATAGATTTTATCATGGTCAAAATGAATGCCTCGAGCTTAGCTAGTTTTCAGCTTCTTAATGTGAAATTTTGACATAGATATACCATAGTACGAATGTTGATGCCATTTCTATTCAATGCATCATTACGGTCACATTAGTATTTAATGTTATTAATGTCTAGGACCAAGCTCCATACCAGGACCATGACGTTTCGTAAAAATAGTTAGAGGCATTATTTATCACACCAAGGTTTATACTTTTGGTAATGGTTTTATTATTTATTTTGTGTTAATCACCCATTGCATTGTCGTTTATTTGGTTTTAATGTTTTCAATTTCCCACTATATCTCCCACAATGCTTATTTTCTCTCCAAATATGATGCTAATGGGAGATTTCCAGCTAACAGAGGCCCATGTGGAAAGCACATAGCGTGTGATATTGTTTTCTTATCGATGACAGTTTGAGCTTACTCAGAAATCCAATGGTGGAAGGAGTGCACAATGGTATCCCTAATAGCAAACAGAGTTACAATGGTCATTCGTGACATTTTATTTCTTCTTACCGAGTTTGGGTGCCCTGGTTTCTCCTGGCCACCATGGATACAGGGTATCCACTGTCACAGTGTAAAGGTAAATCGTTGTGTGTATTATTCGGATAAGAAACCCTGATGAATTCCTCCTACATTCCCTTCAACGGCATTTTCTCCCTTGACATCAAACTCACTTAGAGTAGATGCTAACTCTCGCCATGTTTCCTTGGTTTGGTCGATATTCCCCTCTCCAGGTATGATTTTTTATACCATGCATGCTCAATATCCAGTCCTGGTGAATGGAATTAAGATATCTCACTGGCTTCGTTGAGTTACCCTCAAGGACCCTGCCTATTATAGATAAAGATTATCCTTATGGTCTTAATTTTCTTCTTATGCCTAGTTATTAGTTAAACATATACAAATTTGCAGTTTTGGGCTAGTTACTAAATTAATACATATTTGTTCTTTCAGGTTTCAAGATATTTTCTATGTCCAAGGAGGGTTTTGTGGAAACCAATTAAAACCCGGTTTAATGTCTCTACACCTTCTCAAAGGGTATCTTTATAACCATGATGACCCGGTCACTAAAGGACGATTACAACTTAATTTGTAGGTGGGGTTATAATTTTTTTTATTCTTGTGTATACCTGTATGCTTCTCGTTTTCATATTTTCCTGAGCATATATTCCCTATCCCACTTCTAATTTATGCATATTTTCTAGCACAGTGAAAGAATGGAACCCTATTGAAGTTACTATGATAAAAATAGGTAATATTGTCCTCTATGAACTATGTTTCCTCCTTTATTTGTTATTAAACCCTCATTTTAGCAACCTTGTGCTTATAAATGATTTTTTTATTGGTTTTTATTGTAAGTACACCTACACCCATACATCCTCTGACTCATTCTTGGAAGGGATGGTTTGGCTTCACCTGACAAGCCGCCTTGCCATATAGGTCACTGAATCTTCATTTTCTTTCTCTTCACGTTGTCCAATTTCAATGCCTAGGTGGTTCGGGTGGCTATTCTGCTTTCGACCCAATTTAATTTCTTTTAAGACGTATCTCCTTCACTGGATACTTTATCCACTGAGATGTTGTGATATGATCAATTGTTATGTTGTAATTGAATACAAAATTTTCATCATGGCTACCTGGCCAGACTGTTTTAACTATTAATTTTTGGATTGTCGAAATCACTACAATTTATAATTGAAATGTCCTATAGGACTTGTTCAAAATCGCCTCATATTTATATTCGAATGCTCTGTAGGTTTCTTTTTGCTGTTGAATTTACTGAGAATATTATCTGTGAATCTCTGTGAATTTTTTTATGAGTATCTTTCTATTTTTTTTTTTTTTTTTAATTTTTTTTATTTAGCTTAATAGGAACTACCATATTCTATGCTTGAATTTTACTTCAACAATGTGTTATCGGTAAGTTAGTCACATTTATTTATCTTCTGTCATTTCTAATTTTTCCTGGATGGTGATACAGAACCCCGATGTGAGTTTGCATGCTATGCAATCTAACTACAAGAGTATTTATAAGCATTATTCGATATTTCTATCTAGCCCATGCCTGAGCTTAGCATTCTTCGAGAATGCTAAATAGCCTATACTGGTGATATCAATCCACTAACTTTGTTTTTTCATAATAGTTTAAGAAAGAAATTGGCTCAATTCCTAACACCTTTCATCACTAGTATATAGTTACCTACATTCCCAATTTCATGGAGTGAGATTCGTTCTTCCAACAATTCCATGTACTCCTCACTTTAACCTTGCACATTTTTTTAGCATAAAATGGGTGACTTCAAATTAGAAAGTGACTAAATAAAATGGATCGAGGTGGTAACTGTATGAGATGACCTTGTCTAGTCTCATGAAATAAACTAGCTCTGGTTGTTTGTTTATTATAATTTTTTTCTTCTTAGTGTATATCCTTTCCGAGAGTAATTAATCATTCTATTACTATATATATCACAACAATAATTAGAAGTATGATAAGGGTCACAACGAATAGGAAATTCAGAATGATAACATCTATTATTTATGAATCTTTCCTTTTTCCATACCAGAACTAAATATAGATATAATGTAACTGTTTTAATAGATAACAATCTTTCAGCTACAAGTTAGTGGTAAACCCGTATCTATTTCAACACATAGCTTACTGAATGTTTAATTAAATCAGTCATGGTGTTTACACATTAATATAAAAGTAGAGTTTTACAACAACAACTTTCCTAGAAAAAATTCAATTCATTTTCTCTCAATGCATTGTATGCATTTATTTATTCACTATGTTATCCATTTATATTCATGATTTTATAATAACTAGATTACGACACCACATATTGTGGTACCACTTCCTTTCTTAATTATATTGCATACACACAATTAATCACAACATAATTGGATTGTGACAAGTATTTCTTCTTCCCCAATTTGCCCAGTCACAAGGCCCTCGCTACTAAAAATTATATGGAGAATATATTTCTTCCATAGCTAAATTTCAATAAAAATTTTCATTAAAAATTCCATGCATCCTGATCTAAATGAGTATATCCATACTTCCTAATAAATCTACAATTTTTTCTTATACACATAAATTAGTGTGTCCATATTACTCGACTAGTGATTTTCAAAGTAAACAACCATCTACCTTAGTATCTAGAATTTCATAGACACGAGAGCTCTATTTATAATCAAATATATACACCACTTTTGGTTTCCTATTTTTCAATTGAAATCCCAATCACTAATGTTATTAACATGGTATTAATCATCTTACTGCTAAAACAACAAATTTCTGCATGCATATAAAATACATAAACTATCTAATATGTATGAATTCTTTGTTACCCCCAAAAACTGAAGATACATATTAACCATCTAATATTAAATCAACATCAACTAGTAAATACTTCAGTGCATTGCACCATATATCTACAATATATTTTTCATTAATAAATCACAACACATCAAATTTAAATAAAATCACCAATAGAGTACTTGGAAACTCACACCTTCTCTCCATCCGACCTAGAACAGTTTTCTCTAGTTAGCCTCTGAGCCAAGAAATTCCTTTTCCAAAGAAATCGAACCCCCATGTTGATACCATAATCGAGTATTAAATACTTAACTTTCATGGTAAAGTTTCATTTTAGCGGCATCCCACTTTTGTGGATATTTTTATCCACTTGCCTACGATTTTCCCCATAAAATCCTGCCTTTCTGTCCAACGGTGCTTTTTGTCCCCAAGTTTAACATCTTTCTCTAGCTAAGAAAATTAATGAATCTTTCTCTCCCATCCATTAAGCTTATATAAAATTTTATCATGAAAGATTTAACCAATCTCATTTACCTATGAGACTATATTAATTTTTTTTGGCAAGAATCTCATTTCTAGGTTTCTCATTGCCAAGTACATATACTCTATTTATTTATTTATTAACGATTATTAATTTACATCATCATTCCAATATTTTTCATGGGTTTTCCACCAATATAACCAAAAAAATATATAGTAACGAAGGGATATTACATTCTACTCCCCTTTTATTAATACCAATCTCAGTGTTTGTTGTCTAGTTTCTTCTTTTATGAAATCTTGCTGAATGACTTTTCCTCTTTTATCTTCTTTCTCCCATGCATCATTGCATGTTTATCCTGAGAAAAAACTCTATTCTAGAGCAATATCTCTTTCTGTTTTAATATACCACAAGTTTTGTCAGAAGTTTGTCTTGACGTTATCTGTAGCAGTTTCCAATCAATTATACAGAAGTTATCATGTACTTCTTTTGTAAGTATATATATATATATATATATATATATATATATATATATATATATATATATATATATATATATATATATATATATATATATATATATATATATATATATATATATATATAGATGAAAAAATTACAATTTTTTTTTTTTTTTTTCTAAGTTAGAGTAATCTATTAACAGAGGGAAATATAGTACATCAGTGCCTACTAGGAGGCAATTCGAACAAATAGAGACTAGTTTTTGGCTTCCCTTCTGGAGGGAAACCAGCCTGAGGAACCTTCAACAGAAAAAATCCCGCGCAGGGGATCGGACCTGGGTAGCTTTGACTGAAAACTGAAAACATATACATTATATAGAAAATTATCTGGACCATGACAAAACTGGACCACTGTAATAACTAAGACTGGTCGCTGACAAAAAAGGACCAAAACTGTAGGAAACATAAGAACAGCATGACAATCCCTCAGAGAGGGCAGAGCAAAAACCTGAGAAACAAGAAAAAAGGTCGAGTTATTCATCCGGAGCGACCTCCTCAACCCTGCAACCGTAGTCATCTGGTGCGCCTTGGGCGTGAGAGCGTTCAACATTGGGAAGGACCTCAGAAGGCGTTTCCGTCTGAATGGGTGGACCACGAGCCGAATCGTCTGGCATTACCTCCCTGCGCGCGCTAGTCTGAACCCTCGAGTCAAGCCACACAGCAGCCGGGTTGGCGCCATCGACAGGAGCAGGATCTTCCGGAGGGATCTCAGGCGAGGGCTCTTCCATGAAAACAACAGAGATGGTGACTGTAACTCTAGGTCGATTAAGGGCGCAATCAAACGAAAAGAGAGCTATGTGAGACTGAACGGGCATTGCATCCCCAGAGGGCGAGTCGAGCCTGCATCCAGAGCGTAATTGGCGGCCATGGAAGATATTGTCAGAGGGAAAAGAGATTGCAGACGGAGAAGTGGAAGAGGAGGGCGAGCGCCTCCTGGCAGAGCGAGAGGCACCCCTCCTGCAACGCATCCTGTGCCTCAGTCGGGGCATGCTAGCAACAGAGATAGAGCTGAAACGCTGGAACAAAGTCGAGCTAACCAGGGTCAGCTCTGGAGGAATGCTCAGGACCAACGAGGCAGAATTGCAAGAACCAGCAATGGAGATGTGAAGACTATCGTCAGGCTTCAGACAGCAAGTTTGGCGACTCCTCTTCCCTGTGGTGGTGCGCTTGTTGGCGCAGTCCTCAACCGAATTACACATCGAAATCCTCGGCGCGGGTTCCATATCATATAGCCCCCTGTTCTTGCAGCCAACAACCTTCTGCAATGAATGAGAAATCTGGTTAACCTGGTGCGAATCGCCTTTGCGGTGTTCGAAAATACCTCGGTCCTCAGAATTCATGTCGAGAGGCTTCACCATTACGATTGTCATTATGAGCGATCAGGTGGTATTAACTGCGATCAGGTGGTCGCGGATGGGTTGGCAGGTGGCTTCCCGTCCAAACGACCTCTGTCCCATCGCCCTTATTCACATTGCTATCACCCGCATCCGGGGGAAAAAATTACAATTTTAAATATGACTAGAAATAATAATTGGTATGCTGCATTGCCAATTATGTTGGTTTTATGCAGGTCTAGTATTTTGCGAAACACTTTGTATTGTCAGAGAAATTTCATCTTCTCTTAACCAGAAGGCAACTCCTTGTTGTCTTTCACTGTCCGTCATGATTACCATCCTATTTTTCCATTTGGGATGATGACTCAACTTGGACGTACCCATGCTTTTGCATTCATTCCATGGCGTTTTGTTTCCAACATATATGTTTAATATATGTTTTATAACTTCCACCTAAATTCAACATACTATTCACAAGAAGCCAATAAGGTCATTACCTTAAAGATATAGACCCAAGACCATGCACATTACCATAAATATTTCTTATTTATAAACTTCAAGGTACATAATTGTAGCTTTCTTTGCACATTGCTCATAGTAAAATATCAATTAGCAAGGAGCTATTTGTAGCAGGTTATAGTTTAGATATGATTTTATCACTTGTGAAACTACTATTTTAGCTATTATTTTTATAACCGTTAAGTTATGATTAAAATAACCTGCAAGTGGAATCAACTATGCCCATTTCTTAACTATTCACTGTTACCAATGCTGGTGGTCAACCAATATTTCATTGTTCACGCATTATTAGCATAATTTATTTTGCACTATATGACACCTTTTTCTCTTTCCTCATTCAACGATGCAAGTCTCTAACTCCAATTTTGAGATCGTTCTATTCTTATCTTTAACACTAATTTAGAGTTTATTAGATTTTGTTAGGAGCTAATATAATTTGTAATCATTATTTTCATACTCTACTATTACTTCACAAAGATCTTGTATATTTAAGAGTAGAGCATTATACCCATGGATATCTTGTTGATTTGATTGCAAGGTAGGTTCCACTCTCTTCTTATAAAACTTCCACCTATTTTCTTGTGTATACTATTTCATTGATTCCATTATATATTTCTATTATGGTGGGTATTTTTTTTCCAGTTCCTAATTCGAGGAGATCATTATTTTCAACTATCTGCTTTCTCAGTAGAAAATATCATTTCATTAGTTGCTTCCAATAATTGAACGTTCTTGGTAGTTTAATTCTCAAGCCGAAAGGTGCACCATTTAGAATACAAATACTGTCAACATTTATTTTTATGATAGTTGTATTTATGTTGTATCACTATAAATACCAACTATGCTCATGAAAAAATATTTTTCCATAGTTGTTGTATATTATTAATGAGCTTAACAGTTCTTAATCTTTATCCCTTTCCTATCTATGTTTATATATATCACAATGAATTATATTTTATCATCGTATTGTATTCTCCTTTCTTAATTAATCAATTTTTTCAACAAAATACTAGGTATTATAGATTTATAAATTACATTCTTTTTACTGTGAGAACCTATAGTAGATTATACATGTTACCAAAATCATGTAACATTGACTATGTAAGATTACCCTTTCCCATCACCACTTATTATCCCACCTTAGGTTCTCAGTATTGTATACTATAGTTCTTATCTACTTTCCTTATTCCAAAGTAAGGACTTAAAGGAAATTCTATGTGTTTCCTTAATCATTGAAAATTGTTTGTACAAAATTATTACTTTATATTGCCATTTGTTATCCTATATTAAGTTTTTTTTGTAAGAAATATTATTGGTTTTACCTTTCCTTTTCCCAATTTAATGCTAGTTCATATATCTGATAAATTTTGATGCCTTCAAGGTGCATCTTGGCCTTCATTTCTCTTTCGAAGATATGTTTGACACATTTTTTTCTTCTTAAAGTTCAGACTTTCCGCAATAGCGATCATTAATTTGAGTGACTCTTTCCACTCTCTCGTTTATGTGCCTTGCATCCCTATTCCAAACTAGTCACCTCAGCACTACCCAAGATTGTGAGTGTTACTAAATTTAAAATCAAGCATACATTTTTGGGTTTCTTTAAATAAAAATCCATAAATTTTGTAGTTATATATATATATATATATACTTTGAACAAACACATACACAAATTTCTTAGTCCGACTACCCAACATTGATTCCCCAATATGATCATCCTTATTCACATGCTTAGTAGATCATGTCATCAGATTAATCACATCCTCAATCGAGCCGGAAAGACTAATGGGTATGCCATTTCGGTTTTATATAAGGAACAAGAATTTTCTTGTGCAACATTTCCCAATTACCTCTATATTTTGGCACATGTGTGAATCAATTTTTTCCCTCTCGAATCCACCATATATCTATTTTTTATGGAAATCAATTTATATACTTTGAACTTGTCTAAAAACCTCCTATGCGATTCTATTTACAGGTTCTCATCCGAATTCGAAGCTAGTCCCATCTTATTGCCTATAGTACTGTTAGAACCTTAGTTACCCTTTTCTTCTCATATTGACATGTAAAAATCAATTGGTATGGAAAGAAGGTTAATTCTTTGTGAAAATTTTAACTTTTGCTGTGTATTTTTTCATACTGAATATAACCATGTTAGCACAAGAATAACAAAAATAATCCTTCATAAATGAGAAAAGTAGTTTGAAGATCGCAATTATCGAGGTTAATGTCCCATTTTTATCATAACATGCACCTAATTAATGATAATATACATCTTCAGCTTGAACATTCCAATAAAAATTTGAAGCATTACATCGAGGAGAATCATTAATCTTGTATATTTCATATCCATAGTTATTACTCACAAAGTCGTGTTATAAAATTGATTTTATATCTTGTGTTTTCCCTTCTTCTTAGGACACATATTATGTTTACATTAGAATCAATGTTAAGATTCATTGGTAGTTATGTGAATAAAAATTATATGTAGGACATAGGGAACTCCTCCGCCTATGTAAATAAAAGGGGAGATGATACCTCAGGAAATTTTTATCTCTTTCTGAAACATAGTCATTCTAATTTTCATTTCAATAGTAAAATCCCAACTTTCAAAATGACTTATATGCTTTTGATAAGCTATTAACTAACATGTGTTTCTTTTACCTTACTTCGAGTGTCATATTACTTTAATTTTTCAATATCCGCAATCTAACATTTGAAGAATTGATTATAGAATATTTTTTTATTTTTCCCTTCTCCATCATATATAGCTATCCGCTACAAGAAAATTTGTTTGTCAGGATCAACCTTAACCCTTATAATTATGAAACTAGAATATTTTATTTAGCATTTAGATGACATATATGATTTCAATATGACTTCTCCTTTATTTAGCCCTGAATTTACCAGTTGAGTTATTTAGCTACTGGTACAGGAAAATTTTATTGCAACAATTGTAGAACAATTTATTCTTGTAATCAGTGTTATTAAAAACTCTTGAAGACCACCTAAATTATTTATCTTACTTTGATTTACAACTAAACATAAGTCTTTATTTTTTTTCACTTTATAAACTCTACAACTCTTGTTTTATATGACATGTAACCTTCCTCATTTCTAACCATTCGGTCTGAGAGTTGAACCTAGGGCTCTGATACCACTTGTCATGTCCCTCTGTGGTGATAACCCTTTCTAGCATACCACTTAATTTTCTTTTATTTAATTTTAACACTGTTACCGATGAAATAGGTAACAACACTATTACCTACTTTTTTTTGGTAGCATAAAAAGCACCCGATTTTGAAAAGTGGTGATGCAGAATCACCTTTTTTTTTTTTTAGCACATTTTTGACACTAATATTTTTATTTATGAAGTATGAATATTTGTTTTAAAATGTTAGTGATTTTCTTGCTAATTTTGAAACGTATTGATGCAGTGTCAACATTTTTTTTTTTTAGGGCGGTGATTTTCCTGCTAATTTTGAAACGTATTGATGCAGCATCAACCTTTTTTTTTAGAGTGGTGATTTTCATGTTGGTAATAAAACACAAAACTTAGATAATATATATATATATATATATATATATATATATATATATATATATATATATATAAACAATAAAAAAAACCAACAAAAATGTAAAAAAAAACAAAATTAACTCGTAAAAATAAAAAAATTAAACAAAAAAACTAAAAAAAACAGAAGAAAAAAAAAAACAAAAATATTCGAAAATTATATCAAAAGAAATGACAAAATTTGAAAAAAAAAACACATAATTTAAAAAAAAAAAAAAAAAAATAAACCAAAAAAAAAAAAAAAAACATCAAAAACATTTTTTTCTAAGTGATTAAAAAAAACCATATAATTAAAAAGAAAAAATTTAAAATAGAAAATTTAAAAAATAATTTAAATTACAAAATTAAAATTTAGATAAAAAAAATAAAATACAAAACAAAGAAAACATTAAATTTAAAAATTTAAATTAAAACAATAATAATAATAATAATAATAATAATAATAAAATACAAATTTTAAAATTAACAAAAAAAAAAAACAAATTAAAAAAAAAAAGCAAAATTTAAAATTGATAAAGAAAATTAAAATTAAAAAAAGTATCATTAAAAAAAAATGTAAAAAACCATGTGCAAATAATTAAAAAACAAATATCCATAAATTTACTGTTTTTTTTTAAAGAAACAAAACTAAATAAACTAAAAGATTAAAAAAAAAATTAAATTAAATTAAAATTTAATAAATTTAATAAATAAATTTTAAATTTTTAAAAATAATTGATCTAAAATATTAAATTTAAAAACAAAATTAAAAAAACAAAAAAAAAATAAAACAAATTAAAACAAATTAAATTTAAAATAAAAAATTTGAATTAAAAAAAAAAAAAAATTTAAATTTTTTGAATTTAAAAAAAAAAAAAAAAAAATTCAAATTAAAAAAAATATTAGAAATTAAAAAAAATAAAAATAAAATTTTTTTATCGTGGTGGCGCCGCCAATCGACCTCCCACCCAGGTGGCGGCGAAGGCTGGCTGCTCGGCGGGTGGGGAGGCTGCATGCAGCCCCCTGGCCGCCTAGTGGCAGACCTTCGCAGCCACCTGGGTGGGAGGTCGTTTCTGGGAATCGCCCTCGCGCAGCGGGAGGCTTATTCCGGGAATCGCCCTGCCGCGGCTCGCCCTCCTGCATCGGGAGGGTGATTCCCGGAAACAGCCTCCCATCGCGATAGGCTGATTCCTGGAATCAGCGTCCGGTGGCGGGAGGGCGATTCCCGGAATCGGCCTCCCGCCGTGGGAGGGCGATTCCCCAAATTGGCTTCCTACCGTGGGAGGGCGATTCCCGGCATCGGCCTCCCGCCCAGCGGTCGACCTCCGCCGGCACCTGGGCAGGAGACTGATTAGCGGCGCCACCACGATCAAAAAATTCATTTTCTATTTTTTTTATTTTTTTTATTTTAATTTTTTTTTTCAATTTGATTTTTTTTTTTTTTTAAATTCAAAAAATTCAAAATTATTTTTTTTAATTTAATTTTTATATTTGAAATTTAACTTCTTTCACTTTTTTTTGTTTTTTTTTAATTTTTTTTTAATTTTTTTTTAAATTTTATCATTTTTTTGTTTTTAATTTTATTCTTTTTTTTGTTTTTAATTTTTTTTTCTAAATTTTGTTAATAATTTTTATTAGATTTTGTATTTTTTTTATTTAATTGATTTTTTTTTCATATTTTTTTTTATTATTAAATTTTATGTTTAGTTTTTTCATTTAATTTTTTAAAATTTAGTAAATTTTTTTTTTTTTATTTTTTTTTTTAAATACATAAATTTTTTACATTTTTTTCGTTTCCATTAAAATTGTGTATTTAAAATTAGATTTTTTTTTAATTAAACTTAATATTTTCAAATTAATTTGTTTTTTATTTTATTTTTTATTTAATATACTTTATTTGATTTATTTTTTTCAATTTTTCAATTTTAATTGACTTTTAAAGTTTTTTAACTTTTTATTTTAAGAAAGTGTTTTTTTTCTTTATATTTAAAATTTATTTTTTATTTCAAAATTTATTTCTTTATTCATTTATTTATTAAAATTTAATATGTTTTTTTTTAAATTTAATTTGTTATTTTAATATTAGCATTTTTTTTAAATTTAATACAATCTAATTAATATATATATATATATATATATATATATATATATATATTAATTTAAGTTCATATATATATATATTACTTTTTATAATTTAAATTTAATTTATTTTTTAAAATCTATTTAATATGTATATTTTTTAAATTTAATATTTTTATTGTGTTTTGTTTTTCATTTTTTTATTTTTGATAATTTTTCATTTTTTTACTTTTAATTTTATTAATGTTTTTTTTTTTTTTTTTTTTTTTTTTTTTTTTTTTTTAAGTTTTAAATTTATTAAAATTTAATATTTTTCTTTAAATTAAATTTTTTATTTTAAAATTTAATTTTTGTTTTTTTTTTTTTAATTTAATAGAAATTTTATTTTTCTTTTTTAAATTTAATTTCTATATTTTATTTTTTATAATCTCTTTCTCTTTTTAACTTGTTTTTTTTTTTTAATTTGATATTTTGTTTTTGTTTTTTTATTTTTTTTATTTTTTTATTTCTATATATTTTGAAATTTTAATCTTTAATTTTTATTTTATTTTTTTCCTTAAATTTTAAGTTTTTTTTTAAATGTTTGAATTAATTTTTTTTGTTTTTATATTTATTTTTTTATTCTATATATTTTTAAATTTTAAGCTTTAAAATGTTTTTATTTTTTAAATTTATTTTTTTTTCTTAAATTTTAGGTTTTTTTTTTAATGTTTGAATTTTAAAAATAAGAAAATGTTATTTCTATTTTTAAAAATGTCAAAAATATGACAAATTTTTTTTTTTTTGTTATTCCAGCATGAACTGGTTTTGTTTTGAGGGTGTTTTTTCAATCCTTTTTTCAAGAAACAATTTTGTTTTTAGCATAATTTTATAAAATGTTGAAATTTGACCTTAAAAAAAACCAAGTGTGTTCTGGAATACACTTTTTTTGTTTTTGGGGTGTTTTTTCATGTCTTTTGAGTCTTTTTGGGCTAGAGTTCCTGTTTTGAGGTCAGGTTACCTATTTCATCTGTAACAATGTTTTTTTTTTAGTTATAATGATACTCACGAGATCCACTTCATTAATTGATCATTTCAACATTTAACTTTAAGTATTGGGATGGAGAATGGCATTGAGTCTTCTTGGCTTTTCAGCTTTATGTCGCTATTCCACCAATCTAGCTTACACGTGATCATATATACATTATGTAAAATACCTAAATTTTCTCTAAGGCCTCAAGTAACATTGGAACTTATTTATTAATTCCTATTTAATTTTCCTCCTTATGAGTCACCTTCATGTTTCTCTTGCCTTATATTGTTAAGAGGACCATGGTATATCTTATGACTAGATCGACTCGTACTTTTAACAACTATACCCCTCCCTTGGTATTTGTTTGAAAGATCCTAAAATTTAATCCTCTATTTACTTTTATCCATGGTTAATTAAACTCGTTCAACTATAGTAAACATATATTTAAAACCCTCCTAAATTTATGTCTTCAACGTCTGAGCATAGGGTTAATATATATGTATATTTTGATTTTACCATGGTTAGAATGAAATCCTTGAAATTAGCTGGTATGACACTTATTAATACGAATATTTGATACAGATATATCATAGTACAAATGTTGATTCCATTTCTATTTAGTGCACCACTATGGTCACATTACTATTTACTATTCTTAATGTCTATGACGAAGCTCAGTACCATGGCCTCGAAAATTCGTAAACAATTTCAGAGGAAATACTTGTCTCGCTAAGGTTTATACTTTTGGTAGTGGTTTTATTATGTATTTTTTGTTGATCACCTATTGCATTATCATTTATTTGGGTATAATGTTTTCAATTTCCCACCATAGCTTCCCTCACATTGATTTCTGCTCCAAATCTGATGCTAATGGGAGATTTGCAGCTAACAAAGGACCATATGGAAAACACATGGCTTGCAGTATGTTGAGGGGAAGATTTTTCTAGCCAACAGTAGGGGATCTCCCCGATAGAAAGTCCCAATTAGACTCTGAACTATTTGTGATAGGGATCCCGTCCGGCGGTGTGGGTCTGGCTATCGCTAAATACTCCTTCTGGATGCAAATGAGCTCTGCAGAGTTAAAGGTGTATAGCTATCGAATGATACAAGAAAAATATCGATGATTGTCAGTGAGCATAAACACTACAAATAGAAAGATATAAAAGAAAATACACAACTGAAAGAGATGCTGTTAGTAGCATATCATTAAGGTCGTGTTTGTAAGATTGTTCAAACCATAGGAGAAACAGTTCCACCTAGTAAGAACAACTTATGCATACTAGGCGTTTTCGTGAATGAGATAGATGTCAATAATAAAGTTACTAACATCTCGTATGTAAATAGCATACCATCATGCACACATACAGTAAGCTGAAATGCATAAAGAGTATAATCACGAAACATAGATCAATTAATCATAAGATATCAGACATATACGAAGAAATACTCATAGTATTCACACATTGATTTCCATCGGATCCAATAGTGGATTTAAAACAAATGCTTGTATTCATTCATAATAGGCCATTTAATGCTTTACAACTCTTTCCTCTCCTTTGGAGTCCAAAAAAAAAAGGTCCTTTTACAAGTCCTCGAATGGGGTATATATAAGACAAGGTTGACCCTTGACGGCCCTGACTATTCACCTTCCTGCCTATTGGGCTGCCTTGCGACTTGAATGGAAGATGAGACCTGTGACCTGATTGGATAGTGCGACCTATGACTTGATCGTGGAAGGTGCGACCCCTCCTATGGATTGTGCCTTACAATCTAATCATGGGAGTGTGCGCGTGATTGCGAGGTCGGGAACATCAACTTGTTGCTCTTTGAGGAAATTCTGCCATGCATAATAATCTGCAGCGACTGGGGAGATTAGAGGAGTATCTTCCCTTAACCGGTGTAGGCATTCCAAGGCATTCAGAATTAGAGTTTCTATCTTGATTGTGACCTGGTTAGATAAGGAAGCCACTTTGGTGTAAATCCAAACTGGTGTTATGATGAACTTAACCAAGTTCTCCCGTGATGCGAGAAGATCAGGTGTAGTGGCGGCTTTTTTGATAGGCTGTAGAAACGCCTGAATATCCTGATCTACCTGTCCCCATGTCTTTTCCTCACTTAGTGCACTAGAGAAGGAATATGTTTCAGTTCACGCATTGAGTCAATGCCACTGATCAAATGCTCGTACGCAGTCATCACCTTCTATAGATATTTAAATAATTTCTCCTTGGATTGCACCTTCATGCAAATTTGGACCTTGTCATTCTAAGTGTGAATCCAGTCTTTCTTGGGAAAGGTTTCCAGAGCCTGTGGGTATCTGCTTGTCCATTCTACCATTCTATCCAAGGCAACAGAGGCCTCTTTTAGTTGCTCGTTTCTCTTTGTCTTCTCTACTTGGGCTCTCAGTAGAGGTGCGACTGTTTTCTTTGTGGTGAACATCTCCCCGTAAATCTATCTCATGGTGGCTTCCAGCGTCACCAACTCTCTTTGAACGATAAGTGGTACTTCTTTAATAAGAGTATTTTTTTCCTGGAGTTGTTGGATTTCTTCCCATAGTGCTTTCTTTTCTTGCTCCGACCTGACTTCCCTTTGTTCAGAGTCCTGTAATCTATTTTGTAGGGAAAGGATTTCCCTCCTCATCTGGCTCACATTTTCTTTTGTGGCTATGGAAAAAGTAGTGTCGGCTGATGCTATCATCACTGGGTTTGTCCTAGTGTCTAGGGCTATATCCTTTTCCATTGTGGCTGCGAATCCTTTTCCATTGTGGCTGTGAATCCTTTTCCGTTGTGGCTGCGAATGGGGCGGCATGGTTCCGTGCCAGGCATCTGATCTTTTCCTGCCATATTTTGAAAGTGAATTGATCATAAGTGAGTATTGTTAGGTTTAACACCTCCTCCTCCTGTCCTTCAAAGGATCCTGGCTCTGAGAGTTAAAAATGCGTGTTAATTGTAGGTACTTCGATGGGTGATAGCTCGGTCTATACTCCTGTTACCCGAGGAGATGTCTTAGTGTCTTCTGATCTTTGATCCTCTTCCTCTGTTCTCTTTTGTTCTTCTTCCTCTTTCACAAGCTGCTCCACCTCTGCCTTATCCTTTTCTACCTTTTTCCTATGCTCTACTTCTGCTTTTGATTCCTCTTCTTCCTTCCTTTTCCATTCAGCTTCTTATTTTGTTTCTTTCTCTTCCTTCCTTTTTTGTTCAGCTTATGCTTTTGTTTTTTGCTCTTCTTTCCTTTTGCATTCAGCCTCCACCTGATCCAATTCTTTCTTGAGCTACCATTCAACTTCTTATTTTTCTTCCTGCTCTTCCTTCCTTTTCCGGGCATCCTCCATCTGTTTCTTTCTCTGTTATGCCTTCAGGTTTTTCTTACACTTATCTTCACCTTATTTTTCTTTCTTTTTAGATTTTAGCTAAGCTTCTACTTTCTTTTATTTCTATTGTGTGGCAGAGTTCTGGCCTGCTCTAGTTCGGAGCTTCTTGGCCTGCGAAAAAGAGGCGCCTCCCAACTCACGAATTCTTTCCTCTAGAGTATGATCATCTTGATCCTCCTGATTGGACCATTCTCTAGGGGTCAGTTCCCTATCCATTTTATACAAGTTTCTTTTCACATCTTCAGATGGGCATTCAGTGTGTTGGTAGCTCCATTTGAACTTGGCCCATTTGCAGTGGTTAGGGATTATCCTCTTAGGATCGTATGTCTGGTGATCCAAAGGCCCCAGGAAGAATCCTTTGATTTGAACAGCTTTCGACTCTACCTCCCTAAAATCCTTCATTGTGTAAGCACCAATGGTGAGCAGCAATGTAGGCCACAACTTTTTCTTATCTTTAGTAAGGACCTTTGAGAAGCCGAAAGTCATCTAATAACATACTTCCTGAAGAAGCATCTTGTCCGTGATGAATCGGGGCAGAGCATGGGGAGTCTTGAATGAACCGAAGACTCGAATAAAGGTGTATTATGCAAATGGAAACCAATTTGCTACCTTGCCTAATATTTCTATGGTTCACTAGGACATGCATGGGGTATCCTGACTGAACAATTTCCCGTAGAGTGCAGGGATGAAACTTTGTGAGATTGACTCTATATCTTGCTTGTATTAAGAGTCCCAGAATACCTGCAATTCTTTGTGAATTGGGCATGCCCACTCTTGATCCCAGTTTTGAGCCCATCCCTCAAAGTAGCACCTGGAACAAACTGCATCCAATAGATAGGAGGCCATGTAAAATTCGGACGATTATCCCTCCTCTGGTGCCAGTGTTGTAGATATGTTTGTTTTGAGAGCTTCCATTAGCAAGCTGTCCCATTTGAAACGGGTGCCATATACAGTGAAAAATTTCATCAGGGATACCTAAGAAGCACTAAATGTGGTGGCATCAGGACGACCATATATCCTACAAATCATAGTTTCCATGAGCTTATACACCTTTCTGAGGCCTACCACTAGATACTCCTGATCCTTCTTCATCTTGAACTTCTTGGGTTCTTCCCACCATCCTATCAAGGTGTCTGCTATGGGGACTGCATGGGTGGTGGCCCATTCCTCTGTGAATGTCTGTTCCCTTTTTGGAAGTGAGTAATAATACTCTACATCCGAGCATTTTAGATTTGCAAAAGCCTTTCCCTCATAGTCTCAAATTACCCACTTCCTAGGGTCAGTCTTCTATATGATCCATTCAATAATTTCCGCACATGGGAATATAGCTGGGTGGGCACCTGTGTAGTGAAGCTTCAACCTCTTAACTTGTACATATACTTGCCGGTTGGGGAGGTCCTCTGGAAATTCTGGTTGTGCGAATTCCTGGTATACTTGATACCAAATCATGATTTCTCCTTTTCTAAATGTACATGCGATGTCCCCATAGATTGGGGGAGGAGACATAGGAATTTCACTTTCTGTGATTTCTATCTCTAGGCTCTTGATTTTCTTGCGAACTGCAGGAGGTCCCATGTCACTTGAGGCTGAAGATATGGAGATGAATGCTAACTCTTCTTCGAGGTTCCCTAGCATGTTCATAAAACAGTCGCAAGATAAGATGTATGCTATAATAATAAATGCCTAGGTACTGCTTTTAACTCTGACCAACTCAGATCCTGGAAAGGGTGGATCTGCGACTTAGCAACCTATTTCTTGGGTCACTGGGTCATAGAGGTTTAAAATTTAGAAGGGAGCAACCCTGCAACTTGGCAACCCTACAAGAAGGTCGCAAGGTCGCTGGGTCACATTGGTTTAACAATTCATGAGGGTGCAACCTTGTGACTTAGCGACTTGTGACCGGGTAGCTAGGTCACTGAGCCACATTGATTTAACAATTCACGAGGGTGCGACCTTGCGACTTAGCAACTTACAATTGGGTTGCTGGATAACTGAGTCGCAATGTTCCAAACGTCTATTTTTGAGCGGGATGTGACTTAGCGACTTAGCGACCAGGGTTGCTAGGTCACGGGGGTCGCGAGGTCACGGGGTCGGAAGTCGCACTAGGGCTAGCCGAAAGATTTCGATGGTGACACGGTCCTTTGTTTCATTTTTTAACTTAAAAAAATACAAGGACTGAGTGAGGGAAACCATAAATGAGGATGAAGTGGTCACTAGGGGAAGAGACAGACACAGGGCAAGCTGGTTGGCTCCATTTATAAATCTATGGTAGGAATGGTTTTGGTTTGGATAATTGGAAAAGGCTCGGGTTCAATAGGATCTGAAATGGGAGATGGTGGGTGGCTTAAAAAGGGCTAAGGTCAGTGGAAAGGGGCAAAAAATAGAAAAAATAGAAACATCAGGAGGATTAGGCAACTTACCGAAGAAAATCATGCTCCAGTTAGCCTGTCAGAAGCGTTTTTTGCTCTCCATTACATTGGTGAAATGTGACCTAATGACCCATATATTTATAAAAGGGTTGTGTGTGTGGGAAATAAATGAGGTCATTGGGTCACAAATATCCCATGCTTATGAGATACCCGACCTCCTAACCTTGCGACCTTGTGACTGGGGGATTGCGGGGTCAGAAGGTCACTACGTCGTGATTTTGAAATCTGAGTGCGATTTACAACTTGGAGACCTAGCGACCTGATAGGCCGTAGGGTCGCTAGGTCAAAAATAGGGAAAAATACCTACTCTGTGACTCATCGACTTAAGGCTTTTTCTGAAACAGACTTGAACTTTAGATTCTGACTTAGCTTTTTGATGCTCAGGGGCGCTTAAAAAATTTTAGATGGTAAATTTTTGGAGGGTGTTGTAGCAGATACAACAAATGGAAATTCACTGGTAGGGTCCAGAATCTCTACTGGTGTTTCATCTAGAGGGGGGGGGGGGGGGGCGGGAGATGGCATAAAACATTTGTTCCTTTCACCCCGTGGGTCCCACTTCTTCCATCTTCGATCCTTGCGCATTTTCTCCCCTTATCTGCCTACCCTTGGGTGCCATTTTACTATGTCTTCATTCTTGGAGACCGGATGAAGAATTTTGGAGTAACCCCAAGGATTTACGGATCCAGTATATTTTTCTAGCCCTCATTGTGTTGCTCCATTGCCAGCAAACCAGATGGTCCCGACGGAGTTACTGCTTGGGAATCATGAGCGTTGCTCTGCTACCAACGAGCCTGGTTAGTACCCCAGTGGAGTCGTCGTATCGCCTCTCTATGTAGGAAGCCTTTATCAATCCTTTACCCTTTATTCATGTGCTTAATGCACTTATTGAAATGTGCTCATGGCACTTATTTTTTGTTTTGGAAATTATTTCCTGGGCAGATGAGGGATCCCGACTTATTTTTCTTGCAAGATAGGTTGCTCCTGGTCTATGTGAGGACTTATGGTTTTCCTATATTTTTGTTCTTCACCTGAGGCTAACCCCTCCATTTTCCTTGTAGTAACCTATTCAACTTAACGTTGCCTTTTGCATAGCAATCCCTTGGGCCAGCATACTAGGTAAGCTATCATGTTTTGGTCCGAAGGTCTTAGTCATGTTCTCGCCATTGGGTTCCCATCACAAGTATGCTTGCACCCTTTTATAGTATGGGGAGAGATAATACACCAGCATAGATCTTGACTTAGTATGTCGCTTAAGTATCTTCTATATCCCCTTTCAAAAAATGGATGCCAAGGGAAGGAAAAGGTTAAAGGGAGCCTATGTGGAACAAGAGATTTATTGAAAACAAGAAAGGTAAAGAAAGACAAAAGAAAAACAAGACAAACTATGGTACAAGACGCAGTGACAACCCCGAGGGGCTATCAAGTGAAATAGTGTTTAAGGTCATGTCCATTCATAGGGAGGACCTCAATCCTCCCTTCGAGAGTTTGTAACCTGTAAGTGTGGGGATAGATATTCTCTCTAACCTAGAAAGGGCCTATCCAAAATGCCTGGAACTTGGAGCGTTTCCCTTTATCTTCATGAGCCTTATCCCATTTCAGGACAAGGTCACCTACTTCAAAAATATTGTTCTCAACTGACTTTTTGTCAAACCATCGTTTTATTCGTCATTGGTGGATGGCGAATTTTTCCCCAGTTTTTTGCCTTTCCTCCTCAAGTTTCAGTAGTGTGTCTATTCGGGCTTGTAAAAAAGGGCAAGGAGAGCCATGAGTCTCCTGAGATAATCGGAGTGCCGGGAGAGACAAGTTGGGAGGAAGGATAGCTTCTTTTCCATACACGAGGAAAAAGGGGGAGGTACCTAGGGAAGGTTTGGGTGTGGCTCGATCTGCCCAGAGGGCATTGTAGAGTGCCCTATGCCAATTTCGTTGTTGGGAAAATATAGTCTTTTTGATGATGTGGATTAGGTTCTTTTTGGTTGACTCGGCTAACCTGTTTCGTTGAGGGTAATAGTTGGCAGAATTTTTAAGTACGATACCATTTTCGAAAGAAAAATCATATAATTTCAGTGATGAGAAATATGTTTCATTGTCAAAAACAAGGGAGGTTGGAACGCCAAACCTGATCATGATGCATTGGGTGATGAAGGCTATTACCTCTTGATCGTTGACTTGATGTAACAATACCACTTCAACCCACCTTGTGAAATAGTCTGTGGCGGTAAGGATGTGCCTGTTTTGCTTTGAATAGTGTGGCAGGATCTCCCCAATCACGTCCAGCCCCCATTATTGAAACGACTCTTCTACTGCGACAGACTATAATGGGGCTGAAGGTTGAATATCTCTATTTGAGAACTTTTGGCATTGCTTGCATTTCTGAACATATCCGTGTGCATCTTTAAAAAAAGTAGGCCAATAGAAATCGGCACGCATGATCTTGTGAGAAGTGGTGTCTCATGCATAGTACCCCCTGGCAGGGCCATCGTGAAGTTCTGCTAATATTTGTTGTGCCTCATCCCATTCCAAGTAGTGTAGCAAGACACCATTGTGATGTTTGTAGAACAACTTACCCTACACTAGCTAGTAGGATATAGCTTTCAGTCTGAATGCACGCTTCTTCTTGGTAGTTAAAGCGGGGCCTATGGTGTTGTGTTTCAAATATTGCAGGAGATATGTGTACCAAGAGGATGTATCCCTGTGGGGCCATGCTATCAATTTGATACATATCAATCTCGTGTTCCCAGTTTTCTTCCTTGTTGCCCCGTGAGTGAATCGCCTCTGCAGCCATGCAGCACAATCCTTGGCCATTCACAGTGTGTGCTAGCTTAAATTCCAGATCATACTCCTGAAGGCATGTCATCTAGTCTCCTCGTCGCTCACCCAGCTCCTACTATACGAATAGTGAGTGAACAGTTGTGTGAGGCATGAAGACTATGACATGATTCTTCAAAATATACGGCCTGAAATGTTTGACTGCCTTGTATACTACATACGCTTGTTTTTCAATATCTAGGTAATTCATCTCGGCGCCTTGAAATCCAGTGCGCATAAATGATATAGGTCATTCATTGTGGCAGTCATATTTCTGAGTGAGGATGGCGTCCAAAGATGAATCTGAGGCAAAGGTGTACAAGATAAAGACTTTTTTGAAGTCCAGACTGTAAAGAGCGGGTGCTTCCATGATGGCTCGTTTAATGTTGTCGAACACTTCTTTCTCAAGGGGATTCCATTCAAAATTAGCGTTCTTCTTAATCATGCCTTGTAATGGTTTCACATTCTGGGTGAAATCTAATATAAACTTTCAGACAAAGTTGATTTTGCCAAGGAAGGACTGCATGGTTTTCTTCCCACTTGGAGGCGATATTTGAGCTATGAATTTTTCACGTTTCGGATCCACCACTATGTCGTATCGATTTATTATGTATCCCAACAAGTTTCCTTCAGTGATGGCAAACACACTTTTCTTTGGGTTCAGTGAGATCTCATACTTCTGACACCTTTCAAAAAATTTCTTGAGGTGGTGTTTGTGGTCAGATTTGTGCTTTGAGAACACGGTGATGTTGTCAAGTTATACTACCACGCTTTTCCCAATAAGTCCTCTAAAGGCGATGTCCATATCTCTTTTGAAAGTGGCGTCGACATTAATCAGCCCAAAGGGCATGCGTCTGAAAGAAAATGTTCCCCACTTAGTTCTAAATGTGGCTTTGAGTCGATCGGGCTCAGCCACTAGTACTTGACTATACCCTGAAAACCCATCCAATAGAGAGAACATTTCTGACCTTGATACCGCTTGAAGGATTTGCTCCATAGGAGGAACCAGAAAGTTGTGTTTGTTGGAATCTCTGTTCAAATTTCTGAAGTCAACGCACAAATGGATTTCCCCGGACTTCTTGCAAAGAGGAACCAAGTTCGACACCTAGGTCGAATGTCTAACTTTGAAAATTATCCGTGCATCCAAGAGCTTCTTTAATTCCTTTTTGATCATCGGCTCTAGAGCGGAGTGTACTTTTCTCAGTTTTAATTGGAACAACTTCACTCCTTCCTTGATGGGTATGACATGTTGGATGATCCTTGTGTCATAAGTCTATAGATCGTCATACCTCCATGCAAACACATCTCAGTATTTCTTAAATAATCTGGTGAATGCTTGTTTCTCCTGCGGGGTGCACTCAGTACCTAAATTTACAAGCCTGGGATCCTTGTCTGTCCCGAGGTTAATTTGTCAGTGTACCAACGTGGAACTTTGCACCTTCGTATTTGGGGCCCTCGGAAATGATTTTGTAAGTCGAACAACTTTTCGAGTGACACGAACCCTTTGGGTATGGGATTTTCTTTCCGATTTTTTAGTTCCTCTTGTAAAGCTTGTTCATGATCCTCTTCTTCCATAACTATGTCTTTGAATTTATCTGTGTTGAGCATGAAATCTAGTACCTGTTGGTCATCATTAAAAATGCGTAAATTAGTAACATTGTCTGGTATGGATGGCTTTTATATAAATTCAATATAAAATCCATCTCTAAGTGGGTTGAACCTAGCAGCAGCATTGGCAAGTGTATTGGTTGCCACGTTATGCATTCTAGGTACATATTTAATACCAAAAGCATCGAAAGTTGAAATTAAGTGCCATACCTCTTGCTGATAACCTTTGAGATGGGGATACAAGAAGTGGATGGTGTTGCGAACCTGATGAGTGATAATATCAGAATCACCAATTACCTTCAAACAATAGACTTTTAGATCTATGGCCTTTTGGAGCCCTAGTATTAGTGCCTCATACTCGGCTGTATTATTTGTGCACTGAAACTTTAACCGGTAGGAAATTAAAAATTTGTTCTTCTGTGGGTCTAATAAGATGCATCTCACGCCAACCCCATCTTGGGTTTTGGAGTCGTCATAGTATAGGGTCCAAATTTCATCTTCTGATTGGAAAAGGTGATCTACGTCTATTGAGGATGTGCTAGGGGCACTAGTTTTTGAAGAGTCTTGGTTGGATGGGGCGGGAGGGTTCAGCAACCAGAAGTAGTTCAGACTATATGTCTTGGGTGATTGGGGATTGGAAAGTCTGATAACAACCAAAGATGAACTCTAAGAAACACATGCCGAGCTCTTCTTGCGCGAAACTGATTGGTTCATTAGTTGCATCAAGGTTAGTCATAGTATGTTTCATGTATGGTTCACTCTCGATCCATATTTGGTTGTTCCTGCATTTGTACAGGAGCCAAAGGTGGGACCAATCAGTGGTGAAGTACCCTTGGATGTTGCTGGACCAATCTCTGCTCAACAGAAGGCCATAGGCTTCGGGGATATCGACGATTACTATGTCAATGCATTGATGCACTCTGGAGTTAGAGGATAAGCTGATAATGACTTTGTTTAGTTTGGCAACTATAGGGACTTGAGATTTATCAAGCTAGATAATTCTGGCATCGGTTTTCTCCAGGCAGATGTTTAACTTCTTGCATACGGATAAGGGCATGACATTCGTTGATGCACTAGAATCGATGAGGCAGTTGTGGACGTTAAAGTTGAAAATCTTGAAGGAAAGGAGGAAAGGTGGTGTGGTTCCCCTGGAGTTGGCATTCACAGCATTCACGATGGAATAGGGACTAGTATTTGTTTGGGCAGACATGATGCTTACGGGTTTGGCCGCTGGTAAATTGGAAAAGGCCTTAAGAATGAGATCTCGCTAGTTAGCAATGCGAGCGAGCTCGTAGAGAGATATGTTGGCTCTAGTCTTCTTCATGTCCTCAATAATTTTATATCCAGAATCTGTGGGTGAGATGGGCTTGGTGGTGTTCTTAGGGGAAATTACTGAAGTTTTAGTCTTGTGGCCTTCTTGGGGAGTAGTTGGACTAAATTTTTCAGGAGTTTTGTGTTTGTTCTTGGTGTTCGGGGGCAGGATATTTATTAAGAATGCTTTCCTTTTTTCTTCGAAAGACTGCTCCGGCGCCCGGCCTTTGCTCCTTAGGCCATAGTTTCGAGGGGGTTTTGATTTAGGGTCATCTGCTAGGTTTATTCCGGAGATGGGAAGGGGAGACTCTCTGCGTATGACATTGAAAGCGAGGACATCGGATCCCATATCTTCATCTGGGGGGTAATTTTCCTCGTCGTTTGAAATAGCCTCCTCCTCCATATCTCTCGGAGTCTAATCTTCTAAAATTTGGTTCACCATCATTTTCATGCTACTAATCCAATGGGGAAAGTCTTCTTTGAGTGAGAGGCCTGATGAAAAGAACATAAATTGTATTTGCTGATTTATTCCACATTAAGACCTGTACTTGAGCTAAACAGGGGCCGATTCATGACAGGGTTATTCTTTTTGAAGAAATGTTTCTTTGTTTTAGCAGCTAGAGAAGAATCATTTTTTTTCCTTTTCAAGTCAGAGACTTTTTTGGTCAGGAAATTGAGGGATTTTGTAATAATTTCAAAATCGAAGGGGTCCTTATCTTTGTCTCCAGTTTTATGGCTGGAGGATTGGGTTTCGCTTTGTGGTTGTTTTTTTATCATCCCGCCCTTCATGTTCAATGGCACCTATGGACAGCATGTCCTTCTCAACAACAAGGGCTATAGTATAGTTGGCTGCCAATGTAGCTCTGGCCTCGTGCTTCATGAACACAACAATATCCCATGGGAGGGCTTCGGTGTAGTAGTCAATAGTAATGGAGTCATATAAGGCCATGTTTGGAGGGAAATTATTCAAAATAGTGGCGAAACGTTGATTTAAATCCTTGACCTTATCCTTCTTCTAACATTTTAACGTGCTGAGCTCTATGAGGAGCATGGAAGGGGTTTTATCTTCTGAGAATTTTTGTAAGAAGGTATGACGGAAGTGTTCCCATGAAGGGATAGAAGAAATGGGGAGAGACCTGTACCATGTCGCAGCCTTATTTCCAAGAGTACGAGGAAAAAGGTGACATGCTACGTCATCATACTAAACTCTAATAATCTATAATGACAGGGAAAAGTTGTTGATGTGGTCTTCGGCCAAAGTACCTTTCTCGGGGTCGAAGTTGAGGTGTTTTTCGGGATGCTGGGGCATGTCATGGAGGGGACCTTGGATACCTAAAGGGGACTGAGCCATCCAAGCTAATGATTGTACACGTCTAGCCTGCTAGTGGCGCAGTCTGTATACACATCCCCTCTCACTATCAGATTCATTGCCTCTGCCAGACCCGGAGGCCTCGCCCTCATGGCGGGAATGCATGTCTTGGTTTTCTCCACGGTTGGTTGTATTTCTGATGTTTCTCCAATTGTAAATAAATGGAAACCTATTCTAGTTTTAGTGTGGGTGGTCAGCATTTTGGCCTCGCCCATGGCCTTGGCGTCGACTACCTCTATTACCTCAACCTCTTTCGGCTGCCTCCCCGTGTGGTTTATTGGCTTGCATGTTATCATGCACAGTATGGTCAGGTTGGGGGCCGGTGTTAGGTTGAGGTTTAGTGATTTCTGGGTCGTCTTCTCCCCTTCCTTAGGGGTATCTGCGGGGGCTTCAGAATTTCTCTCAACTGCATCTACATAATCTTCGATCATAAGACCCACCAGTTGAGGAAGGGTACTGACAAGGGTTCCTTGGCGCATATTATTAGTTGCAGGAGTTCTGGGATTATCCAAGGAATTAGTGACTAGCACTTGCTCTAATCCCCTAACAAGCTCGCGGGTGATAGGGCACAGTGCCCGTAGCTAGGCTAAAGTAATTTCATAGAAAGGGGGGACTTCCTCCTCCTCTTAGGAGTTCTCCAAAGGAGGAGGGCCGGTGTTGTCACATATGGTCTCCCCTTTGAGAGTTTGTAACGGGATGTTACTTGTGTGCTGGGAGGCTGCCATCAGGCCCTCCTTCTAGTGCCAAATCTGTTGACGGGAAAATTTGTTCGGTCAACAGTAGGGGATCTCCTTAGTAGAAATTCCTAGTTAGACTCTGAACTGTTTCTGATAGGGATCCTGTCTAGGGGTGTGGGTCTGGTTACTACTAAATACTCTTTCTTATGGATGGAAATGAGCCCTGCATATTTAAAGGTGTACAGTTATCGAATGATACAAGACAAATATCGATGATTGTTAATGAGCATAAACACTACAAATAAGAAGATATAAAAGAAAACACGCAACTAAAGGAGATTTTGTTGGCAAAATATCATTAAGGTCATGTTTTTAAGATTGTTGAAACCATAGGAGAAATAGTTCTACCTGGTAAGAACAACTTATGCATACTAGGCATTTTCGTGAATGAGATAGATGTCAATAATAAAGTTACTAAAAACTCCTATGTAAATAGCATACCATAATACACACATACAGTAAGCTGAAATACAAAAAGAGTATAATCACGAAACGTAGATCAATTAATCATAAGATATCAAACATATACGAAGAAATACTCATAGTATTGACACATTGATTTCCATTGGATCCAATAGTGGATTTAAAACAAATGCTTGTATTCAATCATAATAGGCCGTTTAATGATTTACAACTATTTTCTCTCCTTTGGAGTCCAAAAAAAAAAGGTCCTTTTACAAGTCCCCGAATGGGGTATATATAAGACAAAATTGACCCTTGGGGGCCCTGACTCTTCACCTTCCTGCCTGTTGGGCTGCCTTGCGACCTGAATGGAAGATGTGACCTGCGACCTGATTTGATAGTGCGACCTACGACTTGATCATAGAAGGTGCAACCTGCGACCCCTCCTGTGGACTATGCGTTTTAATCTGATCATGGGAGCGTGCAAGCGATTGCGAGGTTGGGAACATCAACTTCTTTTTCTTTGAGGAAATTGTTCCATGCACGATAATCTACAGCGACTGGGGTGATTAGAGGAGTTGATCCAGGTGGATTAATCAGGTACAGGTACAAGTGGCTTGAGTAAAAGGCTCAAAAATCAAAGTGTTTGAAAGATCCTCGAACTAGGTTCATGTTGTAGATCTCATATTTCTGATTCCAACGGCGCAGACAACACTCAATTCCGAGTCCGTATGAAGAAGTTATAAGCGGTCAAAGTTCTAAGTTGACTTGGTGATGTGGCAGGTTAAGGAAGGCACGAATTGGATTTTTCCCAGCCACTGGATTCCGGCAAGCTCAGGCCAGATTTTGGGCGAAATTGTGGCCTGTTTAATTTGCCTCCTTCAGTCCAAAACCGAATTTTTAAAAAGGCATAATTTGTTTATAAAAACAAAAATTATTTAAAAAAAAAGGGTGGCAGGCCACCACCCCTGCCACCCCACTCAACCGTATGTCACAGCACATTAAAAAATATATATTGGGCCGGCGAGCCATGACCCCCGCCGGACCCCACGGAACCACCGCCATTGTAAATATATGCATATAAGGGTAGGGCGGGGCTGTCAAATCCACCGCCCCAACCCACTCCTGACACCACACTCAAAGAGCCGCGAAGATCGTGGGGCGGGCTCGACCCCAACCAACTTAAAGTTGAAATTTAAATGCGAACATTTCTTATAAAAGAAAAATGCGGATTCCGTGAGGGTAGGCAGGATTTGACCTCCCGACCTTCCTTAACAAATTTCCTTTATTTACCATTGGGCCCAACTGTTACTTTGTTTAATCCGCCCAGCAATTTTTATATAAACTCGTCTTTTTACCAGTGCGCCCAGGCCATGGAGGAGCGGAGCACGCACGCGGATCGAGTTTAATATTTTTTTTATTGCAGACTAGTGCGCCCAGGGAATGGAGCAGCGTGCACGGAATTCGAGATTTATTATTTTTTAATTGCAGGTGAAGTGGAACCATGAGCCCAGAAAGAGGCAGGCGGAACCCTGATTGAGGCCAAATTTTCAAGAGGGCGAAATTTTGACTTTGTCCAAATGGGACAAATTTTATGTCATTTCAGCACTACTCAGCGCCATGAGTCTGATGGCGTGCTCAGTTTCTACATCTGAGTTTTTGATTTTCCAGCCACTTTTGGAAGTGGACTATGCCGGTGTCAGATTTTCGCATGTGAGCAGTCGTTTTCACCTTTCTCGACGCCACAAGATTGATGGTGTTTTCAGATTCAGCTGCAAAGTAGTTCAGCCTTCAGAAAATGGCAGCATGAGGTATATGATGTGTATTCCATGTACTTCTTCATTTATTTCTCTTTGAGATGCATTATGTCTTGCAGATCCCGGTTGATACATGAGTCGTGGGATCTTGCTTTGTGTTGTTTTTGATGTATTTTCAGCTATGGATTTGTGTCATGTATGAGTCCCTTTTATGCCACATTGGTGGGATGCTCAATTTCATATGTGTATTGTTGAGATCCCTTGTTTGCTAGGATTGGCGGGATCCTCTTATTCATTACATGTCAGCTATGGTGATACTGATAGGATTCTTTCTTTATGTATGAGAGTTTTGCAGTGGAATATCTCTTAAAGAAGTCAAGCCACTCTTGCGTGAGGGCAATTTTTCCTTGTATGTCATAGGAACGTACATCCATGTACATCTCTTCTTACAACACATAATGCAGCAGCCTACACCATCTTGACATCGAGGCCCGGAGATGTAGTCCCTCCTGGACGAACTCCGTCATCAAATGATGTGTTCTTATGATTGCTGATCTTTTTCATTTATGTTCCTCTTATTTTCAGCTACAATTGTTCATTTCAGTTCTTTAACGTCGTTAATTAAATGCAATTCTATTTATCATCCGAATTAAAAGGTCTTGGTTAAGGGTATCAATATTTTACCCTGGATCAGGAGCATATTACCTTAACCAGTGCAGGCATTCTAAGACATTCAGAATCAGAGTTTTTATCTTGATTGTGACCTGGTTATATAAGGAAGCCAGTTTGGCGCAAATCCAAACTTGTGTTACGATGAACTTAACCAAGTTCTCCTATGATGCGGGAAGATCAGGTGTAGTGGCGGCTTGTCTGATAGGCTGTAGAAATGCCTAAATCTCCTGATCTACCTATCCCCATGTCTTTTCCTCACTCAATGCACCTAGAGAAGGAATATGATGCAGTTCATCCATCGAGTCAATGACACTGATCAAGTGCTCGTATGTGGTCATCACCTTCTCTAGATCTTAAAATGATTTCTCCTTGGATTGCACCTTGATGCAAATTTGGACCTTGTCATTCTGAGTGTGAATCCAGTCTTTCTTGGGCTAGGTTTCCAGATCCTGTGGGTATCTTCTTGTCCATTCTATCATTCTATACAAGGTGGCAGAGGTCTCTTTCAGTTGCTCATTACTCTTCTTCATCTCCACTTGGGCTCTCAGTAGAGGTGCGACTGTTTGCTTTATCGTGAAAATCTCCCCGTAAACCTGTCTCACGGTGGCTTCTAGCATCACCAACTCTCTCCAGACGGTAATCGGTACTTCGTTAATAACAGTATTTTTTTCTTGGAGCTGTTGGATTTCTTCCCTTAGTGCTCTCTTTTCTTGCTCCGACCTAGCTTCCCTTTGTTTAGAGTTCTGTAATATATTTTGTAGGGAAAGGATTTCCTTACTCATCTAGCTCAAATTTTCTTCTGTGGCTATGGAAAAAGTAGTGCCAGCTAATGCTATCATCACTGGGTTGGTCTAGTGTCTAGGACTATATCCTTTTCCGTCATGGCTATGAATGGGGCGACAGGGTTCTGTGCTAGGAATCTCCTCTTTTCCTGCTATATTTTGAAAGTGAACTGATCATAAGTGAGTCTTGTTAGGTTGAACACCTCCTCCTCCTATCCTTCAGAGGAGCCTGGCTCTGAGAGTGTAAAACGTGTGTTAATTGTAGGTACTTTGATGGGCGGCAGCTCAGTCTATACTCCTGTTACTGGAGGAGGTGTCTCAGCGTCTTTTTATCTTTGATCCTCTTCCTCTTTTCTCTTTTGTTCTTCTTCCTCTTTTAGAAGCCGCTCTGCCTCTGCCTTATCCTGTTCTGCCTTTTTCCTGCACTCTACTTCTGCTTTTGATTCCTCTTCTTCCTTCCTTTTCTGTTTAGTTTCTGCTTTTGTTTCTTGCTCTTCCTTCCTTTTCTGTTCAGCTTCTTCTTTTGTTTCTTGCTCTTCCTTCCTTTTGCGTTTGGCCTCCACCTGATCCAATTCTTCCTTGAGCTATCGTTCAACTTCTTCTTTTTCTTTCTGCTCTTACTTCCTTTTCTGGGCATCCTCTGCCTATTTCTTTCTCTGTTCTGCCTTCATGTTTTTGTTACGCTTATCTTCATCTTCTTTTGCCTTTTTTTCATCCTTTATCTAAGATTCTTCTTCCTTTTCTTTCTATTGGGCGGCAGAGTTGTGGCCTGTGCTAGTTCGGGGCTTCTTGGCCTAGGAAAAAGAGGCACCTCCCAACCTCGTGGATTCTTTCCTCCAGAGTATGATAATTTTGATCCTCTTGATCGGACCATTATCCCAGGGTGAGTTACCTATCCATGTTATACCAGTTTCTTTTCACATCCTTAGATGGGCATTCAGTGTGTTGGTAGCTCCATTTGAACTTGGCCCATTTGCAGTGATCAGGGACTATCCTCCTAGGGTCGTATGTCTAGTGATGCAAAGGCCCCAGGAATAATCCTTTGATTTTTTCAGCTTCCACCTCTACCTCCTTAAAATCCTTGACTATGAAAGCACCATTGGTGACCGGCGATGTAGGCCATGACGTTTTCTTACCCTTAGTAAGGACCTTTGAGAAGCCGAAAGTCATCTGATAACATACTTCCTGAAGAAGCATCTTGTCCGTGATGAATAGGGGCAGAGCATGGGGAATCTTGAATGAACTTAAGACTCGAATAAAGGTGTATTCTGAAAATGGAAAACAATGTGCTACCTTGACTAACATTTCCATGGCTCGACAAGACATGCATGGGGTATCCTGACCGAACAATTTCCCATAGAGTGCAGGGATGAAACTTTGTGAGCTTGAATCTATATACTGCTTGTGTTTAGAGTCCCAGAATACCTGCAATTATTTTTGAATTGGGCGTGTCCACTCCTGATCCCATTTGTGAGCCCATCCCTCAAAGTAGCACCTGGAACAAAATACATCCAATAGATAGGAGACCATGTAAAATTCGGACGAGTATCCCTCCTCTGGTGCCAGTGCTGCAGATATGTTTGTTTTGAGAGCTTCCATTAGTAGGATGGCCCAATTGAAATGGGTGCCATATACAGTGACAAATTTCATCAGGGATACCCAAGAACCATTGAATGTAGTGCCTTTGGGATGACCATATATCCTACAAAGAATAGCTTCCACCATCTTCTATACCTTTCTGAGGCCTGCCACTAGATACTCGTAATCCTTCTTGATCTTGAACTTCTCGGGTTCTTCCCACCATCCTCTCAGGGTGTCTGCTATGGGGACCACATGGGTGGTGGCCCATTCCTCTGTGAATGTCTGTTCCCATTCTGGAAGTGTGAAATAATACTCTGCATCTGAGCCTTTTAGATTTGCAAAATCCTTTCCCTCGTAGTCTCGAATTACCCACTTCCTAGGGTCGATCTTCTGTATGATCCATTTAATAATTTCCACACATGGGAATATAGCTGGGTGGGCACCTGTGTAGTGAAGCTTGGACCTCTTAAATTGTACATATACTTGCCAGTCAGGGAGGTCCTCCAGAAATTATGGTTGTGCGAATTCTTGGTATACTCGATATCAACTCATACTTTCTCCTTTGCTAAATGTACATGAGGTGTCCCCATAGATCAGGGGAGGAGACACTGGTATTTTATTTTCTATGATTTCTATCTTTGGGCTCTTGTTTTTCTTGCAACCTGTTGGAGGTCCCATGTCGCTTGGGGCTAAAGAGATGGAGACACAATCTAACTCATCTTTGAGGTTCCCTGGCATGTTCATAAAATAGTCCCGGGATAATATAGATGCCACAATAATAAATGCCTATTTATTGCTTTTAACTCTCACCAACTGAGATCCAGGAAAGTGTGGATCTATCACATATCGACCTATTTCTTGGGTTGCTGGGTTGCACAGGTTTAAACTTTAGAAGGGAGTGACCCTACGACTTGGCAACCCCACGACAAGGTCGCGAGGTCGCTGGGTCGCATTGGTTTAACAATTCACGAGGGTGCGACCTTGTGACTCAACGACTTGCGACCGAGTAGCTGGGTCGCCGAGTTGCATTGATTTAACAATTCATGAGGGTGCGACCTTGTGATTTAGCGAATTATGACCAGGTCGCTGGGTCGCTGAGTCGCAAGGTCGAAAATGTCCAGTTTTGAGTGGGATGTGACTTAGCGAACTAGCAATTGGGGTCGCTAGGTCACCGGGGTTGCGAGGTCGCGGGGTCAGAGGTCGAACTAGGGCTGGACAGAAGATTTCGATGATGGCGTGGTCCTTTGTTTCATTTTTTAACTTCAAACAATACAAGGATTGAGTGAGGAAAACCATAAATGAGGATGAAGTGTCAGTAGGGGAAGAGACAGGCACAGGGGAGGCTGGTTGGCTCCATTTATAAATCTTTGTTAGGAATGGTTGTGGCTTGGATAATTGGAAAAGGCTTGGGTTCAAAAGGATCTGAAATGGGAGATGTTTGGCAGCTTAAAAAGGGCTAAGCTTAGTGGAAATTGGCAACAAATAGAAAAACCAGAAACATCAGGAGGATTAGGAAAATTACCCGAGAAAATTGCACTCGAGTTGGCCTGTCAAAAGCATTTTTTGCTCTCCGTCCCATGGGTGAAATGTGACCTAGTGTGAGGGAAATAAATAAGGTTGTTGGGTCACAAATATCGCATGCCTATGAGATGCGCGACCTCGTGACCTTCCGACCTTGCGACCCAGGGGGTTGTAGGGTCGCAAGGTCGCTAGGTCGCGATTTTGAAATTTTAGTGCAATTTGTGACTTGAAGACTTGGCAATCTGATAGGTCGCAGGGTCGCTAGGTTGCAAATTGGGAAAAATACCTACTATGTGACTCAGCGACTTGAGGCTTTTTCTTAAACAAACTTGAACTTCAGATTTTCACTTAGATTTTCGATGCTCAGGGAGGCTCAAAAAATTTTAGATGGTGAATTTTTGGAGGGTGTAGTAGCGGCTACAACACAATAATATTTTCTTATCGATGAAAGTTTGATCTTACATTGAAATCCAACGATGGAAGGAGTGCATAATGGTTACCATAATAGAAGAGATAATTCCAGGGTTCATTCGTGATATTTTATTTCTTCCTATTGAGTTTGGGTGCCCTGGTATTTCTTGACTGCCATAGTTATAGGGTATCCACTCTCATATTGTAAAGGTAAATTGATAGATGTATTATTCAGATAAAAAAACCCTAATGAATTCCTCCTACATTCCCTTCAACGAGGTTTTCTCCCTTGAAATCAAATTCTCTTATAGTAGATGTTAACTCTCACCCTGTTTCCTTGGTTTGGTCGATATTCTCCTCTCCAGGCATGATATTTAATAGCATTCATTCTCGATATCTAGTCCCAGTAAATTGAATTAGTATATCTCACTGGCTTCACTGGGTTACCCTCAAGGACCCTGGCTATTGTTAGTAATGATTATGCTTATGGTCTGCGTTTTCCTCTTATGTCTAGTTATTAGTTAAATGTCTACAAATTTTCAATTTTGAGTCGGTTACTAAATTAATATAGATTTTTTCTTTTAGTTTTCAAGATATTTTCTATGTGCAAGGAGGGTCTTGTGGAAACCCATTATAACCTAGATTAATGGCTCTACACCTTCTCAAAGGGTCTATTTGTAACCAGGATGACCTTGTCACTAAAGGACGACTACAAATTAATTTGCAGGTTGGGTTATTGTTTTTTTTTTTACTTTTTACCTTGTGTATACCAACATACTTATGGTTTTCATATTTTCATGAGCTTAGATTCCCTATCCCACTTATAATTTATGGATATTTTCCAGCACAATTGAAAAATGGAACCCTAATGGAGTTACTATGATAAAATTAGGTAATATTTTCCTTGTTGAATTATGTTACCTCTTTTATTTGTTATTAAACTAGGGTTTCAACAACCTCGTGTTTATAAATGATTTTTTGATTAGTTATCATCACAGGTATGCCTACATCTATAAATCCTCTGGCTCATTCTTGGAAGGGATGATTCGCCTTCACCTGACATATTGCCATATTTTACATGTCAACGAATCTTCGTTTCCTTTCCCTTCACATTGCCCAATTTCAACGCATGGGCAGTTCTGGTCACTATTTTGTTTCAAACTAATTTAATATCTTTCAAGATGTGGTTCCTTCACTGCATACTTTATCCACTGAGATGTTGTGCTACAATCAATTGTAATGTTGTAATTGAATACAAAATTTTCATCATGGCTACATAACGAGATTTATTTAACTATTAATTTTTGGACTATCTAAATTGCTATAGTTTATAATTGAAATAGTCTGTAGCCTTTGTTTGGAATCGCGTCATATTTATATTGGAATTGTTTGTAGTTTTTTTTTCACTATTGCATTGAATGAGAATATTCTTTTTGAATATATCTAAATTTGTTATGAGCACATTTCTACAATGTTTTATGTATTTATATTAATAGGAACTACCCTATTGTATCCTTGAATTTTACATCAATCTTGTGTTATCAGTAATTTAGTCACATTTATTTATCAGGTGTCAATCCCAAATTTTCCCGAATGGTGGTGCAGAACCTTGATGCCAGTATGAATGCTGCACAGTCTGACTACAAGAGTATTTATGAGTAGTCTTAGATACTTAATACCAATCCCACCCCAAAGATTAGCATTATTAGAGAATTCTAGCTAACCTATACTAGTGATAGAAATCAACTAACTTTCTTTTCTTCATAGCAGTCTAAGTAACGAATGATCTCAATTCCTAACACCTTTCATCGTAGGTATATAGTTACCTGCATTCCCAATTTTTTGGATTCATATTTTTTCTCCCAATGATTCCATGTAATCCTCACTTTACCATTGCACCTCTATTGGAATTAAATTGGGTGACTTCAACTTAAAAAGTAACTAAATAGAATGGATTGAGGTGCTAAGTGCACGGAATGACCTTATATAGTCTCATGAATTCAACTTGCTCTATTTGTTTGTTTTTTATACTTTTTTTATTCTTAGTGTGCATCTTTTCAAAGAGTAATTAATCAAAATCTTACTGTATAGATCACAACAATAATTAGAAGTATGCTAACACTGGCAGTGAATAGGAAACTCGGAATGGTAACAACTATTATTTATCAATCTTTCCTTTTTCCATACCAGAACTAAATAAAGATATAATTTAACTGTTTTAAAAAATTACAATATTTCAACTATAGGTTAATAGTAAACCTATATCTATTTTTACACATAGCTTACTAAATGTTTAATGAAATAAGTTGTGGGTTTTAAGTCATTAACATAAAAACTATAGTTTTATCGTAGAAATTTACCTACACAAATTGTAATTCGTTTTCTCTGAATGCAATGTATGCATTTATTTAATCACTATGATATCCATTTATATTCATGATTTGATCATAACTAGATTATGGCACCACAGATTGTGGTACCACTTCCTTAATTATACTGCACACACAGTTAATTACCACAAAATTGGATTGTCACAAGTAGTTTTTTTGCCTTATTGTACCCTATCACAAGGTCCTCACTACTAAAAATTATATGGAGAGCTTATTTCTACCATAAACAAAGTTCAATAAAACAAATTATTAAAAATTCCACGCATATTGGTCTAAATGAGTAGGTCCATACTTCCTAATAAATCTATTAATTTTGCTTACACATAAATTACTGTGCCCACATTACTCGACTAGTGATTTCCAATGTAAAAAACCATCTACCTTAGGCTATAGAATTTAATAGACATGAAGGGCTTGGTTATAAGCAAATATATTCACCACTTATCATTTCTTGTTGTCCAGCTAAAATCCCAGTCACTAATGTTAGGAAATTAGTATTAATCATCTTACTACTCTAACCAAAAATTTGTGCATGCATATAAAATACATAAACTATCTAATATGTATGAATTCTTTGTTACCCCCAACAACTGAAGATACATATTAACCTTACAATATTAAATAAAAATTGTTAAGTAAATACTTAAGTGCATTGCAACATATACCTACAGTCTATTTTTCATTAAGAAAGCACAACACAATAGTTTAAATAAAATCATGAGCAAATTACTTGGAAATTCACACCTCCTCTCCACCCAACCAAGAATTTTTTTCACCATTTCACCCCTCAGATGGTAAATTCCTTTCCAAAGGAATCAACCCCCCTATTCATCCCCTACTCAATTATTAAATAATTCTCTAACTAAAGAAATATTGTAGTGACGAAGGGATATTACACCAAACCCATCAACCTTACTTTCTAACCACATGCTCACACTCCCTCTGCCCTTCATGAACCCAACCATCCCTTGATGGAGCCCACCTTCCAGGGAAGCTTATAACCAGCTAGGGATGGTCTCAACCTTATGGATTATAGGAGCTCTTGTTACTATCTAAGGCTTTCAGGTAACCTTTTAGGAAAAATTGAAACAACTTCCACTTAGTTATAGAGCCAAAGAAGAAGATTCACTAACTAGTCACCAAACCAAGTTCCACTAGAACTCCATGGCTACCAAATACATAAACCAGAGCCACCAAAGTTTTCACAAGAATAATCCTCTATAATCCATGGGCATTGAATGAATGAGTGAGAAAATAACTTCTTTCCTTTCCAAAAAACATACACCTTGGAATTTGCATGGCCTTCTCTTTTCATGAAGCACTCTTTAAAGCCACATGGGCCTTAGTTCCCTTTTCACCAAACCCAACACATCAGAACTATTTTTTTATTTCCTTGGAGTTGAACCCTCCGATACTCTTTTCTATGGAGTTCATTTGTAGTCAATCATTTATTTTATTAATAATGTGTAATTACATCATAATTAAATTTATAGGATCTTCGGCCTCACAACCTATTAATCATTTGTTTCTTGCTGACCAACCTAAATATCATGGTCGTTGTACCCATTAAAGAGAACACCAACGTTAATAATATTCAAAACTTTTCCAACTAGCCTAACATGCCATTGCTTACAAAGGCACAATAGCCCCAATATTACACATACATATACATACATTACAGGGGTTAGGTAGGGGTATTACATGAAAAGTCCACATGGCCACAAATATTGACAAGGAATAATGGATGATACTGTACCCTACCATGTGGCACACCAACAGAGCTTATTTGATGGTCAATAAGAGTGAATCCTGATGACATGTGACGAAGTCAAAATTATGCATATGGTGTGTATGAAATTATGATCACATTAGTAATCAAATGCATAATAACTATTAGCCCTTTGGTTTCTTGGCATGGTTCTATGATTCAACCCACTCGATTTAAGGGTTCCATCACATATATAATATGGCTTAGGTTGTGGTTAAATAGGAAATGAAGTGAACAAAGACAATAATAGATAACTCATCCCTTGTGGCTAGTTTGAGATGCATATGTATGGTCAATCACAACGTCAAAACCCTGGAGCATGTTGAGGGAAAAATGTTTATTTGGATTTGCTGTGGATATGGTTGGCTTGCATTATGTTGGCTTGAACTCATTGTGACATGGATATGAACTGTAGTCTTCCAAAGGGAACAAATTTTATTTGGTTCTAATATGGATATGGTTATCTCACACTGCATTGTCTCAGACTCACTATGATGTAGTTACAAATTAAAGTTTGCTGAAGGGAAAAAATCTTGTTTAGTTCTTACATGGAGATACTTGGCTCACTGTATAGTGGCTTAAAATCATCATGACATGGATACAAATTGGAGTTTTCTAAATGGCACAAATTTTGTTTGGTTATGATGCAGAAATTATTGACTTGGAAACACTATGATGTGGATACAAACTATAGTTTATCAAAGGGCACAAATTTTATTTGGTTTTGACATTGAAATGTTTGGCTCACACTGTATTGGATAAGAATAATTTTGAGATGGATATGAGGTTAAGTGTGCCGAAGGGAATAGTCATTGATTGAATCATATGTCATGATGCAGTCCTTTTGACATGGACATGAGTAAAAATATAATCGATGATCCTCACTTTTCATGATTTATTGTAAAACATAGCTGGTTGGCACCTTGTTGACTCTTGGGAGGTCAAGGGTTCTGTTGAAGCCTTGAAAATTGCTGCTTCAAACATTGGGAGAAAACCACCTAGTCGAGACCTTAGAACAACTCCTCCTCCCTTTGGTGTGGTGGCTCGACTGGATTTATAGGACCAGTTTCCTAATAAAAAATGGATTGGTAATGGAATTATTGTGTGAAGAGATGATAGAAATAAATGACTAAACTAATATATTTAATTTGATATATAACTTACAAATAATTTTAAAACTAACTCGGGTATTCAATATGAATACAACTTAAAGATTGTTTCAATCAAATTAACAACCATGAAAATGTATTATAATTTAATTAAAATATGTAGTATTAAATAATGATAACTCTGTTTAAGAATTTAAACAGAGTTATAATAACACATTGCATTCATAATTATATATATCATTTGCATATACTATGATAGATGAATATTTCTACACATTAAAAAATGATATGTATAAAGAAATATTTGTAAAGCAAGTACATATAAATGATAGCAAATTAAAAGAGAATATCTCATGACATAAGAAAAATAACAGTAAATTGATAGAAATGCCAGATTCATCTTGATATTTTTTCCTGATGCAATTCAATATCCAGATCAACTGCTTCAATGTAAAACAAATTCCAAGGTACAAAAATGCAATTCTTAGAGATAATTCACCATAAACCACAAGATGTGATCCTTTATAAAAATAAAATAGTAAATGGAGTACAGAAATGTATCATCCAAGTCAAAATTATTACAAATTTAGGACCCCTTCTCAAATGCACGGAAGGGGTTTAAATAGGAAATTAATAAAACAAAATAACTAAAACTATTGCTACAATCTATCATCGGAAATCCGGAAACAGACTTGCAATATTAAAATGAAATATAATCATTGATTTTCTCTCGCATTCAATGTGCCGAGATGGCATATTTTGAGCATATATTTTACCTTTACTGGATGACTTAGCCTTGAATGCAACTGACCAGTATACATGCCATCAGAAAACTCTGGAATGATGCAATTAATGGCATTGGAAAGGAATTTAACTGCCATTTGCTGACTGTGTGGCTTGATTAGATATGTCCACATGATATCCCATGAAATTCCTTGAAGTTTACTGATTTGCTAATTTTTGTTGACGAATTCTTGTTTCCACCTGGTATCAGTCTCTTTTACCTTTGGAAATTTACTGAAGGAGGTATCTCAACATCTTTTGATATTTGATCCTCTTCCTCTTTTCTCTTTTGTTCTTCTTCCTCTTTCAGAAGCCCCTCCGCCTCTGCCTTATCTTGTTCTAACTTTTGCCTGCGCTCTACTTCTACTTTTGATTCCTCTTCTTCCTTCCTTTTCTGTTTAGCTTCTGCTTTTGTTTCTTGCTCTTCCTTCCTTTTGTGTTTGGCCTCCACCTGATCCAATTCTTCCTTGAGCTATCGTTCAACTTCTTCTTTTTCTTCCTGCTCTTACTTCCTTTTCTGGGCATCCTCTGCCTGTTTCTTTCTCTGTTCTGCCTTCAGGTTTTTCTTACACTTATCTTCATCTTCTTTTTCCTTCTTTTCATCTTCTATCTAAGCTTCTGCTTCCTTTTCTTTCTATTGGGTGGAAAAGTTGTGGCCTGTGCTAGTTCGAGGCTTCTTGGCCTAGGAAAAAGAGACACCTCCCAACCTCGTGCATTCTTTCCTCCAGAGTATGATAATCTTGATCCTCTTGATCGGACCATGCTCCCGGGGCGAGTTACCTATCCATGTTATACCAGTTTCTTTTCACATCCTTAGATGGGCGTTCAGTGTGTTGGTAGCTCCATTTGAAATTGGCCCATTTGCAGTGGTCAGGGAATATCCTCTCAGGGTCGTATGTCTAATGATCCAAAGGCCCAAAGAATAATCCTTTGATTTGTTCAGCTTCCACCTCTACCTCCCTAAAATCCTTGACTGTGTAAGCACCAATGGTGAGTAGCAATGTAGGCCACAACTTTTTCTTACCTTTAGTAAGAACCTTTGAGAAGCCGAAAGTCATCTGATAACATACTTCCTGAAGAAGCATCTTGTCTGTGATGAATCAGGGCAGAGCATGGGGAATCTTGAATGAACTAAACACTTGAATAAAGTTGTATTCTGCAAATGGAAGCCAATGTGCTACCTTGACTAATGTTTCCATCGCTCGCCAGGACATGCATGGGGTATCCTGACCGAAAAATTTCCCGTAGAGTGCAGGGATGAAACTTTGTGAGCTTGACTCTGTATACTGCTTGTGTTTGGAGTCCCAGAATACCTGCAATTATTTGTGAATTGGGCGTGCCCGCTCCTGATCCCAATTGTGTGCCCATCCCTCAAAGTAGCACCTGGAACAAACTACATCCAATAGATAGGAGGCCATGTAAAATTCAGACGAGTATCCCTCCTCTGGTGCCAGTGCTACAGATATGTTTGTTTTGAGAGCTTCCTTTAGTAAGATGGCCCAATTGAAATGGGTGCCATATACAGTGACAAATTTCATCAGCGATACCCAAGAACCATTGAATGTAGTGCCATCGGGATGACCATATATCCTACAAAGCATAGCTTCCACCAGCTTGTATACCTTTCTGAGGCCTGCCACTGGATACTCCTGATCCTTCTTGATCTTGAACTTCTCAGGTTCTTCCCACCATCCTCTTAGGGTGTCTGCTATGGGGACCACATGGGTGGTGGCCCATTCCTATGTGAATGTCTGTTCCCATTGTGGAAGTGTGAAATAATACTATGAATTTGAGCCTTTTAGATTTGCAAAAGCATTTCCCTCCTAGTCTCGAATTACCCACTTCCCGGGGTCGATCTTCTGTATGATCCATTCAATAATTTCCACACATGGGAATATAGCTAGGTGGGCACCTGCGTAGTGAAGCTTGGACCTCTTAACTTGTACATATACTTGTCGGTCGGGGAGGTCCTCTGGAAATTATGGTTGTGTGAATTCTTGGTATACTCGATATCAAATCATACTTTCTCCTTTGGTAAATGTACATGAGGTGTCCCCATCGATCAGGGGAGGAGACACTGGTATTTTATTTTCTGTGATTTCTATCTCTGGGCTCTTGTTTCTCTTGCAACCTGCTGGAGTTCCCATGTCGCTTGAGGCTAAAGAGATGGAGACACACTCTAACTCATCTTTGAGGTTCCCTGGCAAGTTCATAAAACAGTCCGAGGATAAGATAGATGCCACAATAATAAATGCCTAGTTATTGCTTTTAACTCTGACCAACTCAGATCCAGGAAAGTGTGGGTCTATGACTTACCGACCTATTTCTTGGGTTGCTAGGTCGCAAAGGTTTAAACATTAGAAGGGAGTGACCCTGCGACTTGGAAACCCTGCGACAAGGTCGTGAGGTCACTGGGTCGCATTGGTTTAACAATTCACGAGGGTGTGACCTTGTGACTTAGCGAATTGCGACCGAGTAGCTGGGTCGCTGAGTCACATTGATTTAACAATTCATGAGGGTGCGACCTTGTGATTTAGAGAATTATGACCGGGTAGCTGGGTCGCTGAGTCGCAAGGTCGTAAATGTCTAGTTTTGAGTGGGATGCGACTTAGCAACTTAGCGACCGGGGTCGCTGGGTCACCGGGGTCGTGAGTTCGCGGGGTCAGAGGTCAAAATAGGGCTAGCTAGAAGATTTCGATGGTGGCGTGGTCCTTTGTTTCATTTTTTAACTTAAAAAAATACAAGGACTGAGTGAGGAAAACCATAAATGAGGATGAAGTGTCACTACGGGAAGAGACAGGCACAGGGGAGGCCGGTTGGCTCCATTTATAAATCTGTGTTAGGAATGGTTGTGGTTTGGATAATTGGAAAAGGCTTGGGTTCAAAAGGATCTAAAATGGGAGATGTTCTGTGGCTTAAAAAGGGCTAAGGTTAGTGGAAAGGGGCAACAAATAGAAAAACCAAAAACATCAGGAGGATTAGGCAAATTACCCGAGAAAATCGCACTCGAGTTGGCCTGTCAAAAGCATTTTTTGCTGTCCGTCCCGTAGGTGAAATGTGACCTAGAAACCCTTCTATTCATAAAAGGGTCGTGCGTGAGGGAAATAAATGAGGTTGTTGGGTTGCAAATATCCCACGCTTATGAGATGTGCGACCTCGTGACCTCCCGACCTTGCGACCTGGGTGGTCGCAAGGTCACTAGGTCGCAATTTTGAAATTTTAGAGCAATTTGTGACTTGACAACCTGGCAACCTGATAGGTCACAAGGTCGCTAGGTTGAAAATTGTGAAAAATACCTACTCTCTGACTCAGGGACTTGAGGCTTTTTCTTAAATAGACTTGAACTTCAGATTTTCACTTAGATTTTTGATGCTCAGGGAGGCCCAAAAAATTTTAGATGGTGAATTTTTGGAGGGTGTAGTAGCGGCTACAACACAATAAAATTTTCTTATCGATGAAATTTTGATCTTACTTTGAAATCCAATGATGGAATGAGTGCATAATGGTTACCATAATAGAATAAATAATTCCAGGGTTCATTCGTGATATTTAATTTCTTCCTATCGAGTTTGGGTGCCCTGGTATTTCTTGACTGCCATAGTTATAGGGTATCCACTCTCATAGTGTAAAGGTAAATTGCTACATGTATTATTCAGATAAAAAAACCCTGATGAATTCCTCCTACATTCCCTTCAACAAGGCTTTCTCCCTTGACATCAAATTATCTTATAGTAGATGTTAACTCTCACCCTGTTTCCTTGGTTTGGTCGATATTCTCCTCTCCAGGCATGATATTTAATAGCATTCATGCTCGATATCTAGTCCCAGTAAATTGAATTAATATATCTCACTGGCTTCACTGGGTTACCTTCAAGGACCCTGGCTATTGTTAGTAATGATTATGCTTATGGTCTGCGTTTTCCTCTTATGTCTAGTTATTAGTTAAATGTCTACAGATTTTCAGTTTTGAGTCAGTTACTAAATTAATATAGATTTTTTCTTTCAGTTTTCAAGATATTTTCTATGTGTAAGGAGGGTCTTGTGGAAACCCATTATAACCCAGATTAATGTCTCTACACCTTATCCAAGGGTCTATTTGTAACCAGGATCACCTTGTCACTAAAGGACGACTACAACTTAGTTTGTAGGTTGGGTTATTGTTTTTTTTTTTTACTTTTTACCTTGTGTATACCAACATACTTATGGTTTTCATATTTTCATGAGCTTAGATTCCCTATCCCACTTCTTATTTATGGATATTTTCCAGCACAATTGAAAAATGGAACCCTAATGAAGTTACTATGATATAATTAGGTAATATTGTTCTTGTTGAACTATGTTACCTCCTTTATTTGTTATTAAACCATGGTTTCAACAACCTCGTGTTTATAAATGATTTTTTGATTGGCTATCATCACAGGTATGCCTACACCCATAAATCCTCTGGCTCATTCTTGGAAGGGATGATTCACCTTCACCTGATATATTGCCATGTTGTACATGTCAGCGAATCTTCGTTTCCTTTCCCTTCACGTTGTCCAATTTCAACACATGGGCAGTTTCGGTCACTATTTTGTTTCAAACCAATTTAATATCTTTCAAGATGTGGTTCCTTCACTGCATACTTTATCCACTGAGATGTTTTGCTACAATCAATTGTAATGTTGTAATTGAATACAACATTTTCATCATGGCTACCTAACCAGATTTATTTAACTATTAATTTTTGGACTATCTAAATTGCTATAGTTTATAATTGAAATAGTCTGTAGCTTTTGTTTGGAATCACGTCATATTTATATTGGAATTGTTTGTATTTTTTTTTCACTATTGCATTTAATGAGAATATTATTTTTGAATATATCTAATTTTGTTATGAGCATATTTCTACAATGTTTTATGTATTTATGTTAATAGGAACTACCCTATTCTATCCTTTAATTTTACATCAATCTTGTGTTATCAGTAATTTAGTCACATTTATTTATCAAGTGTCAATCCCAAATTTTCACAGATGGTGGTGCAGAACCTTGATGCCAGTATGAATGCTGCACAATCTGACTACAAGTGTGTTTATGAGCAGTCTTAGATACTTAATACCAATCCCACCCTAGATATTAGCATTATTAGAGAATGCTAACTAACATATACTAGTGATATCAATCAACTAACTTTCTTTTTTCCATAGCAGTCTAAGTAACCAATTATCTCAATTCCTAACACCTTTCATCGTAGGTATATAGTTACCTGCATTCCCAATTTTGTGGATTCATATTTTTTCTCCCAATGATTCCATGTACTCCTCACTTTACCATTGCGCCTCTCTTGGAAATAAATTGGGTGACTTCAACTTAAAAAGTAACTAAATAGAATCAATTGAGGTGCTAAGTGCACGAAATGACCTTATATAGTCTCATGAATTCAACTTGCTCTATTTGTTTGTTTATTATAATTTTTATTCTTCATAGTGTGCATCTTTTCAAAGAGTAATTAATCAAACTCTTACTGTATAGATCACAAAAATAATTAGAAGTATGCTAACACGGGTAGTGAATAGGAAAGTCGGAATGGTAACAACTATTATTTATCAACCTTTCCCTTTTCCATTCCAGAACTAAATAAAGATATAATTTAACTATTTTAAAAAATAACAATATTTCAACTATAGGTTAATAGTAAACCTATATCTATTTTTACACATAGCTTACTAAATGTTTAATGAAATAAGTTGTGGGTTTTAGGTCATTAACATAAAAACTATAGTTTTATCGTAGAAACTTACCTACACAAATTTTAATTTGTTTTCTCTGAATGCAATGTATGCATTTATTTAAGCAGTATGATATCAATTTATATTCATGATTTGATCATAACTAGATTATCGCACCACAGATTGTGGTACCACTTCCTTAATTATACTGCACACACAGTTAATTACCACAAAATTGGATTGTCACACGTAGTTGTTTTGCCTTATTGTACCTTGTCACAAGGTCCTCACTACTAAAAATTATATGGAGAGCATATTTATACCATAAAAAAAGTTCAATAAAACAAACTATTAAAAATTCCATGCATATTGGTCTAAATGAGTAGGTTTATACTTCCTAATAAATCTATTAATTTTGCTTACACATAACTTACCGTACCCACATTACTCGACTTGTGATTTCCAATGTAAACAATCATATACCTTAGGCTATAGAATTTAATAGACATGAAAGGCTTGATTATAATCAAATATATTCACCACTTATCGTTTCTTGTTTTCCAGCTAAAATCCTAGTCACTAATGTTAGAAAATTAGTATTAATCATCTTACTACTCTAACCAAAAATTTGTGCATGCATATAAAATACAAAAACTATCTACTATGTATGAATTCTTTGTTACCCCCAACAACTGAAGATACATATTAACCTTAAAGTATTAAATCAACATTGTTAAGTAAATACGTAAGTGCATTGCAACATATACCTACAGTCTATTTTTCATTAAGAAAGCACAACACAATAGTTTAAATAAAATCACGAGAAAAGTACTTGGAAATTCACACCTGCTCTCCACCCAACCAAGAATTGTTTTCACCATTTCACCCCTGAGATGGTAAATTCCTTTCCAAAGGAATCAACCACCCTATTCATCCCCTACTCAATTATTAAATACTTCTCTAACTAAAGCAAGACTGTAGTGACGAAGTGATATTACACCAAACCCATCAACCTTACTTTCTGACCGCATGCTCACACTCCCTCTGCCCTTCATGAACCCAACCATCCCTTGATGGAGCCCACCTTCCAGGGAAACTTACAACCAGCTAGAGATGGTCTCAACCTTATGGATTCTAGGAGCTCTTGTTACTCTCTAAGGCTTTCAGGTAACCTTTAAGGAAAAATTGAAACAACTTCCACTTAGTTATAGAGCCAAAGAAGAAGATTCACTAACTAGTCACCAAACCAAGTTCCACTAGAACTCCATGGCTACCAAATCCATAAACCAGAGCCACCAAAGCTGTCACAAGAATAATCCTCTATAATCCACGGGCATTGAATGAATGAGTGAGAAAATAACTTCTTTCTTTTCCAAAAAACATACACCTTGGAATTTGCATGGCCTTCTCTTTTCATGAAGCACTCTTTAAAGCCACATGGGCTTTAGTCCCCTTTTCACCAAACCCATCACATCATAACTATTTTATTATTTCCCTGGAGTTGAACCCTTCGATACTCTTTTCTATGGAGTTCGTTTGTAGTCAATCATTTATTTTATTAATAATGTGTAGTTACATCATAATTAAATTTATGGGATCTTTGGCCTCACAACCTATTAATAATGTGTTTCTCTCCGACCAACCTAAATATCATGGTCCTTGTACCCAATAAAGAGAACACCAATGTTAATCATATTCAAATCTTGTCCAACTAGCCTAACATGACATTACTTACAAAGACACAATAGCCCCAATATTACACATACATATACATACATTATAGGGGTTAGGCAGGGGTATTACATGATAAGTCCACATCGCCACAAATATTGATAGGGAATAATGGATGATACCATAACCTACCATGTGGCACACCAACAGAGCTTATTTGATGGTCAATAAGAGTGAATCCTGATGACGTGACGAATTCAAAATTATGCATATGGTGTGTATGAAATTATGATCACATTAGTAATCGAATGCATAATAACTATTAGCCCCTTGGTTTCTTGGCATGGTTCTATGATTCAACCCACTCGATTTAAGGGTTCCATCACATATATAATATGGCTTAGGTTGTGGTTAAATAGGAAATGAAGTGAACAAAGACAATAATAGATAACTCATCCCTTGTGGCTAGTTTGTGATGCGTCAGTTTGGTCAATCACAATGTCAAAACCCTAGAGCATGTTGAGGGAAAAAATTTTATTTGGATTTGATGTGGATATGGTTGGCTTGCATTGTGTTGGCTTGAACTCATTGTGACATGGATATGAACTGGAGTCTTCCAAAGGGAACAAATTTTATTTGGTTCTAATATGGATATGGTTATCTCACACTGTATTGTCTCAGACTCACTATGATGTAGTTACAAATTAGAGTTTGCTGAAGGGCACAAATTTTGTTTAGTTCTTACATGGAGATGCTTGGCTCACTCTACAGTGGCTTAAAATCATCATGACATGGATAAAAATTGGAGTTTGCTAAAGGGCATAAATTTTGTTTAGTTATGATGTGGAAATTATTGACTTACGTAGTATTGGGTTGGAAACACTATGATGTGGATACAAACTATAGTTTATCAATGGGCACAAATTTTATTTGGTTTTGACGTTGAAATGTTTGGCTTGCATTGTATTGGATAAGAATAATTTTGAGATGGATACGAGGTTAAGTGTGCCGAAGGGAATAGTCATTGATTGAATCATATGTCATGATGTAGTCCTTTTGACATGGATATGAGTAAAAATATAATCGATGATCCTCACTTTTCATGATTTATTGTATAACATAGCTGGTTGGCACCTTGTTGACTCTTGGGAGGTCAAGGGTTATGTTGAAGCCTTGAAAATCGTTGCTTCAAACATTGGGAGAAAACCACCCAGTCAGGACCTTAGGACAGCTCCTTCTTCGTTTGGTGTGGTGGCTCCGACTAGATTTATAGGACCAGTTTCCTAATAACAAATGGATTGGTAATCGAATTATTGTGTGAAGGGATGATGGAAATAAATGACTAAACTAATCTATTTAATTTGATCTATAACTTACAAATAATTCTAAAACTAACTCGGGTATTCAATATGAATACAACTTAAAGATTGTTTCAATCAAATTAATAACCATGAAAATGTATTATAATTTAATTGAAATATGTAGTATTAAATAATGATAACTCTGTTTAAGAATTTAAACAGAGTTATAATAACACATTGCATTCATAATTATATATATCATTTGCATATACTATGATAGATGAATATTTCTACACATTAAAAAATGATATGTATAAAGAAATATTTTTAAAGCAAGTACATATGAATGATAGAAAATTCAAAGAGAATATCTCATTACATAAGAAAAATAACAGTAAACTGATAGAAATGCCAGATTCATCTTGATATTTTTTCCTGATGCAATTCAATATCCAGATCAACTGCTTCAATGTAAAACAAATTCCAAGGTACAGAAATGCAATTCTTAGAGATAATTCACCATAAACCATAGGATGTGATCCTTTATAAAAGTAAAGTAGTAAATGGAGTAAATAAATGTATCATCCAAGTCAAAATTATTACAAATTTAGGACCCCTTGTCAAATGCACGGAAGGGGTTTAAATAGGAAATTAATAAAACAAAATAACTAAAACTATTGCTACAATCTATCATCGGAAATACGGAAATAGACTTGCAATATTAAAATGAAACGGAATTATTGATTTTCTCTCGCATTCAATGTGCCGAGATGGCAGATTTTGAGCATATCTTTTACCTCTACTGAATGACTTAGCCTTGAATGCAACTGACCAGTATACATGCCATCCGAAAACTCTTGAATGATGCAGTTAATGACATTGGAAAGGAATTTAACTGCCATTGGCTGACTATGTGGCTTGATTAGATATGTCCACATGATATCCCATGAAATTCCTTGAAGTTTACTGATTTTCTAATTCTTGTTGATGAATTCTTTCTTCCACCTGGTATCAGTCTCTTTTACCTTTGGCAATTTACCTGGAATACAATCTGAGATTAAATTGGTGGCATATAAGCTATCATTAAGCAACTGTTTTATATTATTCATCATAGTTTTGGCTCTTGATGTGGCTCTTTCTCCTTTGATCAACTATTTTTCCCATTTAGCAAACATAATTTCTTTGTGCCTTTCCTCAATCCTGGGAAGGTTTGCATTCCTTCCTTCCTCCAAGTCTTGCCATGAAAGAAATTCAGAAATTTTCTCATCTGAATCGTCAAATTCAAATCTAAGGCTAATTGTTTCATCTATAAGAGATGGTGTAATTTCACATAAGGGCTCAACTTGTGCCATCTTTTGACAGAGTTCATTCAACTACTGAGATAATAGTTTATTTGTTTCAAGAGCTTCAGTTTTAAATTGGTAAATTTTAGGATAATCCTTAAATTTGTCCAATCTTGCTTGGAATATTTTTTCTTGCTCAACTTTAGCAGTCTTCTCATTTTGCAGTAGGGTCTGTAATTTTTCCACTTCTTGAGTTAACTGATGTTGCTTATTCAAAGCTTTATGATAAAGCTTTTTCCTTTCAATGCCAAGTTTCTCTTCCAACTGTTTAGCTCTGAGACCTTCTTCTTGCAACTGCTGCTCCAACTGCATTATTTTTTGCTGATTTTATGTTGCTTGTTCCTCCAGTATAGCTATCTGTAAGTCCTTTTGTTTCATCAATTGGGTGACTTCAGAAGCTTTGTATATAGTGGCTACACTATAGGGACCTGCATATTGTGACAATTTGGTGAGATCCTCTGAAGGATTCACCTCATAATTCTTCCAGAAAATGTTCATAAATTCAACTTGTGATGTTGAAAGTGACTCTTGATTTGTTCTTCTTCTCTTCCTCTGTTTCCTAAAAACAGTCCTATGTTTAGGACTATAAAAGATATCTAGAGGAGGAATTCCTTCTACTTTCAACACAATTTCTTCTGTAGGATGCTCAGGAATAATCTCCATATCTTGATCTCTCAGAATGTGATCTTGAGGATTATTTTGTGACCCTATTTGTTGAGCGAATTGTTCATATTAACTTAGAAAATGGGAATTAACAATAACTTCAGCAGAATCCACCACTTTCTCCGTGGTATTTTTTCTTTCAAGTTGATTATCTGGTTTATTATTTATATCTCCCTTTCCATTTTGTACATTAGCTTTGCTTCGTGTTCTTTCCTTCTATGTCTAAACATTGAGTATGTTAGCTATATTTCCTTTCTCAGCGTTTACACCAGTTTCGCTACCAGTGTTCTCCTTCTGTACATCATGTTTGTTTCCTGTTCTTTCCTCCTCAGTCTGTACATTGACTCTGCTAGTAGAAACTTATTTTCCTGCTTTGTTAGCTGCGTCTTCCTTTTTCTTCTGTTTTGTTTCTATATTTTCAGATTCTTGCAAAGGAATTATTAACTAGTCAAGAGGAGCTTTTAGCAGTCTCTGACTTCTAAACTGCATGAATTTATTCATATCCTCTTTCTGAAATTTGGATTTAGCCAAGTCATAAACTTGGGAAAATTTATTAATAGAAACAAATAAATCATCAAATTCATCGGGCTCTTGCTAAAATCTAGTGATTTGAACCAAAGTTGTGAAATCAAATGCTACTTTCTTCGGGTCATACTGCCTTCCTAAGACTTTTGCGAGCTTAAGATCCGTTATTTTAATGACTTCCTTCTCGGTATGTTTGAAGTCATTAAAAGTGTAATTTGAACAATGAAAGGGAAAAGTAGGCCACATCAATTTCTTGTTATTCTTTAGACATCTTGACATACCTTCTACTATTAACTGATAAGAAATTTCTTGGGCTAACAGTTTGTCGAGAACATATAGGGGTAAGATATGGGGCTCCACAATGCTTCCAAAAGCTCTAATATAGGTAAATCTCTCTTCTCTGAACTAGTCACCAATCAGGGATATATTATTCTTAGCTTTTTAGAAAGCCGAGGAGGAAATTTGTCAAAAATAGTTTGATAGACAGGAATCAAAAAACCGTGACAAATTCTATATATATGATTTTTAAAATGAACCTTCCACAAGTTCTTATGGTAAATATGTATAGGAACTAGCTCTTGGGGGGTCCATTTCCAGCCTATAATCGGAAATTCTGAATTGAAACATAGGGCATCTAAAATGTAGGCACAAAAATGAAACGGGGTCGTATTTATAGTATCTTTATCTTTTCTATATTCTAGGATTGTATTAGCTATCTTATTCAAAAGGATAACTGACTAGTCCATGATTTTAGAATTCATAGCAGAATGAATCAAGGGTACCATTTGTATTGAAAATATTGCAGAATTATCATTTCCGAAAAGCATACACATCATTGCGGTAGCATAAAAATATGGGGGTGCAAGAGACTCCACGAAGTACATACTTGATGCTTCATATTTATGTTTCTTCGGAGCTCTTCTCCATTTCCTAGTTGGTTCTGACCAAGCCTCATTGCTTGCAGCGAAATCCTTAATGAAGGCTTTGTTATAGAATTTCTGAGGGTCTAGAAGATGGTACATTGCCTTTATATCCTCTGCTCGGAAAGACCCAAACATTTTTTCCGCAGCTGAAACAAATGTCCTGTTTTTTATGGTGACATTGTCTATCACCCACCGAATTACATCATAATAGGGGAAAATGTTTACCCGAGTGGAAATTCTGTGAAGGAATGAATTTGCAAGCACTTTGAGAGGAGTCTTAGAATCAAAATTTGAGTCTTGTTCATCTGTACTGTTGCCTTTACCTCAGTGACCTTAGTTTTTTCTCTTTCAATCAAATTATATACATCTTCCCAAGAAAATTTTGCAAGACCCTTGCATGATGTATCTATAACCAACTTAATTTTGGCTAGTTTTTCCTTTTGTACTATGGTAATAGCAGCGGTATTTGCGACGGAAGTGGCCTTTGCTTTTTTAGATCTCTTAGACATTTTCTCATCTGATATTTTTTCACTTTCTCGGTGAACGAGAGGATTAGGTATTCTATGGTTCTGCAAATGAGAAAAAATTTCAGACGCGGTAAAAATGAAGTAAGGAGAATAGCTATATCAAAAGACTTATTCAATTATTTCAATTTATTAAATCCGTGTTTAAACTTAAATGATATTTGTGAGAGTCGCACTCACGCATTCAAATTAGAATCAATCACCAAAACTTGTTTTATTTTATAATTAATAATGAACGGACAATCGGAGATCGAAAAATTTGAAATGTGAATATAAAACTTTCCTTTTGAATTTTCCGATTGCGATGAATAAATAATATATGTGCAGTGTTAAAAAGTGATAAAATAAACAGTAAGTATCCATCACATTGGGGGTCTTCAAAAGGGACAACAAATAACATCTCATGATCTTCGCCGATTTGCAATTGTGATAATGGTATATCGCATCGGATTTTTCCAAAGGAAATAAGTTGTAAATTATATCCGCTGATTTGCGATTGTGATCATGGTAGGGTCTATCGCATCAGGATTTTATAAAATGAACGAATATGATGTTGTTCCTCCAAAATGCAATTGCGATAAATCACATCGCATCGGAGTTTTGTAATTGACTGAATGAGGGGTTTTCTTTTTGTTTTGTGATTTGCGATTTGTGATAAATCACGTCGCATTGGAGTTTTGCAAAAAAAATGTAAAACTTTAAGATTCCTCTAATTTGCAATTGCAATTACTTTATCACAGCGGAGTTTTTCAATATGAATACTTTTATGTTCTATGTTAATGTGATAAAAGACTTTATATTTCATCGGACCAGGAAATTTCAATGTTGCATTTGTTTATATACACTTGTGATATGTGATATGTGATATATGATTTTCTAAACAATGAACCTTTTATCGTTTTATTCAAAATGATCGGATTTTCTCAAAGTATTTTATTCCTAAAAAAGAAAGGGGACCTATTTATAAATCAAATTTATTCTAAAATTTTGAAATGGGGTGGGTTTTTGTATCGTACAACAATTGGCGATTCACTAGAAGAAACAATTATCTCTGAAAATTAAAATTAATACTATATTTCTAGTAAGTAAAAAGTTTTTAAAGATAATGAAAACTATCTTAGAGAAATTTTAAATAAAATCTAACTCTGAAAAATTATAAAAATCACCTAGAATTTCTTTCTAATTCCTCAAAAATAAAAATATTTATGGGTCTTCTCAAGCCTTGATTGGTTGATAATAATAAAGTAGGAGGCTCTTCCAATTTTAGCTTTTGTGTTTTACTCTATTGTCATAGGTATTGCCTCTACTGCCCACAAACATTTATAGTCTCGACAGGGTTACCTTTTAACCATCAACTATTCATTGTCCCATCTAGCTAAGATCATGATTCTTTAAAAGATAAATTCATAAGACCTTGTATCTTATGCTTTTCTTCTTTTTATTTTAATTTAAAAGCCATTGTTCTAGATTGGTAGCCAATTGATAACAATGCCACTCACTAGTTGTAATTAAAATGAACAAGTTGGCTCGTGATGAGACCCCTTGTCTTATAATTATAAGCCATTACCCTATTTTTGTATGCAGTGTTGGTAATGTCAGTTTTATTACTTCTTGTGATCATTGTAATCAGGCTCATGATGAGACCTCTTATCTCTTAATTTTGACATATAATTTCTTAGAATTATGTTCTAAAAAATCACAACTTTAATGGATGGGGTGAAATGATTTTATCCTTAAAAATCAATGCATGACAATTTTCAGATTTTTTTGAATGTCAAAGCTTGGAAAAGTCTTTAATTTTTATGGATAACCTTTCTCTGCTTAATAAAATTATAATGATTTATAGTTTCCTCAAAGTTTCAAAAGATCACGTAAATGTTTTGAACAAATTTTCAAATTTTAACATTTTATTTTAAACTATCCAAAACTATAATCATTTGCTTAAAAATTCTTATTTACACAAAATAAGTACTTATAATATTTTATTGAAGATATTTTCAAATAGTAAAAAGTCAATTAAAGACTATTTAACAACCTTATTTACAAAATAAACAAAAATTGCAGAAAGGAATATGTACAAGTAAGAAGGGGTTACCTCCTTAAGAAAATAATTTCTTTAAGACAAGCCCATTCATAGGAAGAGATTCTCTCTTTCCTGATAAGTCTTGCAATATGAACGTATATAAGCCCATATTTTCAGCAATCTGAAATGGCCCAAGCCACATTTTTTGAAATTTGGTATGCTTACCCTTATCTTCATGTGCTTTGTCGCATTTTAGAACAAGATCACCAATTTGCAAAGTTTTGGATCCGGTGGAACTTGAATCAAAAGAAGATTTTACAAGCTGTTAGTGTTTAGCATGAATGTCTTTTGCTTTCTCTCTATATTCTTCTAACTTAAGAATTTGATCAAATCTCAACTAAATAGATGATGAAGGATTTTCTTTAATAAATTAAACTAGGGCTAATGATGGAAGAACTAGATTTGATGGCATCACAACTTCTTTTTCATAAACTAGATTAAAAGGTGAAGTACCTATTGAAGCTTTATGAGTAATACGATCAGCCCATAGTGAAAAAATTAAAGACTTGTGCCAATTCTTTTGATTTTGATCAATGGTATTTTTAATGATTTTGATGAGATTTTTATTAGTGGATTCAGCTAAACCATTACCTTATGGATAATAATTTGCTGAATATTTCAATTTGAAACCTATTTTGATTGAAAATTCCATTATAATATTTCCAGAAAAATAAGATGCATTTTCAAAGACAAGAGCGTTAGGTACACCAAACCTGGTAATGATGAATTGATCAATGAATTCAATGATTGCATCATAATTGGCTAACTTTAAAGGAATTGCTTCTACCCACTTGGTGAAGTAGTCTGTTGCTGTAAAGATGTATTTGTGTTGTTTGGAAGAGTGTGGTACTATTTCTCCAATAATATCAAGCCCCCATTGCTCAAATGTTTGTTCAATGTTTACTGGTTGCAAAGGAAAAGCTAGCTTCCTTTGTCTTCCACTAGCGATTTGAAAAATCTCGCACTTCCTTACGTAATCATGTGTATCTTTGAAAAAGGTAGGCCAATAATATCCAGCATGGATTATTTTTTGAGCTATGGTATCACCTCCAAAATGTCCACCTGTTGATCCATCATGTAATTCCTGCAATACCTTTTTTGCTTCAGTATTTTCAAGACATCTTAATAGAATTGAATCATAATTCCTTCTGAATAACACATCATCAATGACTTCATAATGTTTAGCCTTTAATCTTAAAGCACACTTGTTTTTATAACTAATATTAGAAGGATCATACCCATTTTTCAAGTAAAATATTAGATCAGCATATTGAGATTCAGAATCTATAACACTTATCTGATTTACTTGAACAACATTATCATGATCTTGATTTTGTGGTATGTTGGAAGCTCCTGCTAAAAATATAAAAAAACCTTGTCCTCTAACAGTATTGGCTGGCTTAATATCAATATCATACTCTTGCAAATCTGTTACGCAATTAGCTCTCTTTTCTCCTACTTATTTCTGAATTAACAATTGTCTCACTACAGAGAATGGGACAATAATCTTTGTATTTGTCTTTAGGAGAGAAGGTCTAAAATGTTTGATTTATTTAAACACAACAAAGGATTGTTTTTCTACATAGGAATAATTAAGCTGAACTCCTTGTAGATTTAAGCTAAAGAAAGAAATTGGTGCTTCTATTTGTTGATCATTGAGTTGTGTTAAAACAACTGCATAGGATGTTTCAATATCCAAGGTATACAGAATAATTTTTTTAGAAAAATGAGGAGTATTCAATGCAGGTGCGTTAATGATTGCCTGTTTTATTGCATCAAAGGCTTCCTTTTCTTTATACCCCCATTTTAATACTGATTTTTTCTTAATCATATTCTGCATAGGTAAAACAATTTGAGAAAAAATAGGAATGAATCTTTTTACAAAATTGATTTTCCCTAGAAATGATTGCATGGATTTTTTGTTATGAGGTAAAGAAATATCAAAAATTTCTTTCACTCTGTGAGGGTCAATATATATACCATATTTTGACACAACATTTTAGCCAACTATAAAATTTGTTATATCAAATGTTGGCTAAAACATTTTTGGAGCCTTCAAGGAAACAAATTTTATTGCAAAAAGTGTTGGCTCTTGAAAACTCTTGAAGGCCTCATGCCTCTGTCCAAATCTTCACTGTTGTGCTCATTTTACACTCAGAAATCTTGCTGATTTCCAAGACAAAATACTGCTGCAAACTCCTTTTTCCCTTTCCTTTCCTCTTTCCAAACTAACCACATTTTCCCCTTTCCTTTCATCAAATCCCTTTGATAAGGTTTAAGACCCTTTCTTTCCTTATCGAAACCCTCAAAATCTTTTGAAAATAATTAAGAATATATAAAAGTCACATTTTTTATATATTATAGACTTAAGCCCCTTGGGCTAAGTATTTAACCCTTCCCTTCCATATGCCCTGGTGTTGGAACCAAGCGCTGGCCATCCAAGCGCTTATCGCATCACCCGATGCCGATTAGCTCTGCATCCATTAACCCCCCGAGTCATATGGCCTTCCATATGGACCATTTCCCCGTAGATGGGTGCCAAGATGTATTGAGAATTAATATTTCGCCCCCAAAGTATAAACCTTCGTTTATATGAATTTGTCGGTTTTTATTATATCCTAAAGTTTTGCACCGGTGCATATTTCTAGTCACTCTCCACTGTCAATCTGATCTGCAGATTGACAGTGCACAATCTATCACCCCAGTGGTCCCCGCCAGCAACCCACTATTGCAAAACCAAGCAGAATTCATCGCACTACTTTTGAGAGGGACGCGGTTTTTTCTGTTTTGCAGCGATTCCATTCAACGACTGACACGTGGCTTTGAGACCTTTTGAAATACCTCCCTCATCACGCATTAAAGGTCAGACATGGGCCCGGTGCGATATTGACGTCCACCGTCCAATCTGAGACCGCTCATCGGACAGTGATCATGCTCTGAAGACGTCCGTGCAATAACCAGGGCACGGCACAGTGTTAGAAGCATGTCCGTCATCGATCTGATTTGCAGATCGACGATCCACACTCCATCGCACCGGTCCCCTCGTCCACAATGGTAGTCAACGGTCCCACAAGAGCCGGTGGCACTAGTGCCACATCAACATCCACACGACAGATTTTAAATAGGGCGGATCTTCATTTTTTCCCGCACAATTGGCAAATCCGAACCCGAGGGTTTTATTCATCCTGATTTTATTAGGAGGCTGAAGTTCAGGCTCGTTTTATAAGGTTTTTATTTTTGTGATCTCCACAGTTGATCGCTTGGGCCACTCTCATCCGAAAGCCCACGATCGTCCCAATTCCCAATCTTGATTTTTGGCCATTTTTCACTGAAACAAAGGTTTTAACCCATTTCTCCATTTTACAAAAAAATAACTCGTTTGCTTTGAATTTCTTCCTCTGATCCCGACTGTCGATCTCTGTGTGATTGACGGCTCCGATTTAATTCCTCCCCTGTTTTCTTTTGACTCCCTCTGATCAATCTCAACCATTGTATAATGCCATCCAATGGCCATGCTCTCTCCATGCGCCTTTTGAAGCAGTGAACCTATACATGCAAAATTTTATAACATTGTTCATATTTTGCAGGGTTCCAGTGGTTTTTTTCGCTATGTCTAAAGGAAATTCAAAGGCTGAGGGTGACGATCCTCCCACCTTCGATTCATCAAAGGGAATCATTCACAGGATTCAACTCCACATTTCGTCAATGATTCATGAGGCATTGATGCCACACAACCCCTACGCAACCCTGCACACCAGCAAACATAGTGAATCAAAAAAAAATCAAAGAGTATCAGTGTCAAAGACAGGAACGCACCAGAACATGAGATTGAAGATAGATCTGTGGGGATTATGGCTAAGATGGATTATCAAAAGCCTAATCCTCCGCACTAAAACACCGTTAAAAGAAAAACCATAAAGGTTCATCAGACAGAAAGCCTCCACCGCCACATCCGAGGCAAATTGATTCCTCCTAGCTACCACAAAGACACCTTTGCCTCGAAGCATTCAATCAGAGGCCGAAGTTATTGATCAAGACCAGATATCTGCCTCACAACACATCCAAACAGTAAAATCTGCAAACAACCTTAATGACAAGATATCTGCAGAGTTACTTTGACATCACACAGAGCCTCAAAAGTCAAAAAAGAGCTCCCACTGAGCTTAAATATTTATGTAAATAATTTAATACAGAGGATACCTATGTAAGCTTCTTCATTGAGCCCCCCAAAGGCTGAGAAGCTATTAAGTCTGTATTGATTATCTTTAGAGATCTTTTATCATATCTCACCTCCTCATTCTTCTATAAATACTACTGTAGAAATGAGGACATGTTGTTGGTTGATCACTAGTTGTAATATTGAAACTCTCTGAAATAATACATAATATATAGAAGTTGAAGAAAAACTGAAGTCTTGGAAGCCTTGATGATGTTGTTGCATGCTTGTTCCTAAGAAGGCTCTATCATTGGATCCATGAGCCTGGTTGTTGGTGAAGTATTCTAAACTGTTTAATGTTTTCCCTTGTTTTCATTCTGTTCCATGATTTCTTACTACAGTAGGTTAAAAATTTTAGGCTAAGAAATGACTCTTGGAAGCACCTTAGACCTGTTCATCCTCCACTGTTTCATGTTTTCTTCTGCTGAGGTATTTTAGAGTATTTAATCTCTCTCTTTAGTCCTCATGCTTGTTTATTTTTGTGATAGTTTGAATAAGATGGTTTCAGCATGATTTATGGTTCTCCCTGCTTGTCTGCTGCCACTTAAAGGCTGTTATTGAAGTCTCGCTTTGAAGTATTTCTGTTTATAGAAATCCAAGGAGCACTATTCTGATATTACCCTTTGTCCTTGCTTAAACAGTTGTCTTAAAGGTCTTCGTAGTTGTAATCATAGATGTGTTAGGTGTTCCATCTTCTATGACTGCAATTATCAGTGAATATTTTATGTTTTCTAAGTCATTTAAAATAAAATATTTCAGGAAATAGGGTGTTCCCCGAATCTTAGATTTCATTTTAAAAGTTGTTTTGAAATCATTATTTGCTTAAAGGTATGATTTTTAGAATTCATGGTTAGCCCTGTCTATCAAATAGATCTTTATTGTTCAAATTGTGTTTTCAAATTCCCTTTGTTGAGAATTAAACTTCTCTTTCAAAATCATTGATGTCCATCTCATTCCAAAAACCAAAGGATCTCGTGGCCAAGTTAGATTTTCCCTTTGATATCCCATATCCATTGATAAGTTTTTCATGACCTCTTTTCGACTCCATTACCCAATGAAGCCACTACTTCCTCTTTCTACCTATCTTTCCTAGACCTTTCATATTCTGCTGTATCAATTCAACCAAACAAAAAGTCAAACACCTGCACTTAATAACTAGTCTAAAATCAATACTCTAAGCACACAAGATAAACCTTTGCAAACAAACATTTGAGAGATCCCTCTCTGAGAACATGAGGACTAGATCTTCTAACTCTAAACATTGGTTATGATGTTTCCTTGTCTTTTGATTTCCCAAACTATCAAAACACGGGACACCAACATAATGGCGATCATGGTGGGACCTGAGTAAAATCTTCAAAATCAAACACTCATTGTCTAGTATAACATAAGTAACCTTCTTCAAGCACTACCAAGCATAACAGTAATCATGATAGGACTTGTTTTGAATCAGTGAAAAACTAAGTAACCCTTAAGATTCTCTTAGAACCTTATCAAACCTTGAAGGAATCAGTTACCAAGCCATAAGAGTGAACTCTACATGTTTTGACACCCTAGCTAAGTGTTAAGTCATATTTAGGACACTCTCATAACCGATGAGATCAAGAAACTCAAAAAAAATAAAATAAAAATAAAAAAATTTCAATTTGGCTGATTAATAAACTTGGTGGTGGACCATAAAACCTTTTACCTCCAAAAGAGCTAAAAATTTCCACCTGGTGACTCCACAATCCTAAAACAGACCTTAAGACTCCACTAGGAAGATCCATAATATTTGTAACATCATATAAACTCAGTTAGAAGGCTTTAGGATTAAATTTTTCTTCTTTTTGAAAGATCAGTTAGCCACTTAAAAATTGTTATATTTGGTTAAAACTTTTCTTTTAGCTGGGTTCAAAAAACACAACATAGTGGCTCCTAGAAAGATTGATACTAGAGCCTTCCCTGACCCAAAACCACTAGAAATAGTTGACAACCCTGAAATTATACTTAGGGAGTCCCCTAAGGTTAAATTTTCAACTATTTTCAGATCACCCTTGAGAGCTAATTCAGTTCCAGAAAATCTTGCATCTCTACAACAATCACAAGTCGACTTAAGAAAAATTTTTATAACTAGGTCGCTCTATGATATAATTCAGATAGACTCCGAGTCTTTACTTTCATCCCCAGAAAAAAGTAAACATCTTGGTAGTAGAGAAACCACACCACCTGATTTACATTTCCTTTCCAATTTAGGTGTCTCTCATCCAAGATCAGCTCAACAATATGTCCTCGGTACATCCACATCTGTCCATCCAGCATCCACTATCCAAAACACTTCATTGCAGCCCATTTTCCCTTTCACAAATCCACCCCTTGTAAATCAACCCTTATTTCCAGGCATGGCAACATGGTATGCCCCATTAGTGTTACCACAACCTCTAATTCCCTTACCAAATGATTACCAATCCAAAATCACTCACTTCGCTGGAAAATAGTCTACAACAGCTCAACATCATGTAGATAGGATGGAGGATGCATTCGATTACATGGAAATAGAAGAAGAAACTATGAAGATGAGAATCTTCACCCAAAGTTTTGGAGGAGATGTAAAGAAATCATTTAAAAACTTACCTCCTAACAGCATAAATGATCTCCCTGCCTTGCATCAAATATTCATCAACAAATGGGAACTCAAAAAGAATCCTCTCCAAATACTAATAGAGTATAGCAGCCTCAAGAGAAATCAAGGGGAGAGTGTTCATGATTATTCCACTAGGTTCAATAGCATTTACAATGCTCTTCCACCTCACCTGAAACCTCCTCAAGGCATGGCCTTGGTAAGATATCCCGAAGGCCTCAATGCTGAAATGACTTATCAGTTAAGGGAGAGAGATTACTTAACCTTAGAAGACATGCAGAAAGGAGTTGTGAGTGTAGAAGAAAACATAATTGAGAAAAGAAATAGGTTGAGATTAGAGAAGTGGGTAACTTATAAAGATGACCTACTACCCTCGACCTCAACTTCTGACACAAAAATTGACAACCTAATAAAGGTGATGGAGAGGATGCTTGAAAAGGTTAATTTGAATGAGAGAGTGCCACCAAGAGGTCCTCCAAATAACCAAAACAGAAATAGAAATCAGAATTATAGAAGAGAAAACAATCAAGATAGGCAAAAGGAAAGTGACCAACATGATAGACCTCCCTTCCAATAGAACTATGTAGATCAATATGAGGAAGATAGGGAGTTGGAAAAGTTGGGAGAATCTCATGTAAACTTGATTGGATCAGACAGTGGAGATGATGTTTTCCTCACTGAGGAAGAACAAGGTTTTTTCTCTTATGATCAAGATACAAACACCTATGAAGATTCTGATGACTATATATTGGGTTTTGAAAATGCAATCATGGAGGTGCATAAATAATATGATCTTAGGAGCAAGGGGAACATAGATAATTCAAAGGATAAGAACACTAATAATACTATTGAGAAAAACACAGAAACTCAGCCCAAAAAGACAACAAGAAAAACCAACATTTTGACCAAGAAACCAGACATAAACAAAGACAAAAGTGTCTAGCCAAATGTTGAACAGAGTACCCCTAGCACTTCAGCTAGTGGTCCTAATAAAACTGTCCCAGTTACCAGTCCAAATAAGGTTCAACAAATCAAAATTTCTGAAAGGAATTCATTTGAGAAGACAAATGTAAATATGAACAAGTCAATTGTTCCTTTCAGCCTTGAGGGAGAGATTGCTAAGATAAATATTACCATTCCCCTAGCTGAACTAGTAACCCAAGAAGTGTACAAAAACCAAGTGTTGAAAGCTTTGAACTTAGGAGGTGATACTGACACCTTGAACTTGACAGATGACAAGCCTGAGTTGTTGTTTGGTCCAGAAGTTGAAGGAAAATACCCAGAAGGGGTCGTCCCTCCCTTTTATGTTAGTTTGAACATACATGAGAAAATCTTACATAATGCCATGTTAGATTCTGGAGCTTCACACAATCTAATGCCCAAGGTAATGATGGAAAGCTTAGGCTTAGAAATTACTAAACCATACAAATATTTGTATTCCTTTGACTCAAGCAGAGTCAAGTGTTTGGGTTTAATCAAAGATTTGTGTGTTAACTTATCCCAAATCCGTCCTAAGATTTTAGTCATGGACATAGTTGTAGCTGACATTTCCCCTAAGTATGGCATGCTCTTATCAAGAACTTGGGAAGCCAAACTTTAGGGAAGCCTTCAAATGGACATGTCTTATGCCACCATCCTTGTTTTCAATCAAAACAAAAGACTATACAGGGAATCTCACATGAAGTACATGGTGAGAAACATAGACAAACCAAACAACTCTCCAATCTATTCTATTCAATCAAGTTTAGATTCCTTTATCTTATGTAACGAAGATGAAATTACTGAACAAGATAACGAAAACATCGATCAAATCAGTTCACCAGAACAATCAAATTTTCCTTCAAATTAGATTCAAAACATTGACAATCAATAGCAACAAGAAAATGGAATTGAAGCAAATTTACTTTGGAAAATAAACTTTGATGGATCCTGTAATAAAACAAGTGCAGGGAAAGGTGTTTGGATTCAAAATACAAATCAGAGTTTTTAATATAAGTTAGATTTCCTGTGCACTAACAATATTGCTGAGTATGAAGCACTTCTCCTAGGCTTACAATTACTTAAACAATTAGAAGCCCAGAGGATATCAATCTTAGGAGATTCTAAACTCATCATAAGATAAATCAAAGGATAATACTCAGCTAGAAATCCAAGGCTCAGAGAATATCGAAACGCTGCCCTTGATTTATTAAAAACCTTTGAAAAATATGAACTTATTTTCATCCCTAGACCACTGAATCATCTAGCAAATGAACTCACCTTCAATGCTAGCAACTGCCAAATACCTAAGATAAATGAACAACTCAGCGTAAAGGTAAAACACAGGCCTGCTATACCTAATAACGAAGATCACTGGCAAGTGTTTGACTCTGACAAAAACATAGATGATTTCTTAAAATCAGGAAAAAAATTTGACATACCAATATCATAATCCAGCCATAATTTTTTTTTTTGTATATTGAACAACTCCCAGAAGTTGAAATGACATATTCTGTTGATATAAATCATTATGAGAATCCTTTCGAAGCAGAGATAATTGACAACGCATGTTAGGTCCCTATATTACTAGTATAGTCCCTTATTATTGTTAGTGTAACCCCCTTATTGTTATTATTGTACCCTTGTAACCCCCATTTTGTTATTATTGTGCCCTTAAATTATTATTGTTAGGTTGGCTAGGATTACAGTGTGGCCCACTAGGATTACATTATGGCCCCATGGACTCCTATATATAGAAAGGAGGTTTTGTAAATTGTATCATCCAAGAATTGTTCATTTATGTAATGTATTGGAGGTTGCCCCCTCGAATTGGCTCATTTCTAAGGCGTTTATATCTCTTTTCTTCTCTTTTTGGAGCTGGTTACACAACATTTGGTATCAGAGCTTTGGATTCTAGGGTTTCGCTGCTCCAAACAGGTCATCGTGGCGTTTTCGCTATAACTTGTTTTCTACGAAGTTTCAGAAGCTGAAATTTTTAGGGTGCGAAGCTGAAATCCTGAGGAAGCTTGTCTAAAAATTTCAGAGATTTTTTCGCAATATTTTCGAAGATATGATCTGTGGAAGTTGGATCCTTTTTCAGGCTCCTAAACGGGTCATCGTGGAATTTGCGCTATAAATTTTTTTCTAATAAGGTTAAGAATATGAAATTCATATGGTGTGAAGCTGAAATCCTGAGGAAATTCTTCAAAAAATTTCAGAGCTTGGTTCGCAATATTTTTGGAGATATGATCTGTGGAAGGTAGTGCTTTTTCAGGCTCCTGAATTTCATCTCAAAGAGGTGATCGTGGGAAAAGTTCAATAACTCTCTCTCTGGGAAGTGGATTTGAGTGCCGTAAAAATTGGTCACAATTACACGGACTGTAGTTTCTTGGCTATCAATTTCAGAGACAAAGGACGAAACAGTGACACGTGGCAAGTCCTACAAGTTTTCTCTACTGAACCAGTCCAAAATTAGGTCATTGTGGGAGATTGGACACAACTTTGTCTTGGGGAATCCAAATTAGATCAGACCTATGGCATTTTAAAGAAGCTTTAGAGGGATACTATAGGGCTGAATTTTAGATATTGAATATTTTAAATTACAGAGATAATTCAATTTCAATATCGAGCTCCTCAAAGCAAGTAAAAGGTGTGTATTTTTTTTTCCGAATTGCATAAGTCTTGTTTGAAGAATCAAGTTGAATTGATTCCAAGGGAATATTGTAGAATAGGTATCAATATTGGATTCTAAAATGGCGCCTAAAATTAATTCAACACCCATTAAGCCTTCAGAAGGCTCTACCATGACTCATGAAGATGAAGAATTACAACATGATCTATCAAAATTACAAGAGCAAGTGCAACAAATTTCACTCTCGCAAAGAGCAACAAAAAATGAAATGGAAGTTTTGAAGAAAGGTGTGGAAGTGAAGATAGACGGTTTGAAGACAGGCATGGAAGCTAATATGGATGGCGTGGAAGTGAAGATGGACGGTTTGAAGAAAGGTGTGGAAGCTAAGATGGATGGCGTGAAAGCTAAGATGGATGGCATGGAAGCTGGCATGGAAGCTAAGATGGATGATCTAAAATCAAACATCGAATATTTGAAAAATTTGATACAAGAAATGTTTCCTAATGGTGAAAATATAGTAGAAGAACCTCATGATGAGAACAAAATAAATGTTAATTGTGATTTCATAAACTCTAATGTTGGCGGGAAGAACCACCATATTCCAAAAATAGATATGAGGAAGTTTGATGGAAAGGATCCTGTAACATGGATACTACAGATGGAGCAATATTTTGATCTCCATAACGTGCAAAACACACAAAAGGTACACATTTCAACTTTACATTTAGAACAAAATACATTTGTATGGTATCGATGGCTTTGCTCCCGTAAAAAAATTGTCACTTGGTCAATTTTACGGAGGAAATGATAGCACATTATGAGGATACAAAGAGCAACACCTTCTTTAGCCAATTGATAAATCTCAAACAAAAGGGTTTAGTGGGGCAGCACATTGAGGACTTCCAAAAATTGAATATAAGGGTAATTGATATTCCAGAGGAACACAGAATTGATCTCTTCATAGGCACTTTAAAGGATAACATTCAACATGAAGTTCGCGTTCTGGAACCTGATTCATTGGAGAAGGCATTCAGGTTGGCAAGAAAAGTTGAATGTAAAATTATGGCAAGAAGGAAGCCTACCACTCAATTCTATAAAGAAAGAAGTGTGGCTACGCCTAGATTTCCACAACCTACAAGGTTGACACCACAACAATTGGAAGAAAAAAGAGCAAAAGGGCTTTGCTACAGTTGTGATAGAAAATACACTAAATGTCATAAGTGTGCTGAGAAGAAATTATTTTACATAGATTGTGAAGAAGAAGAAGAAAATGAACAAGAAGAGGATATACACCAGGAACCAGCCCTAGAAGAGGAAGAAATGAATCTGACCATATCGTGTAATGCACTGGCAGGAATCACCACTCCTCAAACTCTCAAGATAGAAGGACATATCAAGAAGAAAAGGGTAATAGTGTTGATTGATTCAGGTAGCACCCATAATTTTATTCATTGTAAGGTAGCCAAGGAATTAAATTGTTTCCTATACCCAGCACCAGAATGTCAAGTGATGGTTGCAAATGAAGGAACTATAAATTTCTCTGGAAAATGAAATAATATCAAGCTAACCATGGGGGAATATGTGTTGACTAGTCTAGTGATTTCCATTCCTATGGGAGGTGCTGATGTTGTACTAGGAGTACAATGGTTACAATCTTTGGGGACGGTAGCTTTTAATTTTCAAGAACGTTTCTTGAAATTTTTTCAGAAGGAAAGGAATTTGAATTACGGGGTATTGAAGGGAAGCCGGGAAGGATAATAAGCTCTAATGTCATGAAAAAGCTTATAAAGAAAGAACAATGACGCGTAATTACACAATTATGCTCACTAGAAGTTCCGACATCAAAATCATCTATTTCTGCAGATCTTCAACAACTCTTGGACAATAATTCCAAGCTGTTTGAAACTCCCAAAGGACTCCCACCTATTTGTGATCATGATCATGCTATTCATTTGATTCCAGGAAGTGTTCCTCCAAACATCAGGCCTTATAGATATCCTTACTTCCAAAAGAGCGAAATTGAACGTATGATTGCAGAAAAGTTAGAGGCGGGTATAATTCAACCCAGTCAAAGTTCTTTCTCTGCTCCTGTAGTATTGGTACACAAGAAGGATGGATCATGGCGAATGTGTCCGGATTATAGGGAGCTCAATAAGCTCACCATTAAAGACAAATTTCCCATTCCTGTGATTGATGAATTATTGGATGAATTACATGGAGCAATTTATTTACCAAGTTGGATCTTCGTTCAGGATATCATCAAATTAGAATGAAGACTGAAGATATTCCAAAAACAGCATTTCGAACTCATGAGGGTCATTATGAATTTTTGGTCATGCCTTTTGGCCTTACCAATGCACCTTCTACATTTCAAGGGTTGATGAATTCCATTTCAAACCCTTCCTTAGAAAATTTGTGCTAGTATTTTTTGATGATATACTAATCTACAGCAGGTCTTGGAAGGATCATGTTGAACATGTTGACAGTGTGCTCAAACTATTGCAGGAGAAACAATTATATGCAAAAACATCCAAATGTTTCTTTGGAGTACAAGAGGTGGAATATCTGGGTCATATTATATCTCACGATGGTGTTAAAGTAGACCCTAACAAAATTAAAGCCATTAAGGAATGGAGAGTCCCCACGACCATAAAGCAGTTGTGAGGATTTCTCGGGTTAACAGGGTATTATCGCAAGTTTGTTAAGAATTATGGGAGAATAGCAGCACCTCTAACAACATTATTGAAGAAAGATGCATTTTCATGGACTCCTGAAGCAACTAAGGCGTTTGAACACTTAAAGAGGCAATGTGCCTAGCACCAGTATTAGCTACGCCAGACTTCACAAAAACCTTTATTGTGGAATGTGATGCCTCAGGAAATGGAATTGGTGCAGTTTTAATGCAGGAAGGAAGACCCATTGCTTTTGAAAGTCGTCCAATCAAAGGAAAGTATTTACATAAACCTATTTATGAGAAGGAAATGTTAGAAATACTGCATGCACTAAAGAAATGGCGAGCTTACCTAATGGAAAGACACTTCAAGGTAAAAACTGATCATGATAGTCTTAAAAACTTTTTGGAACAAAGACTATCTTCAGAAGAGCAACAAAAATGGGTCACAAAGATGTTGGGTTATGAATTTAAAATAATCTACAAAAAAGGAAAGCTTAATTTGGTTGCAGATGCACTCTCAAGAAAGAATGAAGAGGTGGAAGCATTGCTTTGTGCCATTTCTATTATCCAACCAGATTGGATAACCGAAGCAAGAGATAATGGAAGAAGGACAAAGATGTATGGACACTCATTCAAAAGTTGCAGCAAGATCCTAGTACATCTGATACATTTAGTTGGAAAAATGATTCCTTATGGTACAAAGATCGCTTATATCTTTGTAAGAATTCCCAACTAAAACAAAAGATTCTTCTCGAATTGCACACTTCTCCTTTAGGAGGACACTCAGGATTTTTAAAAACTTACCACAGGGTGAAGAAAGAATTTTTTTGGGATGGCCTTAAATCTGATATTCGAAAGTTTGTGGCGGAATGTTTGGTTTGCCAGCAGAATAAAGTGGAAACAATTAAGACCCCAGGACTTCTACAACCTTTATCCACTCCAAGTCAACGTTGGGAGGAGATTTCAATGGATTTTATCACAGGTTTACCTAAGTCCGAAGGAAAGAGTGTCATCATGGTGGTAGTTGATAGACTTATCAAGTATGCACACTTTTGTGCATTATCTCATCCATTTAAAGCAAGTACAGTTGCTACTACATTTGTGGACAGAATTCAAAAGCTACATGGAAGCCCAAGGGTTATTGTGAGCGACAGAGATCCCATTTTTACGGGAAATTTTTGGACGGAGTTATTTTCTTGTTTGGGTAGTCAATTAGCTCATAACTCATCTTATCATCCTCAATCTAATGGTCAAACAGAGATAGTAAATAAATGTTTGGAAGGATATCTTCGTTGTTTTGTATCTGATAAACAAACACAATGGGTCAAGTGGTTACCTCTCACTGAATGGTGGTATAACACTTCCTTCCATACTGTAGAAAAAATACCCCATTTATGGCACTTTATGGATATCATCCACTATCGATCACATCATCTTTAAGGGAAAATTCGAAGGCTCAAGCAGTGGAAGATCACATCGAGCATCAGCAAGAATTTCTCCATCTCGTAAAGGATAGCCTGAATTTGGCACAAAATCGAATGAAACAACAGGCAGATCAGCATCGCAGCGAGAGAAGTTTTGATTTTGGAGATTGGGTATTTTTATGGCTACAACCATATAAAAAAATGTCCCTCAAGCAAGCTAAGAAGGATAATAAATTATCGCCAAAGTACTATGGTCCTTACAAGGTGTTGCAAAAGATTGGTACTATGGCATACAAATTGGAGCTTCCAGCTTCTTCGCGAGTACATCCAGTTTTCCATGTTTCATGCTTAAAGAAGGTTATAGGAGAAAATCTTCCAGTTCAAACAATATTGCCAGAACTTGATGAGGAAGGAAAAATCATATTGGAACCAGAAGCGGTCATGTAAACAAGAACTCGACAACTACGGAATCGATCAATTTCAGAGTATCTCATCAAGTGGAAGAACTTACCCACTGAAGATTCTACATGGGAGGATGAGAATTTTATACAAAAGCACTCGGAGCTACTCAAGTGTTGAGGACAACACTTTTTTGAAGGAGAGGGGCATGTTAGGTCCCTATATCACTAGTATAGTCCCTTATTATTGTTAGTGTAACCCGCTTATTGTTATTATTGTACCCTTGTAACCCCCATTTTGTTATTATTGTGCCCTTAAATTATTATTGTTAGGTCGGCTAGGATTACATTGTGGCCCACTAGGATTACATTATGGCCCCATGGACTCCTATATATAGAAAGGAGGTTTTGTAAATTGTATCATCCAAGAATTGTTCATATATGTAATGTATTGGAGGTTTCCCCCTCGAAGTGGCTTATTTCGAAGGCGTTGATATCTTTTTTCTTCTATTTTTGGAGCTGGTTACACAACAACGCAGACCAAGAAGACTTAGAAGTTTTACAGCACAAAAATGATAAAATTCCAAGAGGTCTTGCACCTTTAGAACACCTTTTTGATTTTAACGATGTAGCTAAAGAACCAAGAATGGAGCCTGTAGAAATGAATGTAGAAGAACATAACATAGGCAGTCTAGCAGAACCCAAGATGATCAAATTGTCTAGCACTCTCCTAGCTCGCATAAAATTGCAATACATAGAGCTGTTCAAAGAGTTTAAAGATGTTTTTGCTTGGGGATACAAAGACCTAAAATCATATGATACCAGCATCATCCAGCATAAAATCCCTTTGAAGGAAAATCAAAAGCCTTTTAAAAAAAAACTAAGGAGAATAAATCCTGTTTTATTACCTATAGTTAAGGTAGAAATTGAAAATATGCATGTGGCTGGGATCATTGTACCAATTAGATATTTAGAGTGGGTATCAAACTTAGTTTCTATTATAAATAAAACAGGGGAAATCAGGCTCTTTATTGACTTCAGAAATTTATACAGAGCCTCTTTAAAAGACAACTACCCCTTACCCAAGATGGACCATATAATTCAAAGGGTAGTTGCATCAAAAAGGATATCCCTCTTAGATGGGTTCTTGGGTTACAACAAGGTGTTAGTGCTCCCAACTGATCGAATCAAAACTTCTTTTACTACACCTTGGGGCACCTTTATGTATGTCAAAATTCCTTTCGGATTAATGAATGCAGGGGCCACCTTCCAAAGGGCCATGGACATAGCCTTTTCTGAAGATATTGGCTATTTCATAATCATTTACCTTGACGACATAACTGTTTTCTCAAAAAATGATGAGGAACATTTGATTCAATTGAGAAAAGTTTTTGAGAAGTGTAGGAAATTTGGCTTGTCATTGAATCCTAAGAAGACGCTCTTTGGTCTCCAAGAAGGTAAACTTCTTGGCCATATAATTTCGGAAGAGGGAATCAAAATAGACCCTACAAGGATATATGGCATATTACAAATCAATCATCCAAGAAGCCTCAAAGAGTTGCAATCTTTCATAGGAAAGATTAATTTTCTGAGGAGGTTTATCCCTAATCTTGCTGAGCTATTAAAAAGCATTACAAACATGCTTAAGAAATATGTCAGTGTAAAATGGACTTTACCAGCTAAACAATCATTTGAACTAGTCAAACAAGCTCTTACTCAAACACCAGTCCTGATTAGTCCAAATTTAAAAAAAAGACTTTTACATCTTTTCTTTTGCATTTGAGCATATAATAGCTGCAATTTTACTTGAAAAGAATGACTTGGGGCAATAACAACCAATATCTTTCTTCATTAGGGCATTAAGAGATGCTCCTCTCAAATATAAAATCATGGAGAAGCAAGCCTTAGCATTAGTGAAACATTTAAAAGACTTTAGGGTATATATTTTACACTCTCACATAATTTCTTTTGTTCCACATATAGTTGTCAAGGAAATTCTAAGTCAAGACCATGATGGTAAAAGGGGAAAATGGTTTGCAACTATTCTTGAGTATGACTTAGAGATCAGGCCCACCAAACTAATTAAAGGGAAAGGATTAGAAAAACTTATGGCTGAGTCTAAATTCCAAGCACTAGACATGAATATGGTAGATGTGTTGGAATAAATAGAACAATCTACTTCTCCTTTTATTGAAGAAACATTTCTGAATTCTACTTGGTATGATGACATTATTTATGTGATTTTATATTTAAATTTCCCTCCTTCTTTGTCTAGAACTAAAGCTAGATTTTTGAAACAACAAGATGTGAGTTTTTGCATCTTAGATGGGGTATTATATTGGAAAAATGTTGTTGGAATTTTTCCTAAATTTTTACTTGAAGATGATGCAGGAAAAATCATGCATGAGTTGCATGACAGAGAATGTGGAGGACACCTCTACTGGATGGCCACAACAAAAAAAATTCTTAGATCTGGTTACTATTGGCCTACCCTTTTCCCAAACACTCAGAAGTTGCTCATGTCTTGCCATAAGTGTCAAATCCTTAATGGAAAAAGAAAACTTCTTCCCTTACCCTTACATCCTATCAGAGTTGAGGCACCTTTTCAACAATGGGATCTGGACCCCATTGGGGAAATCCACCAATCCTCCTCAGCTCAACATAAGTGGATCCTCACGGCCACTGAATTCCTTGCCAAGTGGATAGAAGATATACCCTCCAGGAATGCTAATGACTTTGTCATTATCAAGTTTCTTGAAAAAAATATCCTATCCAGATTTGGTTGTCCCAGAAAAATCATAACAAACAATGATGCTACTTTTAAATCTAAAAATATGGTTGATTTCTGTTACAAATACCACATAAACCTAGGCCATTCCACTGCTTACTATCCCCAATGAAATGGATTAGCTGAATCTTCCAACAAGAGCCTCATTAATATCATTAAAAAACTATTGGAACAGAATCCAAAATCATGGCACAGTAAACTAGTTCATGCCTTATGGGCTGACAGGTTAACTACAAAGAAATCAATAAATATGTCCCCCTATCAGCCATTTTATGGCATGGATGCAGTCTTTCCCACCTCATTAGGAGTGCCAGTCATGAAGCTCTTTCAAGAATTGCAAGTTGAAGAGAATGATATGCAGAGGAGAATCAATCAAACCATCCATTTACAGCAGACCAGAGGAGAAGTTTATGAGAGAACACAGTTGGTCCAAGAAAATATGAAGAGGCTATTTGATAAGAGAACTAAGGAAGACGATTTCCAAGTTGAAAATATTGTTCTTAAGTGGGATTTAAGGAGAGAAGAGAAGGGAAAACATCGCAAGTTTGAGAACTTGTCGAAAGGTCCCTATATTGTTCATGCTGAAAGGGGTCACAATACATTTTTCTTAAAAGAATTGAATGGAGAGGATCTGTATGGAGGTCCTGTCAATGGCAGAATGCTAAAGCATTACTTCTGCCAGGAATCATGAGTTTCAAAGCACTGTATTTTTTTCATTGTAAATATCGTAGTCTGAACATTGCATTTAGAGTTATAAAAATCAAAAATACAAAAACAAAGAAAAGAAAGAAAAGAGGGCAGATTGTGAAAACAAGAATGGTATAGCCCCATACCAAAAAAAAGAAACAAATCTAAAAGTGTGCAAGCTCAAATGCCACTCCTGAAGAACACACTTCTAGTTAGTCAAACAACTTAATCATGACTAATTAGCTTTAAATTTTCTACTGATAGGATAGTGAATTCAATTTGCCAAACTATTTAATCTTGGCTTATCAGTAGGAAGATTAGGATAGAAATTAAAGCTTCAAACATGCTCAAAATATGAACCTAAGTTTCCAAAGAGAATGACTCAATTCTGTTTCAAATTCTGATTCAAGAAAGATGTAAATTTGGTTCCAATTAACTCAAAATCTGAACTAGTTGTCAAAGGAAAGACAACTCAAACAAAAGTCAAAAGAGAGTTGTGAAAAGAGGAGGGAAATGCTTTGAAAATTCAGATCTTAAGCCTTCCATTTTGATTTAGTTTTCTACGAAATAATATCTATTTGCAGCTTGTTTTCTTGCCGTAGACCAGCAACAAGTCAGACTATTCAATCCTGACTTATATGCTTTTAAATTTCTGTTGTAGATTTTAGTGAATAAAAGTCTGTTGGACAGTTTAATCCCAACAGATAATAGATTAGGTAGAGAATCATATGGACTCAAATGTTTAATCTGAGTCCATGGAGAAATAAGGAGTAGAAATAGATTAGATTTCCTACTTCCAAAAGAATAAAATGTTGTAAAAGAGTTTGCCAATCCAAGTGCACTCTAAAGAAGAGAAAATGTTAGCTCAGTAGGATTGGGTAGGTAGACAGGTTGTATTGATGAAGATCCATTGTTTTTATGGCTGCTAATATGTTTTTAGAGAAAAGCAAGGTCATCCACAGAAAGAAGGCAGCCCAATGGATGAGGCAGCTGATCAGCCTCCCAGAGAAAGCAAGTATGAAATTCTTGATGCCTTCAAAAAGGCACCATCCCCAAGTGGAGCTACTATTAGCCAGCTATAAAATTTGTTATATCAAATGCTGGCTAAAATATTTTTGGAGCCTTCAAGGAAACAAATTTTATTGCAAAAAGTGTTGGCTCTTGAAGACTCTTGAAGGCCTCATGCCTCTATCCAAATCTTCATTGTTGTGCTCATTTTACACTCAGAAATCCTGCTGATTTCGAAGACAAAATACTTCTCCAAACTCCTTTTTCCATTTCCTTTCATCAAATCCCCTTGATAAGGTTTAAGACCCTTTATTGCCTTATCGAAACCCTCAAAATCCTCTGAAAATCATTAAAAATCTATAAAAATCACATTTTTTTATATATTATAGACTTAAGCACCTTGGGCTAAGTCTTTAACCCTTCCCCTCCATACGCCCTGGTGCTGGAACCAGGTGCTGGCCATCCAAGTGCTTATCGCATCGCCCAATGCCGATTAGTCCTGCATCCATTAACCCCTCGGGTCATATGGCTTTCCATATGGACCATGGCCCCGTAGACGGGCACCAAGCCGTATTGAAAATTAATATTTCGCCCCAAAAGGATAAACCTTCGTTTATATGAATTTGTCAATTTTTATTATATCCTAAAGTTTTCCGCTGGTGGAAATTTCTAGTCACTCTCCACCATTGATCTGATCTGCAGATTGATGGCGCACAATCTATCGCCCCGGTGGTCCCCGCCAACCACCCACTATTGAAAAACCAAGTGGAATTCATCGCACTGCTTTTGAGAGGGAGGTGGTTTTTTTTGTTTTGCAGCGATTCCATTCAACGACCGACACATGGCTTTGAGCCCTTTTGAAATACCACCCTCATCGTGAATTAAAGGTCAGACATGGGCCTGGCATGATATTAACGTCCACCATCCGATCTGAGGCCGCTCATCGGTCGGTGATCGCGCTTTGAAGATGCCCATGCAATAACTAGGGTACATCGTAGTGTCAGAAGCAACTCCACCGTCGATCTGATTTGCAGATCGATGGCCCAAACTCAATCGCCCTGGTCCCCTCGTCCACAGGAGTAGTCAATGGTCCCATAAGAGCCGGTGGTCCCAGTGCCACATCAGCATCCACACAGCAAATTTTAAATAGGGCAGATCTTCATTTTTTCCTGCACAGTCAGCAAATCCAGACCCGGGGGTTTTATTCATCCTGATTTTATTAGGAGTCTCAAGTCCGAGCTCGTTTTATAAGGTTTTTATTTTTTTGATCTCTGCCATTGATCGCTTGGGCCTCTCTCATCCGACAGCCCACGATCTTCCCGATTCGCAATCTTGATTTTTGGCCATTTTTCGCCAAAACAAAGGTTTTAACCCATTTCTCCATTTTACCAAAAATTAACTCGTTTGCCTTGAATTTCCACCTCCGATCTTGACTGTCGATCTCTGTGCGATCGATGGCTCTGATTTAATTCCTCCCCCATTTCCTTTTGACTCCCTCTAATCAATCTCAATTTTTGAATGATGCCATCCAACGACCATGCTCTCTCCACGCGACTTCTGAAGCAGTGAACCTATACACGCAAGATTTTATAACATTGTTCGTATTTTGCAGGGTTCCAGTGGTTTTTTCCGCTATGTCTGTAGGAAATTCAAAGGCTGAGGGTGACGATCCTCCCGCCTTCGATTCATCAAAGGGAATCATTCGTAGGATTCAACTCCACATTTCGTCAATGATTCATGAGGGATTGATGCCACACAACCCCTACGCAACCCTGCACACCAGAAAACACAATGAATCAAGCACAAATCAAAGAGTATCAGTGTAAAAGACATGAATGCACCAGAACATGAGATTGAAGACAGATTTGTGGGGATTACGACTAAGATGGATTATCAAAATCATAATCCTCCCGACTAAAACATAGTTAAAAGAAAAATCATAAAGGTTCATCAGACAGAAAGCCTCCACTGCCACATCTAAGGCAAATTGATTCCTCCCAGCTACCACAAAGACACCTGTGCCTCGAAGCATTCAATCAGAGGCCGAAGTTATTGATCAAGACTAGATATCTACCTCACAATGCAGCCAGACAGTAGAATCTGCAAACAACCTTAGTGACAAGATATCATCAGAGTTACTTTGACATCACGCACAGCCTCAAAGGTCAAAAAAGAACTCCCACCGAGCTTAAATCTTTATGTAAACAATTTAATACAGAGGACACCTATGTAAGATTCTTCATTGAGTCCCCCAAAGGCTAAGAAGCTATTAAGTCTGTATTGATTATCTTTAGAGATCTTTTATCAGATCTCACCTCCTCATTCCTCTATAAATACTACTGTAGAAATGAGGACATGTTGTAGGTTGATCACTAGTTGTAATATTGAAACTCTCTGAAATAATACATAGTCTGTCGAAGTTGAAGAAAAACTAAAGTTTTGGAAGCCTTGATGATGTTGTTGCATGCTTGTTCCCGAGAAGGCTCTATCATTAGATCCATGACCTTGGCTGTTGGTGAAGTATTCTAAATTGTTTAATGTTTTGCCCTATTTTCATTCTGTTCCATGATTTCTTACTACAGTAGGTTGAAATTTTTAGGGTAAGAAATGACTCCTGGAAGCACCTTAGACCTATTTGTCCTCCACTGTTTCATGTTTTCTTCTACTGAGGTATTTTAGAGTCTTTAATCTCTCTCTTTAGTCCACATGCTTTTTTATTTCTGTGATAGTTCGAATAAGATGGTTTCAGCATGATTTATGGTTCTCCCTGCTTGTCTGCTGCCACTTAAAGGTTGTTATTGAAGTCTCCCTTTGAAGTATTTCTGTTTATAGAAAGCCTTCGAGTGTTGTTCTGATCTTGCCATTTGTCCTTGCTTAAAAAGTTCTCTTAAAGGTCTTTGTAGTTGTAATCATAGATGTGTTAGGTGTTCCCTCTTCTATGACTGCAATGATCAGTGAATCTTTTATGTTTTCTAAGTCATTTAAAATAAAATCTTTGAGGAAATAGGGTGTTCCCCAAATCTTAGATTTCATTTTAAAAGTTGTTTTGAAATCATTATTTACTTAAAGGTATGATTTGTAGAATTCATGGTTAGCCCTATGTACCAAATAGCTCTTTATTATTCAAATTGTGTTTTCAAATTCCATTTGTTGAGAATTAAACTTCTCTTTCCAAATTATTGATGTCCATCTCATTCCGAAAACCAAAGGATCCCATGGCCAAGTTAGATTTTCCTTCTGATATCCCATATCCATTGATAAGTTTTTCATGACCTCTTTTCAACTCCATTACTCAATGAAGCCACTACTTCCTCTTTCTACCTATCTTTCCTAGACCTTTCATATTTTTTTTTATCAATTCAACCAAACAAACAATCAAACACCTGCACTTAATAACTAGTCTAAAATCAATACTCTAAGCACACAAGATAAACCTTTGCAAACAAACATTTAAGAGATCCCTCTCTGAGAACAAGAGGACTAGATCCTGTAACTCTAAAGATTGGTTCTGATGTTGCCTTGTATTTTGATTTGCCAAACTATCAAAACATGGGACACCAACAGAACAAACCCTAAGAGTTTTCCTTATGTGAGAGCAAAGAAGGATTTATTTGGATTTAAAGAAATACCAAACCTTCTACATATTTCAAACATCTGTTTCAAATCATGTAGATGATTGGCTCTTTTCTTTGAAAATTTTGTTATGTCATCAATATAAATAACAATTGATCTATTAATTAGACCCTTAAATGCTATATCCATGGCTCTCTAGAAAGTAGCTCTTGCATTTATTAAACCAAAAGGCATTTTCTGGTAAGAATAGGTTCCCCATTTGGTTCTGAAAGTAGTTTTCAACCAATCATTTGGATGTACTAATATTTGGTTATAGCCTGAAAAACCATCAAGAAAAGACGTGAGCTCATAACCAACTACCTTTTGAAGTATTTGTTCCATTGTTGGCAATGGGAAATTGTCCTTTTGACAAGCCTTGTTTAAATTTCTAAAATCAATGCAGATTATAATATCTCCGTTATTTTTTCTGATAGGTAACATGCTGGAGACCCAATTAGAATGTCTTACAAGAAAAATGATTTTGGCCTTCAAAAGTTTATTGAGTTCTGTCTTGATTTGACTTTCCAGATTTGGATGAATTTTCCTTAACTTCTGCTGAACAAGTTTGACATCAGAAAGCATTGGAATTGTATGTTGAATAACAAAAGTATCATAAGTTTTCAAGTCCTCATATTTCCAAGCAAAAAAAAATTTATACCTACTTAGAAGTTTGATGAAAGCGGTTCTTTCCTCTGGAGTTAACTCGAGTCCTAAATTAGCATTTTGAGGTTTAGACTCAGAGCCAAGATTTACTAATTCAAACTTCAAAGTGGAACTTTGAAGTTTAGCATTAGTAACCTTGAATCTGTCTTTTATATCATATAGATCCTCAAGTTAAACTATGGATTTGGGAATGGAATTTTCGTTATTTTTTGAGGTATTTTGAAAATCACGATCATTTTCATCGATTATTTGTTCATCATAGGATTTCTTTGAAGTCAAGAAATTCAAGATATCTTCATCATGATAGAGTACTCTCCAATTTTTTATATTATCGGGAACAGATGGCTGAAAGATTAATTCGACTAAAAACCTATCAAGACTGTAATCTTCAGTAGGGAGGAGTTTCGATGCAACATTAGCTAACAAATCAGGTGATGTGTTTTGATTTATGGGAATAAAAGAGATATTAAATGCTAAAAATTGAGTGGTAAGGTCTTGCACAAGCATTCGATAATGTTTGAGATGACTTGAAAGACAATGGATGGTATTCCTTACTTGTCTTATGAAAATTTTAGAATCACCATATAATTTCAAGTATTTGACATTTAACCCTACTGTTTTATAAAGCCGTTGGATCAAGGCTTCATATTCTGCAGTAATGTTTGTGCACTCAAATTCTAGTCTACATGACAACATAGTTTTCTCTCCATCTGGATCAATTAAAATGCATCTTGCTCCTGCACCATTGCTAGATTTTGATCCATCGAAATATCATGACCAATGAAAAGACTTATTTACAGGTTTATCTATAGGTTTATCGAAATTGTGGTGCTGAAAAATTCCCAAGGAATGATTCAGCAGAATAACCTCTAAGGATATTGTTATTAAAAGCTACAGGTTCATTTTCTTGTTCAAATTGTGTTACAATATGCATCATCTATTTTTCTCATTCAACTTTGATCTGATTTGATTTCCCTTTGTAGGGAAGCCACATATGTGAATAATCAGTGGCAACATAACCATTAAGCTTTGCAGACCAGTCCCTGCTTAAGACTAATCCATAGAATTCAGGAATATCTGCAATTAGAATGTCAATTATTTGGACTATCCTGGGATCAGAAGCTAATCTAATAGTAACTGAATTGATTTCTCCCACAAATTGGACTTTAGAGTGATCCAATTGAACAATGTGAACTACAGACTTTTGTGGTAATATATTCAATTTTGCACAGACTGAAGTAGGCATTATATTAGATGATGCCCCTGAATCTATCAAGCAATTATGAAAATTCTTGTTGTAGATTTCATAAGTCAAAATAAAAGGAGGTTTCTGAGAATTTGATCTTTCTCCAATAAGAACGGTATCAGTGGCATCTACTTTATCTGGTGGATTAACTGTTCCTTTAGCTGCTTTGGTAACTACACCACTTGGTAGAGGAGTAATGGGTGTTGCATTTAATTCTTTCAATAATAGCTTCTGTTGATGTTTAAGTTTGTTGAGTTCATGTAAGGAAATGTTCGCCCTGGTCTTCTTCATGTCTCCAACAATGCTATAATCCATAGGATCTGATACCACCAAAGTCTTAGATGTTGTTGTAGGAGGATTAGAAGATGATGACTGATTTTGAGTGGGTAAAGGAGAAGCTTTCTTTATAGAAGATTTGTCTTTGGTAGTCGAAGTTGTACTTTTCTTATTAGGAATAGATTGAATAGGCTCTGCTGTATATTTACTCCTTGTACTTACTGGCATGGCTTCTTGTTAAATTTCATTATTTGAGTTAGGGAGACTGAAATCCCACATCCCATGTAATTCAGCTATTTCCTCTCTTTCTTCTTCTTCATCTGATACTAGAGGAGTATCTTCTTCTTCTTCTTCCTCTGACTCTACATTGGATATTGAATTGGGAGGTTTAGATTCATCTTGTGTTCTTTTGAAGTTTCTGCCACTTTATTCTTAATCTCAACCATCTCATTAGACATAGTTTTTAGAACTTTCTATAAGCCTTCCATGTCATATGGATCTCTCAGTTTTTTATTCTTTGAATCATCCATAAAGCTGACTTTTCTGGATTTTCATTCCTCAATAGCATTTTTCTTATCCAAAGCAACAATCATTCTTTCAACTTCGATCACTTCTTTCGTGTTTTTAGCCAATGTAGGTTTAGTAGCTCTATCAACAAAAAATGCTATATTTGAAGGCAAAGCTATTATATACCATTAACTTCGGACCTACTCACTCGGCTTTGATGTTGTAGGGATTTTATTCAAGAGTTTATTGAATTGGGAATTAAAATCTTTGATGGGTTCTTTGGGTTCTGTCTTCAAATTGGAGAGATCGTTGATTAAAGTAGCTATTGATCTATCTTCTCCAAATTTAGTTAAGAAATGTTCTTGAAAAATATCCCAACTTGTAATAGATCCTGAAGGTAATGAAAAATACCATGATACTTCTACCCCTTGCATAGTATAGGGGAATAATCTGACCACAACATCTTTGTGTTCTACTGCATTTAAATTTATAGCAAGCATAAAGTTATTGATGTGTTCTTCGGCTTGTATGTTAAAGTCAGGACTAAATTTTGGCAACCATTTTTCAGGATGGTCTGGTAAATCATGCAAAGGTGCAGGCATTGCAATGGCTCCTAGACTAGTCCATGGTCTTTGTGCCGCTTGTGCCATTTTTGGGATAACAATTGAGGGATTTGAAGAAACAACCGGGGTTTGAGTAGAGGTCGTTGGAATAACTATGCTCTTCTAGGTTTGAGACTGGGAAGCAGATGAGTGGGTTTGTGATGAAGAAATGATATCACTACATGATTTCGAGGATGTTTTTCTAGTCTTAAGTCGACTTGGTAAAGGAAATTCCTTTTGAGGAATACCAAGTTTTTCACTTTGTGACCTAGTGAGAGGTTTGGAAGAAAGAATTTGTGAAGTAACACTACCTTCAGATATTTCACACTCTTCCAATGATAATGAGAACCCTTGGAGTTTATGAACTAAAGCTTGTATTTAAGGGGACTCAGGAGGTTGATTATCTGATTGATTTGAGACTTTAGTAGTGGGTGTTTGAATATTTCTATCAATTTCTTCCATAGTGATTTGATATGTAAAAGAAATTGAAGAAGGTTATAAGGGTGAATTGCTCTTAGAATGGCCTATAGATTTGGATTTACTTGCCATTCATATCTTAGGCCCTACCTCTAGCACCAAAAATGTTGAAGCCTCAAAAATCTCTGCTTCAAACATTGGGGGAAAACCACCCGGTCGGGACCTTAGGACAACTCCTTCTCTGTTTGGTGTGGTGGCTCTGACTGGATTTATAGGACCAATTTCCTAATAAGAAATGGATTGGTAATGGAATGATTGTGTGAATGGATGATGGAAATAAATGACTGAACTAATCTATTTAATTTGATCTATAACTTACAAATAATTCTAAAACTAACTTGTGTATTCAATATGAATACAAATTAAAGATTGTTTCAATCAAATTAATAACCATGAAAATGTATGATAATTTAATTGAAATATGTAGTATTAAATAATGATAACTCTGTTTAAAAATTGAAATAGAGTTATAATAACACATTTCATCCATAATTATATATATCATTTTCATATACTATGAGGGATGAATATTTCTACACATTCAAAATGATATGTATAAAGAAATATTTGTAAAGCAAGTACATATAAATGATAGCAAATTCAAAGAGAATATCTTGTGACATAAGCAAAATAACAATAAATTTATATAAATACCAAATTCATCTTGATATTTTTTCCTGATGCAATTGAATATCCAGATCCAGTGCTTCAATGTAAAACAAAATCCAAGGTACAAAAATACAATTATTAGAAATAATTCACCATAAACCACAGGATGTGATCCTTTATAAAAATAAAATAGTAAATGGAGTACAAAAATGTATCATCCAAGTCAAAATTATTACAAACTTAGGACCCCTTCTCAAATGCACGGAAGGGGTTTAAATAGGAAATTAATAAAACAAAATAACTAAAAATTTTGCTACAATCTATCATCGGAAATCTAGAAATAGACTTGCGATATTAAAATGAAACAGATTCATTGATTTTCTCCCACATTAAATGTGCCAAGATGGCAAATTTTGAGCATATCTTTGATCTCTGCTGGATGAATTAGCCTTGAATGCAACTGACCAGTATACGTGGCATAAAAAAACTCTGGAATGATGCAATTAATGACATTGAAAAGGAATTTAATTGCCATTTGTTGACTGTGTGGCTTGATTAGATATGTCCACATGATATCCCATTAAATTTCTTGAAGTTTGTTGATTTGCTGATTCTTGTTAACGGATTCTTGTTTCCACCTAGTATCAGTCTCTCTTACCTTTGGTAATTTACCTGGAATGCAATCTAAGATTAAATTGGTGGCATATAAGCCATCATTAACCAACTTTGTTATATTATTCATCATAGTTTTGGCTCTTGATGTGGCTCTTTCTCCTTTGATCAACTATTTTTCCCATTCAGCAAACATAATTTCTTTGTGCCTTTACTCAATCCTGGGAAGGTTTGCTTTCCTTCCTTGCTCCGAGTCTTGCCATGAAAGAAATTCAGAAATTTTCTCATCTGCATCGTCAAATTCAAATATAAGGCTAATTGTTTCATCTATAAGAGATGATGTTATTTCACATAAGGGCTCAGCTTGTGCCGTCTTTTGACAGAGTTCATTCAACTGTTGAGACAATATTTTATTTGTTTCAAGAGCTTCAGTTTTGAGTTGGTCAATTTTAGGATAATCCCTAAATTTGTCCAATCTTGCTTGGAATATTTTTTCTTGCTCAACTTTAGTAGTTTTGTCATTTTACAGTAGGGTCTGTAATTTTTCCACTTCTTGAGTTAACTATTGATGCTGATTCAAAGCCTGTTGATCAATATTTTTCCTTTCAATTCCAAGTTTCTCTTCCAAATGTTTAGCTCTGAGACCTTCTTCTTGCAACTATTGCTCCAACTGCATTATTTTTTACTGATTTTCTGTTGCTTGTTCCTCTAGCATAACTATCTGTAAGTCCTTTTGTTTCATTATTTGGGTGACTTCAGAAGCTTTTTATATAGTGGCTGCACTATAGGCACCTGCATATTGTGACAATTTGGTGACATCCTCTGAAGGATTCACCTAAGAATTCTTCAAGACAATGTTCATAAATTCAACTTGTGATGTTGAAAGTGACTCTTGATCTGTTCTTCTTCTCTTCCTCTGTTTCCTGAAAACAGCCTATGTTTAGGACTATAAAAGATATCTAAAGGAGGAATTTCTTCTACTTTCAACACAATTTCTTCTGTAGGATGCTCAGGAATAATCTCCATATCTTGATCTCTCAAAATGTCAAATTGAGGATTATTTTGTGACCCTATTTGTTGAGCGAATTGTTCATATTCACTTAACAAATGGGAAGTAACAATAACTTCAGCAGAATCCACCACTTTCTTCGTGGTCTTTTCTCTTTCAAGTTGATTATCTAGTTTATTATTTATATCTCCCTTTCCAATCTGTACATTAGCTTTTCTTCCTGTGCTTTCCTTCTCTACCTGAACATTGAGTATGTTAGCTTTATTTCCTTTCTCAGTTTTTACACCAGTTCTACTTCCAGTGTTCTCTTTTTGTACATCAGGTTTGTTTCCTATTCTTTCCTCCTCAGTTTTTACATTGACTCTGCTGGTAGAAACTTCTTTTCCTGCTTTGTTAGCTACATCTTCCTTTTTCTTTTGTTCTATTTCTATATTTTCAGATTCTTGCAAGGGAATTCTTAACTGGTCAAGAGGAGCTTTCAGCAGTCCTTGACTTCTAAACTGCATGAATTTATTCATATCCTCTTTCTGAAATTTGGATTTAGCCAAGTCATAAACTTGGGAAAATTTATCAATAGAAACAAATAAATCATCAAATTCATCGGGCTCATGCTCAAATCTAGCTATTTGAACCAAAGTTGTGAAATAAAATTCTACTTTCTTCGAGTCATGCTGCCTTCCTGGGACTTTTGCGAGCTTAATATCCCTTGTTTTAATGACTTCCTTCTCGGCATGTTTGAATTCATTAAGAGTGTACTTTCCACAATGAAAGTGAAAAGTAGGCCACATCAATTTCTTGTTATTCTTTAAACATATTGACATACCTTCTACTGTTAACTGATAAGAAATTTCTTGGGCTAACAGTTTGTCATGAACATATAGGGGTAAGATATGGGGCTCCACAATGCTTCCAAAAAATTTGATATAGGTAAATCTCTCTTCTCTAAACCATTCACCAATCAGGGATATATTATTCTTAGCTTTTTCAGAAAGCTGGGGAGGAAATTTGTCAAAATTGGTTTGATAGACAGGAATCAGAAAACCGTGACAAATTCTGTATACATGATTTTAAAAGTGAACCTTCCACAAGTTCTTATAGTAAATATGTATAGGAACAGGCTCTTGGGGGCTCCACTTCCAACCTAGAATGGGAAATTCTGAATTGAAACATCGAGCATCTAAAATGTAGGCACAGAAATGAAACGAGGTCGTATTTACGGTATCTTTATCTTTTCTATATTCTAGGATTCTATTAGCTATCTTGTCCGAAAGGATAACTGACCAGTCCATGATTTCAGAATTCACAGTAGAATGAATCAAAGGTACCATTTATATTGAAAATCTTGTAGAATTATCATTTTCGAAAAGCCTAAACATCATTGCGGCAACATAACAATATGGGGGTGCAAGAGACTCCACGGAGTACATACCCGATGCTTCGTTGTTATGTTTCTCCGGAGCTCTTCTCCATTCCCTAATTGGTTCTGACTAAGTCTCATTGCTTGCAGCAAAATCCTTAATGAAGGCTTTTGTATAGAATTTCTAAGGGCCTGGAAGATGGTACATTTCCTTTATATCCTCTTCTCTGAAAGACCCAAATATTTTTCCCGCAGCTGAAACAAATGTCCTATTTTTTATGGTGACATTGTCTATCACCCACCAAATTACATCATAATACGGGAAAATGTTTGCCCAAGCTGCAATTTTGTGAAGGAATGAATTTGCAAGCACTTTGAGAGGAGTCTCAGAATCAGAATCTAAGTCTTCTTCATCTGGTACTATTGCCCTTACCTCAGTGAACTTAGGGTTTTATCTTTCAATCACGTTATATACATCTTCCCAAGAAACATTTCCAATACCTTGGCATGATGTATTTGTAACTAGCTTAATTTTGGATGGTTTTTCTTTTGATACTACGGTAATAGCAGTGGTCTTTGCGGTGGCAGTGGCCTTCGCTTCTTTAGATCTCTTAGACATTTTATCATCTGATATTGTTTCACTTGCTCAGCGAACGAGAGGATTGGGTATTTTATGGTTCTACAAATGAAAAAAACTTTCAGACGCAGTAAAAATGAAGTAAGGAGAACAGCTATATTAAAAAAGTTATTCAATGATTTCAATTTATTAACTCTATGTTTAAACTTAAATGCTCTCTGTGAGAATCGCACTCACACATTAAAATTAGAATCAATCACCATAACTTGTTTGATTTTCTAATTAATAATGAATGTACAATTGGAGATCGACAATTTTGAAATCTGAATATAAAACTTTCCTTTTGAATTTTCTGATTGCAATGAATAAATAATATATGCACAATTTAAAATAGCGATAAAATAAAGACTAAGTATCCATTGCATCGGGGTTTTTCAAAAGGGACAACAAATAACATCTCATGATCTCTACCAATTTTCGATTGTGATGATGGTATATCGCATCGGCTTTTTCCAAAGGAAATAAGTTGTAAATGATATCCGCCAATTTGCGATTTTGATGATGGTAGCATCCATCGCATCTGGATTTTATAAAATGAATGAATATGATGTTGTTCCTCCGAAATGGGATTGCGATAAATCACATCGCATCGGATTTTTGTAATTAACTGAATGAGGGGTTTTCTTTTCGTTTCATGATTTGTGCTTTGCGATAAATCACATCGCATTGGAGTTTTGCAAAAAAAATGTAAAACTTTAAGATTCCTCTAATTTGCAATTGCGATTAATTTATCACATCGGACTTATTCAATATGAATAATTTTATGTTCTATGTTGATGTGATAAAAGACTTTATATTTCATCAGATCAGAAAATTCCAATGTTGCATTTGTTTATATACACTTGTGATATGCAATATGTGATATATTCTTTTCTAAACAATGAAAATTTTATTGTTTTATTCAAAATGATCAGATTTCCTCAAAGTCTTTTATTCTGAAAAAAGAAAGGGGAACTATTTCTAAATGAAATTTATTCTAAAATTTTGAAATCAGGAGGGTTGTTGTACCATACAACAAGTTCAAACCAACATATTTATTATTGTTTTCCTTTCAATGGAATTAAATTTTTTTGAATAATTAAGTCAACCAAAATTAACCTTTTTATATAATTCCCATCAAAGTTTTTCCATTTTGTAAAGAATTCCCATATTCTGATATTATGTCAAAAATTTAATTAATTTTTTTTATTTTATACATTTTTTGGGTCATTATGAAGCCAAATTTGATCCTGGAATAACCATAATGATCGGGATTAAGTTATGGATAGTTTTGAAGGCATTAACAACCTTGATGATGGGTTTTTGATGTGTAGAATCAATTTTATGTGTTTTGGGGTCTTATGAGTAGGTTGTAACAAGTATTATGTACATGGCCATAATAGGTTTAAAGAGGCATTTTATGTGACCAAATTGATGAAAAGGGTGTGAAAAGGTATGAAAAGGATATGAAAGGTTGATGAAAACATTTTTATGCCTGCAAAAATTATTTTTGAATATTTATATTGTTTCTAGAGCATGTGGATCGAATTCAAAATATTGTGAAAATTGGTAAATATGAAGTTGGAGAAGGATGTGGGTTCCTCCACTGAGTTTGGTGCCTCAATCAAATTGAAGGATGAAACAAGTAGAATCTTACACGTATCTAAGGTTAGCACCTCAATCAAGTTGTATCCTATCACAAGTGGGTTCTCAAAAATTTCAAGGTTGGTGCCTCAATCCTGTTGTAGTGTATCACAAATGGGTGTTCGGATATTTTGAGGTTGGTGCCTCAATTAGGTTGTAGCCTTTTTCAAGTATTTTCTGGCACATATTAGGTGTGGGTGCTTGGATCAATTTGGTTCCTGCAAATCTGTGTGAACGAACTGAAGAACAAGAAGTAAATAATTTGTGGTTATCTCCCATAAGGATTTCCACATAAAAGCTTGTGTCCTGTTGTGTTGATGTGATTATGGTTTCTTGATGCATGATTTCACTGATTTTTATGATGAAAACTATTATGTCACACTTCTACATGATTATTTATTGATGAAATTTTGTGAAAGAATAACGTTTCCACTACATTGATTCACTCCCTTTCAATGTACTCTTTGACCTAACAAATGGTATCAGATTGGGTTCCTTCATGAAAAATTGACTACTAGAAGGTTTATTTCAGGAAATATGGCATGTTGACGACATTGAAAATTTGTCAACCAAGGGGGTCTCCTCAATATGGAGTCCTGAATATTCCTCACACTATTTGGAGTAGGATATCCAACAGGGAAATAAGGTTGGTTACCATTATTATTAAGAATTTTCCTTCGCAACAATTATTAACATAAGGTATTGTGCAAAAAATATTTCAAAAACGCAATTTGATACTGTGAGGCATAAAATTTCAATGCATATATTGTACTTTCATGGAATAAAGAAGAGAGGGTGAGCCTCTCAAAGAAAAGTAATAGTACTATTGTAAAAGAGAAACAAAAGAGCATGAAAGAATCGTTGATTAACTTGCATATTATTTCATAAGATAACAATGATAATAAAAGAAAGTAACAATACACATTCAATAATATGCATACCAAATCCAATGAAGTAATTTGTTTCCATTAGTATGTGTTAACATAAACATACACTACAAACAATCAAAGAATAGTATCACAGTCATTCAAAAAATATGCTGAAAGTGTGTTGGATCTGAGAGTTTCATTTATTAATTGAAAGTCCCAATATATTAAAGTAAAATTTTATCACACTAGCCCCAATAGTGGAAAATTAAGTAACCACTTTCTCCTCCAAAGAAATATCTTCTCTCATATTCCAAGCTAGAGAAGCCAAGGTTAAAATTACATATTCTACTCTCTTGAGATATGAGGGTGTGTTTATCACAAATGAGGTGACCCTTCACCCACCATGTGACACCTGAACTTCCTTCATGAACCAAGTTGATTTTCCATGTCACTTTTCAAATTCCTATGTGACCTTGAACTTCTAATGAGTCTAGAAATTTCTAGTGAATTTTCACATTCCATGTGGGACCCTTGGTCTTCCACAAATTTTACATTTTCTCATTTTTGAAAATACAATAATTACTTTCCACAAATGACGTGGAAAAATACATTGACTCATATGAATCTTGTGGTGACACTTTGAGAAGCCATGACTTGGAGCTGATGGCATAAGGCTTCATTGCATCAATGCCAAGCTCTTCTCCTTGCTGCCATGAATTTGAATTTTCCATGATCGATCTTTTCTTGTACATCATATTCACTCTCTATAGCATATAAATGAGTTTTAGAACCTTCCAAGTCAATATTAGTTTCCATATGTTTGTCTTGGTCCAAGGTTCTTTCTTGTCCTCCATGATGGTTCTTTATTTTGCTCCTTTTCGTCAGTTCTCCCTTATAACTCCTATTTGAAATATTCCTTGAGAATCACCTTTCCATGTTGAGATGGTACACCTACAAATGAAATATAATCATGACAATGCAAGATCAATCCAAAAGTCATATATTCTACCTCTAGTTGCTTATGGAAGATGCTAACTATGATAGGGAAATTTGCAAAGGCTTTGTAAGTAGGAGGCTAAGAATTGCATCGTTGAGGGCTATAGGGATCGATGGATGACATCACTATCCTATATAACTACACATTTTGTAATTAGGGAAGGCTTATCAGGGTTCTACATAGTGGGGAGGTATGGGAGACAAGGTGATGAGCTTGTTCATTGAAAATGTGCAATGTGCAAGGAAGAGGAGGTAGATATTACACAATTGAGCATCATAATGGTTGAGGGATGAAATTTTTGTCCACTAGAACAACACAATTTACAGTAGGATGAAATAAAGAAAATTGTAGTGGGGGGTTTTAGTGAGTAAGAGGGACAATACTAGCCATTGTAACCGTGTAGTGTGTAGTTATTGAGGGACAAACTCCAAGGATTGCATAGTTGAGGCTTGTAGTGACCTGGAGGTGACATACTTCTCACTAGAACTACATAATGTAGATTAGGATGCCCACTGGATGAAGGAACTATATAGTTGAGCACGTTAGGGAGACAAGGAGGCAGGTTAAGGCACTGTAATTGTGCAAAGTGTAGTAGTTTAACATGCAGCTTAGGGGATTGCACATTTGGGGATGATGGTGACAAAAAGAGGACCAATTATCCATTGAAATTGTGAAGTGCACAATATAGGGCAAGAATAACCATGCATTATGAAGTTGGCAAGGCTAAGCAGCCAAATTGATTGTATAGACTACAAAGGTGCTCATTGTGTCAGTGGAGGAGATTATCCTTGAGATGAGCAGATTGCACAAGTCCGAGAGGTAAGGAATTAATCACTAAGACTCAAGAGTGTGTAGTGTAATCATCACTTTCCTGAAATATTAAGTATGCTCTTGGGTTGCATAAGATGTGAGGATACGTATTTATTCCAAAATTGGCTAAGTTTTGGATCAATGGAATGAGGAAGAAAATATAACATAAAAAAGTTCCAAAATTGAATCATACACATGTATACCATGAAACAAAAGGAAATAGACTGCACCATACTCATGGTCAACACATACGCTGAAACTAAAACAAAGTAACACTTCTTTCTAATTCTGACAAATAAAACATAGCTTTGCAAAACATAGAATACAAGCTATGACAGAAGTGTTGAATGCAACTAGAAATTGTGCTAAGTTGTGGGAGAGTTTATAGCACATATTATTATGATATATATGATAAAATAATGCAAAAGAGTGCACTAGAGCTACCTCTAGTGGTGCGCCAAAGTGTGACACATGTAGGAATGAAAAAAAACAAAAGAAACACTTGCGATAGTACAGATAAGTAAAAATGACACCTACAAAAGATAAAGAAAGTGAAAGTGACACATGAGAAAGCTAAAGAAATAAAAAATGGCACTTGTGAAAGTGAGAGAAAGAAAAGAGATAGTCGTGAAAGTGAAAGCGACACTTATGAAAGAAAAACTCACAAAATCAAAAATTTAGAAAACTTACCGAGATGATGGTACACTTCAAACTAAGAATGGGAGATATTTTCAAATGGAATTGTGCATTGAATATACATAGGGATGACGTAGTGAATTTTCCTTGTCAACTACACAAGCACTTTCATCAAGGGTTTCACAATGTCTAGGAAGTACGCAATGCATACCACTAAATTATGCGCAATCACTTTTACTATGGACTACGCAACCACTACCTTCCATGACTGCATAATTCCTATCTTCAAAGAATGAACATGAACTACCAGGCTTGCTAAGAAAGGGGTGCGCTTGTGAATGCATAAGAAAGTGACTTTGATAGTTAAAATATCGCAAGAATATTGGAATACTTAATAAATTATCAATCGATAATTAAGTGACTATGATCCACTAGGGATGAAAGATTGTAGGATCACAAGGAGGCTCTAAAATTCAAGTGTAGGAAAAAATTTGGAGGGTGTTTGTCGCAGTGACAACACTTGGAAACACACTGTAAGAACTCCAACTTCTGTATTTAGGTTTAGGTTTAGGAATAATGTCTAGCCTTTTAGGAAGTATTTATTTTCCATGTGGATTACATCATATTCCCCATTTATCCTAGATACAAGTACAATATTTCCCATCCCCTTTCTCAGCTAAACACATTTACAAGGCTTACCATATATCAATTTTTTCGATCTGAAAGAAGGATAATATATATTATTGAGTTTAAGATGATCAAAGTTTTATTTTTGTCTCTGGTGTTTCTCTTCTACTCGTAGGCTTGGTCAGTACTCCGATGGAGTCACTACAAGAAACACAATCATTGTTTCACTGACAGTGAACCTGTTCAGTACCCGGAAAAGTTGCTTTCTTCAAATCTTTGTGAAGGAAGCATTTATCTTATTTCAATATGGTCATTGGAATTTTATAGCTGTTTAAATCACTAGGTTGGAAGGGATCTTGATTTATTGAGAGTAAGAGAGGTTATTCCTTAGAGACTATTATATACCTCTAAAATTAATATTCTCATTATTAGTTTTATGATTTTACTTCTCTACTCAATTGGACCGAAAAGAAAAACAACATTCCATTACCATACCAATTCAAGGAATAAAGATCCTAAAATAAATATGTGCAACATGGGTTTGCTTATAGCCATCTGTTCGAATGAATCATATTTTCCATCCAGACATAATTAACCTTAAATATGTGTAGGCCCAAACAAAGAAGAGGAAGATAGATTATCCAAGAGTTGCTCGTAATCACAATTTATTTTTCAAAACTTTACCACATTTTTCTCTCAAGCAAAGAAAGAGAAATTTTCATGCATGGTATTATTCACAAAATGTTAAGGAAAAGTCATAAAAAAATATCAAAAGCGTAAAGAAAATGGAAATTTGAACTGAAAATAAACATGCAATAAGAAGAAAGAAAACGAGCAAATGTAATGACTAGTTGTGGAAGGGAAATACAGGGCTATGCGATGCAACTAGAAAAGTAAAAATGTAACTAGATATACTCATAACCTAAAGAGCTCAAAGTTCAAGACTAAGAGAAGTGAAATTTCTGATGTAGCCACCAAAGTTACTCCCGACCTGCAAGTAGAAACATACAAGAAATTAACAACAACAAAAGGCCATGTGAAAAGGTAAAGATAAAAACTTGAATATATTGCAGAATAAATTGAAGGTCTTTCCTACCAGCAGAAAAATGTGCCATAACAGCTATCTTTAACCAGCCTATAGCCTTACCTTTTTTATATGAAAAATAGTTATACACACATTGAAATCTTTTAGTGAATTTACCTTTTTCCATGTTCCCATCCTTAGTAAAAATTAAGAAATATAGAAACTTATTATTAACTGATGAGCTTGATAAGTAATATCTCTCTATCTAATCATATATTCGATCATGAAATCTAAAATAATCCTTTTGACATCCTTGAAATTCTTGAGATAATGAATTAGTGCATTGGAATAATAAAGACAATCTTGTGAGGGTAATTTCATCTGATCTTTTTCAAAAGACCTGTCAAGATTGTGAGGACTTAACATAACCATCAGCAAAGGCTGAAATACCTCAACCACTTGACACATATATGAACTATTAAATGATAAATCATGAATATAAAAAGGTTCAATAGTATCAATCAATATAAAACAATGATCATCGGATATACTAGTATAAAAATGATAATTTTAATGATAGTTGTTAGACCGAATGTTATGATCAAATTTGTTGCTTGACATAAAAGATCCTTGTTTGTCGATATTTTTCCTTTGTATCTGATTCCATAATATAATAGTAATATGAAATCCTTGGGAATTAGAAATAATCATTGGCATTGTGAATTTGGGAAACCAATTAGAATAACATGCTAAAAAAACGTTAGAAAGATATGTCAAATCAAATCTAGCATCCATATCAGCATGAGGATTTTGATCCACAAAATGAATAGAATTAAATGCTTCTAAAAATGATTTATTCAAGGAAAAAAAATTATTATCTTCATAACATTCATAATAGAGATTAGGAGTTGATTGTTCATAAAAGAACTTAAAAAATATGAATTCTTTGGCCAATCATGATCTCTATCTTGATAATTAGAATGATAGACTTCATAGCTTTGTGCATCCATGAAATATATACATTCTAATCTTGGGTTCAATGTTAGAGGTTTACATGAAGATAAATTAAATAAAATAGAAAACTCTATCTCACGAGAAACCCAATCCTGAAAATTAGGAAGCTTGACTTGGAAATGTTGAAAATCCTTCAAGAATGATTCTGAATCCAATGAACTAATACAGAGAAAATAATTTTGAGATAAACGACATATTTAACCTAGCTCAGGGAAATTATCATAATCTTGAGAACCTAACATAACCATCAACGAGAGTTCAAGTTCCTTGACTCCCTGACAAGTCGCAAAACTTTAAAATGTTGGATAATTACATTTTGACAGTTAAGTGAGATTGCGAATTGCATGTGGATAACTAATATTAGTAAATTATTTAAATAATATCACTATTATCTAGATAGAAACCATATACATCATTGGTTTGATCATATTTTTCAATATCAAGAAACATATTACTCAAGTCATAAGGTTCTTCTGATTATGTATCTAAGAATGTATAAATTGAAGAAATATCATGAGCAACATGAACTAAGTAATTGTACTAATGAAAGAATATAATTTTCAAAGCATGGCATGGATGGTATATGGTTCCATTTCTTTCTTATTCACTTTATGACCTCACTACCTTGTGTCAATTCAAAATTCAGCTCATCGAATTGTAGATTCGAAGAACATGGACCATTTTCATCATAGGTTAATTCATTACAAGAAATATGACACATGTGATAGTAATTTGAAGAAGAATATCCTATAAGAAGACCTTCTTAAGAAATTTAAATAATGGTTGATATAACTTGGCATTCATCAATAGGGTCATGGTCATTAAAATGATGATTTTCTGAGGCTCTTTCCTAGTTAAGAGCTTTGATTTCATTTTACTGATTGTCGAGTTCAAAAGATTCTAGGTTAGCCAATAATGAAGGAACAACATATTGACATAGAGGAATTTGAATAAGGAAAATAGATCACCAATATATTCACCTTTATACTCCTATACATGTGGAATGTGACCACTTTCAAACTGATCACAAATTGTACCAACAAACTGAGTATTAAGAGCATATGAAGAACATGTTGGTAAAGTAGATTGATCAAGTGAATTAAGGCACAAAAAGATTTGTTATTTAGATGATAGAGGATGACAGGTATCATGTGAAGAATTAATACTTTCAACTAAAATAGATTCAGGATAAGGATTATGTGCATTGTGATCTTGAAAAATCAAGCAATCAACCTCCACCTTAAGCTATATGAATTTATTATAACATCGAAAGTTTTATCGAATAAAATCACGATGATGGACAAGAAATAAATGTGGAAGAAGAGGATCAAAAATTTTATTTTCATATTTCGCAACTTCAAAAATAACACGAGAGACTACCTTGTTAGGAAACAAAAAGGGAGGAGGAAAATGTATGGAAAGAACAATGGGTTCCTCCACTGAGATCATAGGTGTCTCATGATTAATAAAATTTGGGAGAGCACAATCAACTAAGGGTTCAAATTCACATTGTTTCAAAGATGTTTGAACCAAATGCTAAAAATTTTCTTTCAATAAATCCCAATCCACATCTTCTTTAAGAAACTCATAACATGCGTGAAGAAATATATTAGCCAAATACTCTATTGATTCACCAGGATTCATTGTAAGTTTATTCAACCTTTTATATACATCACAGTAATCATACCTATCAAAGGATTGATGAAGCTCATTGAAATTTTTTTTACATGAATGAATAGAAGCAAATTGTAAGGTATGACCCCACATCTTAACTTGGCCTTCAAGTGTGAGGGTGAACAATTTACAAGAAACATCTTTCGAAATCACTTCGTCAAGATCAAAAAAATTAAGAAATTTAGATGTATGATCAACTAAGGATATTATACCCTCACCATCAAAATTTAATTGAGACAAGTTGTAAAGAAGTTCCAGAGGGAGTGTAAGATTTTCTGTATTATAGAAACATCCCACGATTGTGACTTTGGAATGAGACATTAAATATAAGAGATTCAAATTAGACTCAATGGGCTGAACTTGTCTCGAAGTGCTCCTTCTAGTGCCAACCATTGATGGTGCTGGAAATTCATCAACCAAGGGGGTCTCCCCAGTATGAAGTCCCTACTATACCTCACATCATTAGGAGTACAAGCCCCAATTGGGAAATAAGGTTGGTCGCCATTATTGTTAGGAATTTTCCTTCGCTTCAATTATTAACATAATATATTATGCAAAAAATCCTTGAAACAAGAAATTAAGTTGACACTGTGAGGCATACAGTTACAATGCATACATGGTACCTTCATGTAAGAAAATTAATAGTATTATCCTAAAAGATACACATAATAGCATGAAAGAATCATTGGTTAACCTACAAATTAGTTCATAAGACAACACTGATAATACAATCAAGTAACAATTCACATTCAATTAGATGCATACCAAAGATAACAAAATAGTTCATTTTTATCAGTACGTGTTAACATAAAAATACACCACAAATAATGAAATAATAGTGTGACAATCATTCATGACATATGCATGAAAGTGTGCATGCTCTAAGAGATTCATATATTAAGGGAAAATCACAAGATACCTAATTACAATGTTGCCACACTAGCCCTATTAGTGGAACATTAAGTCATCACTTGCTCCTCCAAGGTTAAAAGTACAAAGTCATCTTTCTTGAGGTATGAGGGTGTATTCATAACAAATGTGGTGACTCTTCACCTCCCATGTGAGTCTTGACCTTCCATCATGACTCTTGATCTTCCATGACTTTTCGAATTCCTATGTGACCTTTGAAATTCTAATGACTCTAGAACTTTCTAGTGACTTTTCACATTCCATGTGGGACCCTTGGTGTTCCACACATTTTACATTTTCTCATTTTTGAAAATATGATAATTACATTCCACAAATGATGTGAAAAATTAAATTGACACATATGAGTCTTGTGGTGAAACTTTGTAAGTCAATGACTTGGCAATGATAACATAAGACTTCATTGCAGAAATTTCAAGTTCTTCTCCTTGCTACCATGACTTTGACTTCTTCATTATCAATATTTTATTTTACTTCATATCCACCCTATAAAGGGTCTATATTAGTGTTAAAAACTTCCAAGTTAGCATGGGTTTCCATGTCTTTGTCTTGGTCCAAGGTTCCTTTGTGTCGTTCATGATGGTTCTTTCTTATACTCCTTCATGAGTTCTCTCTTGTAACTCCTACTTGACATATTCCTTAAGAATCACCTTGCCATAATGAGATGGTACACCTGCAAATAAAATACATCATGAAAAGGAAATATTAGTCCAAACATAATCTACTCTACCTTTGCTTGCTTATGCAAGAAGCTAACTATGATATGGAAATGTGAAAAGGATTTGCAAGGAGAAGGACAATAATTTCATAGTTTAAGGCTATAAGGACTGAAGGATGACCTCACTATCCTCTATAACTAAAAAATAAAAATTAGGGAAGGCTTATGAGGGTTCTTCATAGTGGGGAAGTCTAGGAGAAAATGTGATGAGGTTGCTGACTCAAAATGTGTGGTGCACAATTCTCAAGGAAGAGGAGGTAGAGATTGCATAGTTGAGCATCACAGGGGTTGAGGGATGACCTCACTATCCATTATACCTATGCAGTGTGAAATAAGAGGTAGTAAGGGAAAGGTACTACATAGTGGGGGATTTAAATCAGCAAGAGGGATAGGGCTAGCCACCGTAACTCTGTAATGTGCAGCGAGTGAGTGGAAGACTCCAATGCTTGAATAGTTAAGGGTTACAGTGACTTGGAGGTGACCTAATACTCACTATAACTACATATTGTGTGTTAGGTGGCCTACTGGATGAAAGAACTTTGTAGTTGATCAAGTTATCGAGACAAGGAGGTTATTTAAGTCATCATAACTATGAAATGTGCAGTAGTTCAAGAGGAAGCTTAGGGGATTGCATAGTTGGGAATGATAGTGACACAAAGATGACCCACTATCCACTACAACTGGGTTATCCATAATCAAGGGAAGGAATAAATATACACTACGTAGTTGGAAAGGATAAGAATTCATATTGATGGTATAAAATCCAAGGTTTCTCAATGTGCGGAGAGAGGAGGTTGTCTTTGAGATGAGCAGAGTGAACAAGTTCGAGAGGTAAGGTCTTAATAAATAAGACTTAGTAGTGTTCATAGTACTAATCATTTACCTGAAAATTTAATTATGCTCATGAATTGTGCAAGATGTGAGGACATGGATGAACTCAAAAATTAGTTAAGTGTTGGATCAATGGAACAAGGAAAATAATATGATGTAAATAAGTTCCACAACATAATCACACACATGTATACCATGAAAAAAAATCCAAAACCATGAGAATAAGATAAAGATAGAGGTTTCACCATCCAAGGACACTTGGGAATAATTTTAGGCACGATTTGGCACCATGTGATTGGGCCATGTGGAAATCCCTCATTAGTCCACATCATATCCCACCCCTAGCATCTACTTTCCATGTGTCGAGTTATGATGTTGCCATGTCACTTGCTTGCGGGTCCACCTGGTTTACTTAATGGGATTCCATATAATATGTGTGGGTCCCACCATGCCTACTGAATTTTCTGCTATGTGGCAGCCTATGGTATTTCCACGTGGCACCCTAGGTTTAATTTGAATTTGAATTTTTCCTATTTTGACGAAAACATTGACTGGCCGTAACTTTCACATATGATGTTGGATTGTGGTGTCATTTACATAGTTGGAAAGCTCGCAATGATCTCTTTTATATGACCCTAGTTTCATTGAATTCCAAGAATTTTATTTTTGAGCCTTTCTTTGGCACTTTTTAACTTTTGAGCATTTCTAGATCCACCTAGATCATTCCTCCACACCCAGGAACATAATCTGCAATATATTATACTAGCTTTCTTGCACAACAAGTGCCCTCAAAGGCCACACTTCCTTCTCCTTCACCTTTGTTCTTCAAGGCCATAAGTGATGAATCGACACCTACGTCCTCTGAAAAACTGTAGTACATATTTGAAAAATACATGTTCCTTTACAAGACCCTAGAAAAACCATACTTTACAAGAGTTTATAACTCACTTTTGGGTCAATTTTTTACATCAAAACATAATAGAAACCTATAACCCAACTATAAAAAAATAGGCCAAAACATCATCATGTTTTTTTCATAAGTGATGGAAAACACATCATCACTTTTATAATCATTTCAAAATATAAAATTTACAATAATATGGCCATGATAAACTACTTATAAATCCCCATTTCTTACCCAACCATGTTAATGTGTATTCTTCTTGTAGTTGCTTATTTCATCGATAAAATTTAGTGATTTTTCCTTCTTTCTTCATAGGTTCTTTCTAGTCCTCCTTTAGTCGCTACTCTGGATGGAGGTCCCAACATGTGGCTCTCTGATGCCAATTCTTGTTACAATGGCTGCAAAAATTCTTCTTCCTCCAAACCTATTTAACCTTATCCCTCCCCTAATGTGGATAAGGCCTTACATGTCTTGTCTTTTTCCTTCCTTCCATTCTCTTTCAGCACTCAGTTACCACATCGTTATACAAGCCAAAAGAACTAAATAGTTTTCTATGCCATGATTTATGCTCATCATAAATAGTATGCTTGTAATCAAAATGAACTTTATAATATTGAGACTTTTTATACCTTTATTTGGATATCTATTTGGAATCCTCACTCCCATTTGCCAAAATGACTTGTAAACATGATCACTAGAGGCTTTTGAGGTACTCTCAACATCCTTCGTTGTATTAGACTTAACACATGAAGATTCTCTAGTCTCTTTATTTATGAAATAACCCAATTTTTTATGTTGTGATAATTCCACCACTTGGATGGGATTGATAATTCCTTTCCCACTAGGTCCTAGGCCCTTTCCTTCATATCGCACTTTTTTCAATAATCTTGAACCAATTCCTATACTGTGCTTTTCAAAAGCACCTAGATCATCATCATCATGTGAAAATAAAACTAAAGAACTACCAGTAATTTTTACCTCAGTCGTCAATTTTGAAGCAGGCGATGCTGGTTTCACTAAGCCTTCATTAAGCTATAAATTTTCCAAGACCTCTTTTGTTCCTCATATTTGAAGCTGCAATTTGTGATTCTCCTCCTTTGATTTTTATATAAGTCTCATTAATTCAACATTATTCGTTTGAAGTATTTATCTGATCTATTAATTTGAATGATGAGAAGAATATGAAGAAGAAGTATATTCACTCAAAGATGGAGATGGAGCATCAACCTCTTCTCTTGTTCCTCTTTTTCCATTTTCTCCTTATAATCTACATTCATTATATCTACCATGTGTGCCATCCTAAGGAGTTCCTCGTAGAGATATATTTGATCCTTCATTTTCCTTCTTGTTTCACATTCAATCTCTAGTTATCATTCACACTAACAATTTTCACCAACAATAATAATGCTCTGATACCACACTTGATCCATATTTTCTCAGCTACTAGAATTAACCAAGATATTTTACATATGTCATGTTAGCAGAATTGCATGTGAAATAGTACGAAAAACAACATGTTCATACTTTGAAGAAGAGGAAACATAAATGAAACTATTAAATAATAAAAAAAAACAACTTGATAATGGAGTTCACCAAGTGTGGGTTACATCTCTCAGCTTTGTGTCAAGGGTGGGGAGGATTCTTTATTAATTTCTACAAGATGATGATAAATACATGATGTGTTGTTTGTAAATACAAGTAAGAACTCCCTTAATTAGAGTAGTATGTCACTCCATGAGACTCTCTTCTATAAGAACTCTCACTCGTAAAATCTCTCCGTCAACATGAAAAAATATCAAACTCTCACATAAAGTGGCATAAAAGGATCCTCTCAAAAAGTGGAATAAATGCATCTCAAAATAAATTCATCATCTCAACAAAAAACAAATGAACATTTGGAATAAATGCATCTTATACCTCCAATTTCGGGGATGGCCTGAAAATGCACACCTCAATCAAAGAAATGGACAGTTACACAATTGAATTCTTGGTGAAAAAGCGGTTCAAATGAGTATAAACTTGACCCCCTTTAAACGCGATCAAATATGGACCCTCTAGAATCTCAAAGATTCCCCCAAATATTCCTTCCCATGGGTTGACTGGAATTCGGCTGCCTAGATGACAAATCAGATCACACCATCACGTTCCCTGTGAAAAATTGAGAATAATGATTCTAAAATTGGCCTGGTTCTGAAATTGAAATTTTTGGACATCTAGGGAATATTTTATATTCATGAAGATTATATAATGATTATTTTCTACAACTGGTTGAAATTTTTCTTCTCAGATGAGGAAAACAATTATACGGTTGTATTTTATGTGAAATTTTGATTAATTTGAGTATAAACTCAACATAATTCTGACACTGTCAAAATTATGCCTCCAAGGGAATCTTAAATATTACTCAATATTCTCCATAAATAATATTATATTGAATATTTCCTAGCATGCTATAAAAATATTTCTAGAATCATCTTGAGATTCATGTTTTCATTGGCCTTCATATTCCCTCATCTCTCATGTATTCTCCATCATTCTCCATGGTTCCCTTTGAACCATTTAAATGGAATTTAATAAGAAAGTGTGAGGGTGAATAAGACAAAGTGTGAGGTTGGGACATTGGTTGGAATGGTCATCTTAATATACTTGTTGTAGGGGAATTTTTAGGTTCAAAACCCATGGATTCCCAATTTTTCTTTAATATTGTTTTAAAGTGCAATTTTGGTTTTAATATAGTTTTCAAACCATGTTATATATGTTATACATATGTCCATATTCTAACGAATTCAAAACCCATGAGAATAAGACAAAAATAGAGGTTACACCATCAAAGGCCACTTGGGCATAATTTGAGTTGTCATTTGGCAACATGTGAATGAGCCACTTGGGAAGCCCTCATTGGTCCACATCATATGCCACCTCTACTACCTACTTGCCATGTGTCGACTTGTGGTGTTGCCATGTCACTTGGTTGTGGGTCCACATAGTTTGTTGACTGGGATGCCACATAATATTTATGCATCCCACCATGCATGTTGACTTTGTTGCCATGTGGCAGCCTATGGTATTTTCACGTGGCACCCTGTGTTGACTTTGACTTTGACTTTTTCCTAGTTTGAAAAAACCTTTAACTGGACATAACTTTCACATATGATGTTAGATTGAGGTGTAATTTACACCATTGGAAATATTATAATGAGATATTCGATCAGACCCTAGTTTATTTGCATTCCAAGAACTTTTATTTTTGAGTCTTTCGTAGGCACCCTTTAACTTCTAAGAATTTATAGATCCTCCTAGATCAGAATGGTATGTCAGATTCAGAATTTTCCAAAGTAGTGCAATGTAAGGAGGCTAATGATATATGGAATAAGCTTAAAACTTGTTATGAAGGAGAAAATAATGTTAAAGAGGCTGAGCTACAATTGTTTACGCCCCAATTCGAAAGTTTTAATATGGAAGAAGGTGAGGATATTTCTATTTATTTTCTTCAAGTAAAAAATATTATCAACTCTATTAAAGGTATCCTTAAATAAGTCAAGGATGTTTTTTTTGTTAGAAAAATATTGAGATCTCTTCCATCAAGATTCAATCCCAAAGTATCAGACCTTGAATAAATGTTAGGTATGGATAAAATTAACATGGATGTACTTGATGGATGACTGTCAACATATTAGCTAAGGATAAATGAAGTCAAATTTGGAATTAAGGAAGAAACATTTCAAGCACCGATAGAAGGGAAAAAACATGAAAATCAAGCTGATTGAAATTCTAATGAAGAAGCCAAATTTATTAGAAAGATGAGAAGATGAACCAAAAAGTTGAAATATAAGTTCACTTTCGAATTCTTTGAATTTGGAAGAGTAAAAAATTATGCCTCTTATTTTTCTTGTGTAAAAATGAATGGTAGTGTTGACGAAGAAATATTCAAGTTAAAAAATAAAAATAAGAAGCGAGGTGACAAGAACTTGTTCTCAAAAGAAGAAAGTGATTATGATATAAATGAAAGTGTAATTGATAATGAAATAGGTGAAATTACTTTCTTCGATAATATAGAAGAAATTGAAGTAGAAATAAAATATGAAGGACAACATAGAAGTGCACCGGATGAAATAAATACCCTTAGAAGGATGGAGTGTCAATTAATGCAAAAAATTCAAGACGAATATTTAAATGAATAAAAAATTCCTAGTCTCAAGGTTAAACTAGAGGAAGATAAAAGGATAAATGAGTTTTTTTTAGAAAAACTAAATGAGAAGGAATAACTTTTTGGAAAATTATAAGAAGTTGGTCTTTTGAAAGGAGAATTAGAACAACTGTAACACAACTTAAAGCTTCATAAATGTTCTAAATCTCTGGATCATATTCTTAATATTCAAAGATCTCCTCTCATCAAAACATGCTTTGGTTATCAAGAAATTTGCAAGAAATCGAATAATAAATCTCTTACGAGCACATAAAATGAATATCTTCCCAAGAAATTGGATTAAAAATTCATTTTATCCACCAATAAATCTCTTAAATATCACAAGGAAATGATGAATTAGGAAAAGAATATTCATATAAACATTTATAATGATCCTCAACATGATTAACAAGGTACATCTAACTCACAAAAGAGAAGGAATAATATTTAAAGTATGGAACCTTCCATGAAATAAAATATTCACAAAGGATCCTAAGTAGCAATGGTGTTAGAAATCAACAAATGGATGAGTCTCTTCCAATGAAAAACTTTAGAGGATCAAGATCATGCTATACCTCCAGGTATGAAAATCAATTTTTTGGTTATTTCTTTTCATGCACAAAATTTGGCCACAAAACATAGGACTATAGAACCTATGATGTGATTAGGTCTATAGAGTATGATCATATACCCAAGCCCAAACATATGGATAAAGTTAAGTAAATATAACATGAATAATCTATGCTAATGCTAAAGACCAATATTGTATGTTATATATGTCACAATGAAGGACACACAACACATGACTACAAACTCAACTTGACATGGTACAATAGACAAGAACTCCCTACTAACATAAGAATAATCACTATGGGATGTAGAATGAGATAGTGATAATAAGGTTAGATCTCACCCTTCAGATATAAACCTTTGGTGAAGGATTCTTCAAGATTATAATTATTTAAATTGGAACATTAAGAAGCAATATTATGTTGGAAGAATGATTGTTTATAGCAAGAAGTTATTGGTGTGAAGGAAACAATATGTAAATTGGAGAAGTAATGAATAATAGCAGAGGGAGATTCACAACTAGTTTCCATTTGCAGACTATTAGTAGAAATTTACAAGTGAAATCACTTTCAAGTATTATTGAAATAAATTTTGAAGAATAAAGAGTATTCATGAAGGAATCTTGGGCATAAGGAGAGTAGTTATGAGTAAGATAAGTTGATAAATTGTGATCCATAAGTATTGTGAGAATTGATTTAATAATGGATTTATGTAGCTGATTTCTTGACGGTGATACCTAAAATGTAAAATAAGTACATGGATAATGACAAAAATAAAGGAGAGTATGAATACAATATGACAATAGTATAGAGATAAAAGTTATAAATATAAGATAGAAAAAATATTTTCAAGGAAATATGTTTTGAAAAAGGGAATATTCATGTATAAGGAAGCATGGTTTTAGGGTGAGACTCTACCAGATCCAAAATAAATTTAAGGAAAATTTGAAGAGCATAAATCACTCATGCATAAAGAAATAATAGTTTTATGGGGAGACTCCATTTATAATAGGATTAGGTCCACCCACAAACATGGAAGCATTGGTAAGCAACCATGTCCCTTTCCCATTGATGTCAAAAGTGGGGAGAATACAAAAATTAAAAGATATTGTTAGCATTATATTTTTTCAAAGTTTGGTCACCATTACATTTGTGTATTTGATCCTCTGGTGTCCCCTTAGCCTGTGGTTGAAGGCCCTGGAGGGTTAAAAATTGTGTCAAAATTTTAATTTTTTTCAATAAGATCCAGAAGTTTGAGTCAAAGAGTATTTTTTTGTGTCTTAGAGTAATTAGGGTAAATCTTGTTCTCAATATGTCTTTAACTACCCTGAGTAGTTAAGGCCACAGATTCAGTTTAAGAGTATTATTTATCCATAATGATATCTTCTTAATTTGAATTATCCAGGTTAAGCATAAAATGTCAAAATCATCTGCTATTTCAAGAACAACATGAAATTGCTACCTTTTCTGAAAAGTAGCATTTTTATTAGAAATTGTATAAGGAGCCGAAAAGGCACTACTAAGGTGAATAGGCACTACTCTTTTCAAACAATTGAAGGTCTTCTAAAAAAAAGGCGCTATACTTTTCGAACATATCCATTGCAGGTTGAAGGTCTACTAAAAAGGAAAAAAAGGTTTGCTATTCTAACTGCTAAACTTAGAAAATGTGCCAAGTACGCTACTCATTAAATAAGAAGTTCAGAACAAAAGTACAAGTATCAATTAGTGAATTATTTGGTGGAGTGAGTTGGAACCTAAAAGAAAATAAATCAACTTCATGTCAACTAGCCTCACTGAAATCAAGGGAATGTAGAGACCAAGGGTCTACATTTACTGTTTCCCATAACTATTTACCTTGAGAAAACTATAGTTCAAGGTTATCTTCCAGCAAGCTCTTAGGGCTTCATGGTTTGCCTCTGTTCATTTTTTATAGTTGTTCATCAACAATTGAATGAAATTTTAGTAAAATATAATGGAAAAAAGAAGTAAGCTAAACCACTTGGAAATCTCTAATACATGGTTCGCTGACCACTGTACAGAGGCACAATTTCAGGCAGCTAGATTGTATTTTTTTTTGAAGAAATTATGAGGGGAAAATGTTACGGTTGCTCAAGAATTCATTGAATCCTTTAACAGAGAGCAGGTTGAGCTAGGGTCTTGGAATTTCAAGATATTAGAAACTATCATAACATGAGCTACCCAGTTGTTGACTTCAGGTGAGTCATGGCTTAAGAGAATTTTTTTTTTTTGCAGAGTATTTAAATGCATAAATTAAACCTAAAAATGAAAATTTCAATTGGACTCCTACCATATATTTTTCCTATTTTAAGCCTAAATGGCAGGGAGTTATCATTACATTCCAATGTTATAACACCTGCGAGGACAGGTTCTCTACAATTCATCATTATCAAATGATATTTTTATCTCATATTTTGGGCTCTAGACCTATGAACCTCCCTTTATTGCTTTACAAATCACTGATGAAAATGTCTTAGAAGATACAACGAATGCCAAATTATTCACTCCATAAGCTTGATCACCTAGGGTTAATTAAAATGTTGGTGGTATATCATTTAAGGAAGAGCAGAACCACATGGAACAATTCTAACAGATGAGGGTTTCAATGGGATTGATTCAAGAAGAAAAGTGGGAAGGCCTTCAAAACAGATGACCCAGGTGGAAGATTCAAACCCTACAACTATACTGACACCTTTACAAGCTAACCAAGCTTCTTCTCCATCAAGCAGACATACAAGAAGCTCAGCTAGAATATCTAGAGTTGAAGCTAATTTTCCTACACCTATAATGCAACCAACAAGTAAGGTCTATACCAGAAGGAAAAGGTTACCTAATGAGCCACAAACCCTAGAGTCTTTTTGGCAAGAAAATGAAAGTAGCTGTAAACAAAAGGTCACTCCATTTGAGAAGAATTTTGTTTCTAAAGACAAGGAAGAAGTGGCTTCCTCTTCAAGAAATAAACATGGAAGAAGGTTGATTCTGTCAGAAGGATCTCCAGTGAAATCTAGTAGTGTGGAGAATGTCACCCCTAAAGTATTCACACAAAGCCTTGTTTCAGGGTTTAGAAAGGAGAGGAAAGAATTTGATGTGCCTCCAGTAGCAAAGGAACCAACAATAGCTCAGGTTTATTCGCCTCCAAGTTCATCAACTAAGGGAAAGAGGAAAGAAAAAATCCAGTCATACTCATCATTATAAGAAGAGAGTATTGAAAAAGAGGTTGAAGATGAGCAACATAGAAGATTTATTCATGGAAGAATAAGGCCTTCATATATTATTAATCCATATAGTCAAAGACCTCATGCCAAAGGAAAAAATAAGCTTAGGATAACTAGAAAGCTAATAGCTAATCCTGCTCTCAGAGATGAGATTATAAATATATAGGAAAATCCAAAAAATGATTCAATGAAAAAGAAGGCTCAGAAGAAGAAACAAGAAGAAAAGAGAAAACGAAATAAGAAGGTCAATAAGGAAGAATGTCTTAGGTTCGTGTCTTCTGCATTAGATTCCTTATGTTGAATATCTAAAGAAAAGAAAATATGAAGATCAATATTATTTTGGGCCTATTTATAGAGTTATCAGAAACTGCTACATTTTCTAAGAGGTAGCTCTTTGTTTTGATCATAAGAAGATATAAGGGCAGGTTGTTTTGGTCTCAAGGGATGAAATTAGATGGTGAATAAGTATATGATGCTTCAGTGGTAATATTTTCCTCTTCACAAGCAATCATTATCTAGTGAGTTGTCTTCCAGGTGTCACATTCCATTAATTTCCGTTGCACTTTTTGTGGATAAAGATCTAAGTCACATTCAGTTAGTAAATGTTGCACTTTTTATGGAGAAAGATATTCCAGAAATGAAGGAAAATTTAGCCACCTCAGCTCAACAAGTTCGACTTTCATATTATGAAGTTCTATTTTCATAATTTTGTAAGCCAAATATTTTATATCAAATTGCCTTTCTACTTTTTTAGATAAACTTTAAATGTCTTTCTATATTTAGAAAGTTGTAATAAAGTTCCTACAATAGACTAGATGAAATTGTGGATCTTCAATAGTTTACCTTTTTGTATATATATTATGAAAATAAATGAGAGAAGGTTTGTGAGTTGTCAACTCATTGCATCCTGAGTTGTGTACTTTTTGAGCTTATAATATTTAGATACACTCATGAGTATTTACGAATTTTTTGATATGTGTATTGTGTAATTTTCTTATGTGTTTCCATATCTTACAATTTCATTTCCAAATTGTAATATATATATGTTATCTCATGTTTTCTTCATTCTTACAATATATAAATGCATGGCTATCTATTTTTATCAGTCTTGTTTTACAATATTTCTTGATAAGATGTGTACGGTAAGCCTATTCATAAGCGTTCCCCGTGACATAAATATTTTAGATGTGCGATGATATTCTTATAAGTCTTGTAAAATATTTATTTCATTAATACATTATAGGTCTAGAACCTTTTGTTATCCTTTAATCTAATCAATGGAATTCTATGCTATAGACCCATTGTTCTTTTTATATTCTCCTAACAATTAGATTACAAACTTATCTTTGCTACCACATCTAACACTAGTACCCCCATATGTGTGAGTGATTTATCTATTCAAAATAATTTTTTCCAGTGTGCGAGAACTCCAACCACCTTCCAAAACGTAATCCAACTATAAGAAAATCCCTTGAGCTTAAGATGTGTCTCGTTAGGCATTTGATACAATCCAAGTGTTGATTCCACTGCTAACATCTTTGGGTGCGTCTGTCATGAGACGAAGATCCCAAACTCAGTATTCTCCCAAGTTTCTTGCATGAATGCCTCGTACTATTTTTTAATGGTGAATAAAAACTAGTCAATTGTTTTTATTGTAATTAGTTCACCAGACAACTCCACAACAAGGACTAGGGGTTTCAAGAATGCCTACTAAAAGGAGAATCAGAGATCACCTCTTGTGACTCTATTCTATGATCTAGAAATATCATAAAGCATGCAAGAGGGATACAAAAAAAAACTGAAGCTACATCACATCTAGTGATAAAAGTGCATTCAAATTATATTCCCAAAGAAAAGGTACCAAAATCTATTTTAAAAGCAAATCAAGTTTTAGTTTCAAAGAATTCTGTAGAAAGTTCAGATCAGTCCTCAATTATAGATTCTACTGTAATATCTCAAGTTGAAACTACTTGTATATAAGATAAAATAAATGATGTTAGCTTATATGCAGCTAAAAGTACCCCTCAGTAATCATTTAGTAAATCAGAGATAAGCGTTACTCCAGAGAAAGAAGAAAGATCAGAGGTTTTAAGTTTCAGTGAAAAGAATCAGGAACCATAATCCTTTGTATTTATAGAAAGGGAATTAGAACATGTATTAGAGATTGCATCCTTCTTATATAGGGCTATTCTAGCTAAAGAAGATATTAAAATAGTTTTAAACTTTCTTCAAACTCATCCTGAATATCAGTCCTCTCTTGACCCACTACAGGAGTATTCTCACATGTTGCAAAACCCATCTATTGGCTCCTCCTCTTCTCATCAAGGAGAAGGTAATTTTCTTGAAAATTCAACCTTTAGTGTCTCTGAATTTTTATCTCAACAGAATAAAATTGAAGTTTCCCAAATCCTTCAAGAATCTACATCTAAATCTAATTCTCCTTGAGAGGTCGAAAGAAAATTCTCTTGTGTTTATTTATTCGATAATCCATTGTTCTCAGCTCAAGAGCCTGACGAATAAACCCAAGAAAAAACACAGATTCCAAAGACTACAATTTCAAGCACTCAAACATCTGTATCAGCAAGTCATTTGCTAATTGTACCTCAGCAGGTCATGGCTCAACCTCCTCCTACAAGAATGCAACAGATTTTTGCTGAAAGATATGCACAGCTTGTTTTCCCTCAAACTTTGTATGCCCTTCCTCAAGGGGATTATCTGAAATTTTTTCCCACATATACTGGGGAGGGAGAAGGAATATTTGATGAAGAGAATTTATTTTCATTTTATGGCTATGATGATAACCAAAACACTAGACATGAATATGTTTGGTTGAGACTCTTTGTTTAGAGCTTAGATGGATAAGCTCGTAAGTGGTTCAGAAATTTACCAGCAAATTCAATAACAAGAATAGATTCTTTGGAGGATGTGTTTGTAAAAAAATGGGGTGGCCATAAGGATTATTTGTATTACCTTACAGATTTTTATGCTTTAAAGAAGAAGACTGATGAGTCATTAGTAGATTTTGGAAAAATATTCAAAAAAATTTATCAAAAAATTCCTATAGAAGTCAAAAATCTTCAAACTACTACTATGAAAATCTTTGCCAATGCCTTAGACTCCAAGTTTTCATTGTAGTTAAGATCTTAGAAGCCACAAACATTGATAACTATGTAGTAGGATACTATTAGAGTGCAGTCAAATGTTTTTGCATCAAATAAACTGAAAATAAATATAGAGGATGAACATCCAAACGTCCACTCTTGCTCCTGACTCAATAAATATAGAGGATGAACATCCTACCATCTACATGGGGATCTCTGTCCAAGATCAAAACGATGATAATTCCCCACCTTTTTATCTTTCAATCAATATTCATAACAAGCTACTCCATAACTTCCTATTAGATTCTGGGGCTTCTCACAATCTAATGACTAAGAAAGTGATGGACGAATTAGGACTGGAAATAACTAAATACCATGATCTTTACACATTTGACTCTAAAAGGGTCAAGTGTTTAGGAGTAATCAAAGATTTTGTAATCTCCCTTTCCCAGCTCCCCATGAAAAGAGTCTAGTAATGGACATAGTGGTTGCAGACATACCTTCTAGGTTTGGAATTCTTCTTTCTAGATCTTGGTCCAAAAACTTGAGATACACCCTTCAAATGGATATGACCTATGCCACTATCCCATTATTCGGAGGATAATTTAGGATATTGTATAGGAAAACACAAATGAATTATATCATAAGTGATCATAAAAACCCCTCAAATAATCCTATATATGTAGAGGAGGAGTTACAGTCATCCATATTAGACCTTGTTGCTGATGACAATAATTTTCAGTCTGAACTTAGGAAAAACCAGAATTTACAAGTCATCAATGAGCAGAATTTGGAAACAGGGAAAATTTGGAAATTATATTTTGATGGAGCCTCATCACGAGAGGGATCAGGGGATGGTATAGTTCTTATTTCTCCCACTCAACAAGTAGTGACCTTATCATACGAATTACAATTTTTCACTACCAACAACACTGCTTAGTATGAGGCCCTTGTTTTGGGTATGAAAGCAGCAAAAGAGTTAGGAGCTGAGAAGTTGGTTGTTTTTGGTGACTAAAAATTGGTGGTATAGCAGGTGAGAGATAATTATCAAGTGAAAAAATTAAAATTAAAAAACAACAAAAATGAAGTGTGGGATCTAATTGAACATTATTTTTCAGCATTCAATTTAAGTTATGTTTCCAGGGAAGAAAATGAAATGGCAAACTCATTGGCCATAGCTGGAAGTAATTTTAAGGTTCCTTTTAATGTTAAAGAAACGTATGATGTCCAGATAAAAAATAGACCTTTGATTCCTGAAAATATCAAATACGGAAAGTATTTGAAGATGATAAAGAAATCCAAAATTTCTTGGAATGTGTAGAGGGATTTTCAGACATTCAGATTGATAATCAGCAAGACAAAGTTCAAAGTTAGAACAAGAAGCCCTTTAAAAATACTATAGCTTGAAAAGATATTATTGATCTAAAAACAAAATTTATTCCTAAAGGCTTGGTTCCTTTAGAGAGGTTGTTCTACAATAATGATGTCTTTTTAAATCCAGATAGTAAGACAGATGGAGAGAATACAATTAACTGCAATATTGGTACAAAAAATGAGCCTATATGTGTTAAAGTTTCGAAATTTATTATAAAAGAAAGTAGAACTAATTATGTTAATATCTTGAGGAAATATTCATAAATTTTTGCATGGTCCTACAATGATTTAAAGACATATGAAAAAAGTATAATGAAACATAAAATTCCTCTCAAACAAAAGCAAAAATTGTAGCACAGAAGATAAGACATATTAATCCCATGTTACTCCCTATTATTGAAAATGAAATAAGGACGATGTGGGAAGACAAAATAATTCTACCCTTGAGATTTTCCAATTGGGTAGCTAATATAGTCCTAGTTCCAAAGAATAATGGTGAAATTAGAATTTGCATCGATTTTCGCAATTTGAACTGGTGTTCGCTAAAGGATAATTATTCTTTACCCAAGATGGACCATGTTTTGTAGCAAGTAGTAGGCTCAAAGAGCTTGTCAATGATAGATGTTTTCTCGGGGTATACTCAAATATCATTTGATAAACAAGACAGGGAGAAAACAAATTTCACTACACCATGCAGAAAATTTATGTACAATGAGATGCCTTTCATTTAATGAATGCAGGTGCAACGTTTCAATGGGAAATGGATATTTCCTTTGTGGTGGAAAATGATAGATATATAGTCATTTACTTGGATGAAATTACAATCTTTTCAAAATCTGATGAGGATCATTTAAAAAATTTGGAGCAAGTGCTTAATAAGTGTAGAAAATTTGGTTTATCTTTGAAACCAAATAAGTCATGCTTTGTTGTTCAAGAGTGAAAACTACTGAGGCACATAGTGATAGAAAATGGTATTTGTATTGACCCATGGAGAGTTGAAGCTATACAGAAAATTGGTTTACCTAGAAATAAGAAAGAATTACAGTCATTCTAGGGTAAAATTAATTTTTAGAGGCATTTTGTTCCGAGCTTTGTAGAATTAATTAAACTTATAAATTCATTACTAAGGAAATGTAGAATTCAAATGGCAAGATGAATAAAAAAAAATATTTCATAGCAATCAAATCTTCCCTGACTGAAGCCTCGATGTTAATAAGTCATGATTTTGAGAAGGATTTCCTTACTTTTCCATATGCTTCTGAGGAAACTATTGTAGTAGTTTTACTAGAAAAGAACAAAGAAGGTTTGGATCAACCAATTTATTTTTTTAGCCATGTTTTAAGAGATGCTAAGTAAAAATATATCTTGATTGAAAAAACATATACATTGGTAAAGGCTTTAAAGTATTTTTGGGTTTATGTTCTACATTCTAAAGTCATTTATTTTGTGCCAAATATCATTGTGAAGGATGTATTGTTGTAGCCAGATACAGTTGGTGGGAGGAGAAAAAGATTAAAAAAATTTATGGAATTTGATATTGATGTCAGACTTACCAAGCTGATAAAGTGACATGGCTTAGCCCGCTTGATGCCAGAATCAAATCACAAAGCTCTAAATCTGAACATGGAGGTAGTTGAAGAAATAGATAAACAAGGTATATCTAATTATCCTGAAATATTTTATTCCAGTTGGTATAAGGATATAGTGTACCTTTTATTAAATCTCAATTGTCCTTAAGAAATGGAAAAATAAAAGGAAAGAGCTTTTAAGCTGAAGGCTGTTAAGTATTGCATAATGGAAAACAATCTTTATTGGAAGGATCCTATAGGAATTTTGTTGAGATGTGTAGATGAAGTTGAGTCACAAAAAGTTATTTCATAGATACATGCAAGGGTGTGTGGTGGCAATTTATACTGGAAATTTACCACAAATAAAATTCTAAGAGCTGGCTATTATTGGCCAAATATTTTCTCTGATTTTTTGCTAAAGTTAGGGCTTGCAATGAGTGTGAAAAGTTTTCCAGTAAGAAGAAGCTACTCCCACTACCTCTCATTCCCATTTCAGCAGACACCCATTTCAAGAAGTGGGGGTTAGACTTCATTAGTGAGATTCATCTGCTATCATCAGGACATCACATGTGTATTATTACATCGACGAACTATTTCACCAAGTGGAATGAGGCCATTCCAACTAGGAACACCACTGACAGGGTAATAATTAAATTTATGTTGGAAAAATTTATGTCTAGATTTTGTTTCCCTCATAAGTTGGTGACTGAACATGAAAAGGCTTGTAAATCATCCAAGATGAATAATTTATTTTAGAAATATAATATTGATTTGACTCATTCTACACCTTATTACCCCTAAGGTAATGGCTTAGCCAAGTCATAAAATAAAATCCTAGTATTAAGAATATAATGCCAAAAATTAAATGAAATTGGGATACTCAGCTAGTTCATGCTCTTTGGGAAGATAGGGTGAGTAGCACGAAATCAATTGGAGTTGCTCCCTTTCAAATTTATTATGGTACTAATGTTGTGATGCAATTACGGTTGGAACTCCCTATTATGAAGGTTTTATAAGATGAAATTGATGATTCAAATCCTATCCAGAGAAGAATGCCGCAACTTATAGAAGTTCATCTAATTCGGGAATCCCTGATGGAAAAGGTACAAAAATAAAAAAAATAAAGTGAAAGTTGTTTTGGAAAAAAGGGCATACCAACATGTATTTCAAGAAAATTATTTGGTACTATGCTGGGATGTGAGAAGAGAAGATCATGGAAAGCATGGTAATTTCGACAACTTGTGGTTTGGGCTACTAAAAATTTCTCAAGTGCTAGAGAACAACACATTTTTGTTGAAGCATTTAGATGATGATCAATTTACTGGGGGTCTAGTCAATGGTCATTTTCTCAAATGGTTTTTCGATTGTTAAGTCAGTCAGTCCTTCCATTGCAAATATCGAGAGTGTTATTTCAATAAAAATCCATGCCTAATGGTATGTGTCTATAAATAGAGTCAAGCTCAAGTTCAGTAAATGAAAAGTCAATTAGTTTCACTAATTTGAGAAATTATAAAAGTCCTCAAAGTTTAAGGCACTGAATCTACAATCCTTGAACCCTCGCAGGGAGGACTTCATCCCAAATAGGAGCCACTATTAGCACTATATTTTTTCAATGTATGTTCACCATTTCATTTGTGTCTTTGATCCTGTCTTGTCCCCTTAGCCTGTGGTTGAAGGCTGTGGAGGGTTAAAAATTGTGTCAAAAGTTTTATTATTCTCAATAAGATCCAAAAGTTTGAGTCCAAGAGTTTGTTTTTGTGCCTTAGAGTAATTAGGTTAAATATTATTCTTAATAATTCTTCGAATACCTTGAGTAGTTAGGACCATGTATTTAGTTTAAGAGTATTATTTATCCATAATGATATCTTCTTAAATTGAATGATCCAAGGTCAAGCATAAAATGTCAAAATCATCTGCTATTTCATGAACAATAGAAAATCGCTACATTTTCTAAAAAGTAGCAATTTGCCCCAAAAAAATTGGTTTAAAAAAGAAACACATAAATTGTTACCTTTTCTGAAAAGTAGCAATTTTCTCAGAACTTGTATAAGGAGCAGAAAAGGCACTATGTAGGTGACAAGGAACTACTCTTTTGGAACAATTAAAGAACTACGTTGTCAAGAGGGCCGAAGTTGTAGCCTGCTTCTAGGTGATGGAATATATCTCACAATTTATGGAAATAATCTCTCCAAAGTGAGGGGATTCTCCCTCATCAGATTCGAGGTTGAAATAATTGGAACTTCCTTCCTCCACTAGATCTACCTAGCTAGACTGCAGAATTCATGGAGGAAATACTACTGCATGGAGGTATAAACTGATGACCTGATGCCAGATATCAAAATGCTGCTCCTGGAAGACTAAAATGGAAGCATAAGATGAAAGGATAAACCATCCACTGGTTTCTTAGTTGAAATGCTAATAACTTCCTTCCTCCTTTCAAACCCTCAGACAAGAATGCATAATTTCCGAAGTTGTATATGTAGAAGAGAGGGGCTGAATGTGGCACCAATGTAAGATGATGAATAGCTGGTCAAAATAACCTTCCTAGAGTAGGCACTCGAAGTCTCCCATGGGTAAGGCTGGGATTCCTGTTTGGGAACACCTGTGTGCTAAACAACACAACAGACTTGGCTAAACAACTGAAGCATGCAAAAAATGTAAAAATAAAATAAAATTTCAAATGTAAGACTAATTTTCTTTGTTGCCCTCATATTCCTTATGTGGTTGTGAGCCTTCCCTAGTCTTGGCCCACCTCATAATTGCGTTGCACATGTGGCCACTAGTCTCCATGAAGACTACGTTGTCTCTCCATGATCTCCATGATCTCTGCATTTATTTTCCACTCCTCCATCGTGTGTGCATTTAATGCACCACTTCCTCCATCACTGCATCATTAATGCTCTATGATATTACTTTTATTCCTCCACTATCTCCATCATCTTCCTCATTATCTCTCCATAATCTCCACTCTTCCTTCATTAATGAGCTGCTCCACTACTCCATGATTTTGATCTACTATCTACTAACCCACATTCACACATAAAAAGTGGATTTTATTCATCTATGTGGTTTATGGGCCCCTCCACCCTTTTATTTACTTAACTAGGTAAGAAAAGTAAGAGCTCTAATATTCCAATTAACTGATGGAAAATTGGGAATATTATAGTCCTCACCGCCAAAATTTTTCTTGTCCTAAAGCAACTACAAAATTGAATGCTACAAAAATCATCCTCCCTGCAAATGGTATCCTCATATGGAAAGGGCTCCCCATATGCTCCAATGTGTAATTAATTCCCAACTCCATAACCACCTCTCTAGAATGTCTAGAATGGCTTCCAACTGTATAGCTAGATGCCTCTTCTCATCACTGAACCTCCCAGTGGAAACCATCTGTTGTTTCAGAGCCTCTTCTCTGGATGAGAAATATTAATTGAAGTGTTTCCTCCCCCCAAAGGAAAGTGCCAACTCATGAACCATCCCTCCCACCCATGCTACGTGGAGTAGGATCTGCCTCTCCATGCTCCCATCATTGGCCCTATTGGCCCTGCTTACTCCAATCATCATCTCAACACTGTGAAAAATAGGAAACAGAGACATATGGGTTGACATGTGAAATGTTGAAACATACTCTCTCAATAAGAGCCACAACAGAAATGCCTCCTGCTGCCTTACCACCCCATCATCATACCAAGTATGGTGGTCATACTCTCCTATCAGAAGCCAGCAGAGTAAGGCCTCCTATTGCCATTCCCCTCCTCATCATGCAAGGTATGGGAGAAAATCAGCCTATACTCTCCCAAGAGTAACCAAAGCAACAATCACTCTTGCTGCCACCTCACATCATCATCATGCAAGTCATGGAGCAACAACATACTGATTGACATGTATAATGTCACACCAACACAACATAACCAAGCTCCCTGCTGCCTCATCATGCAAGTGCCATGAAATTTCCCAAACAATAACATACCCATTGACATAGGATATGTCATTTGATGCTCAAACTCTCTCAAAAGTAGCCAACACAACCATGCCTCCTCTTGCTGCATCACCTCAGTACTATGCAAGGCATGGAACATACCAATCTAAAATGTCAGGTGGTAACCATACTTACCTAAGGGAAGCCAACGCAACCATGCTTCTTGCTGCCCTGTGTCATAGATTTGCAAGTAGTTCACTAACTAGTTGCTCATCATCCTCATCCATAAATCCAACTGTGGGTGATGACTCATATCATGTGTTGGGTCTCAGTCTAGTCTCCTAAACTGAGCTAATTTAATTGTCAACCAGGATTTGTAAACTGCTGAAGTGAAGTGTACCATATGTACCTAGGTGCTTGTTTCCTAATGCGTTGTGTGCAGTGTTTTGTGATGTTTTTGGTCTTTTATGTTGATTTATGATGTTTTTGGTCTTTTGGTGTTTTATGTTTACAACGAAAGTTCCTAGAAAACTAATGGAAAGAAATTGGTGGTCAAAAACACAGTTGAGCCTAATGTATGGATTGGCAAATGCAGTTGGATACAAAATCTGAACTATGACTAGATAGAAACAAAAGCTTGATAATGACTTTTTAGGCAGATGACACAAACTAAACTTGAGAAATTATCATTAAATATGCAAATCCTCTAACTAAACAATTAAACACTAATGATGCAATACTCTGTCCTAAGCTCTTTTATTCTATGATTAATTCCTAGTTCTATTCTGCAATTTAATTGAATGTCACAGAACTTATACTCAAGAAGTTATTGGATTCCAGTTCAAAGTAGTTCTTTTGAGGAAGAGTTCTGTTTATAAAAATCATGAGGAAATTGCAGAGAGGTTTCAGACCTTATAGTGATTTTCTCTTCTGTCCCTATGGCTATGGATCTGTTGTAGTTTTTAGAACAAGAAGGTGTTTTGTGAATAATGAAGGCTGTCTTGTTAATCTGTTGTGCAAAGGATGACAATGTGAATATGAAATGCAAGTGCAATGAGTTAATCGAAGAATGAATCTAAGATGCTTCTAAACTAGAACAATGTTGAACTATAAGTCATCATCAAACTTGAAATGAAGTAACTGAACGTGAATTAAATGCAAATGAAACTCCGGAGCATTCTAACTAACATGCATTATGCTATGAAGTTACACAATCTGTTTGTTCATCATTAGTGATATTTTGGAAGAGTTCCTTCTTTTGGAAGGGATAGAACAATTCTAACTGTGTAATTGTATGCAATTGAAAACAAATGAACAGAAAGAAAATGAAAAACTAAGTTACCACATCTATATCCTACTCGTCATTATGATATCTTGGGCAAGTGTTTAAGAGTAAGAACAGAGATCATACTTAGTACAAACAAACAACTAAATCTTTCATTATCACGGTCATGTCTTGAACTTCTTAAGGATATATTGGAAGAATTTCTTATTGTGGAAGAGTGATTAGAACAAGTGTGACTGTGATAGTGAATAGCAAAAACTACAACTAATTCCTACAGTACTATAGCTATTCATCATTCATTGTTATGATCTATTGGAAGAATGTCTTCTTGTGGAAGAACTGGAATGAATATAACAAAGGTATCCAGTTAAAAACAAATTACAAATTCGACTCCTATCCTACAATACCATAGTCATTAATCATTCATCATTTTGGTCTTTTGGAAGAGTGTCTTCTTGTGGAAGAGCTGGAACGAATATGACTACAGTAGCTAGTTAAAACAAATAAAAATTTAACTCCTATCCTACAATACCATAGTCATTAAACATTCATCATTTTAGTCTGTTGGAAGAGTGTCTTCTTTTGGAAGAGCTAGAATGAATACGACTACAGTAGATAAAACAAAACAACTACCAATTCAAATGCAAAACGTAAAGGCAGCTAGGAAAACTTATCTAGTTTACGCAAAAGAAATCCGTGCAAGAGGCAGTGGGCCTCTACACTCGACTCGCATTCAACTCCAAATTAAATCACGCTTCAAAATAACTTTGTCTGCTCCATTAACGATGCAATAGTTTGAACATAACACTCTGTGTCTTCAAGGACGTAACACAGAGTTTACACAAAATCTAGCAGCCAATCTAACATAAAATCTCTAACTAAGCTCTCGGTCTACTCAAGAGTTTATAAAGTAAATGAAAGTAACAATAATTACAACAATTTTGGAATAATGTCTTTCCTTATCCGAATCATCTTAGGAGTCTTTGAGGTGGTTACGTGAAGAAGAAAAGACTTCTGGACTGAGACAGTCCTAGTAGGAGTCTTCCTTCACAAATGTGTTCCCACGTGCATAACCGTACCCAGAATTCATTTCCTCTTCCATGATGAGCAACAAACCATGTAGACACGACGTGAATCATGCCCATATGTGGTTTTCCTCAAGAGGCCACCTGGAACATACTCAAACATGAAGGTATCTGCAGAATCGCCGGTTAGCTACGGAATGTCTGCATTCTGCAGCTAGTTCCGGTCAAAATGCTTAACAATGGCAACAATCAAAAAATTCAACAAGTGAGTCATGTAAACCATTCTAGAAGTAATTTTAACTATTTTTATTGATCAATTGGGTTTAAAATAGAAATGGACAAGTGAAAATGAGGTAAAATGAGGTGAAGGAAAGCACAATTTTGAGGCTCAACATACCCCCCACCGTCGTCTCGCATGTCCTCATGCAAATTATCCTATGAATTCGCAGGCTTCGTGCTGCACATCTAATCCCTTCTTTCTCCTTTCGTCTGAAAGCTAGAGGCCTTCCGGGTTTCCCGATCACAAGTTTGAACCTGAGGTTGGTGAGTGCCCTGATTAGCTTTTTGTTCCTTGTCTTCAACTTCTCATTGGTCTTCTCCACCTTGTCTATATGCAAGGATAAGGTTGAGTTCATATCAGTTTTGAGCTTGATTTGATCCTTGAGAATTTCATTCTCGTTTTTGATATGTCTATTCAGCAATTCCAACTCATATCTATCCCTCCTTAATATATCTATTTCAGACAGTGGAGGACTGGGGGTTCTCTCTCTGCTTTCTGAAGCTCTCCTCTCCAAAGTTTCCACATAGTCATAAATTTCCTATTGAGCGGGATCAATTTCAGGGGTTCCTTCATAAAAATCCTCTTCATCATCCTCTTCAATGGGTGTTTCTTCATCTTCTATATTGATTACCCCTGTTTGTTTGATTGGTGTTTTCTTCAGTTTTCCTTTTAATCTGTGGCTTCTCCTAGGCTGAGAGGATCCCTCTCCTTTATCTGTGACAGATTATTTGATTATCTTTTCTTCCTTAAGTTGCCTCTTGATTCGAGTCAACTTCTCCAAAATGATTTCCTCACTGCTCTCTTGAAATGGTTTGTCAATTTCAACTTTTGAAGTCCTCCATTTCCTACTTCTCTTTGTGGGCTGTGGTTCAGGTGATGGTTCTTTTGCTTCTTCAAAATGATTTCTTATTAAGAAATCATCCCATGTATCATTTTTTTTAGCTAGATGATGCTCAATCAAAATTTTGACCAAACCATGATGATACAGAGTTGTCTCTAAAAATTGAATTCTTCTCTGAACACAGGAAGCCATCTTCTTCAGACTTTGATGCAAGAAATATGGTAGATTTAAATCTTCTCCTAGAAAATGCATCATTAGTCTAATGTGGTAGACATAAAATGTCCCATATCTACCCTCACATGTAACAAATTTTTGTAAAAGAAGTAGTATGTTTCTCCATTTGCTTTTCAATGCAGTACTGGGAATTCCTTTCTTGAATACACTAACATCCATATTTGGTGATTTTAAAATTTGTTTCCAGGAGTCATTATGGAATTCCCTATTTTTAAACCATCTCTCCCCAGTTCTGGACAATCCTGTAGCCTCTGCTATAAAAACTTCAGTGACAGTAAACTTGACATCCCCTATTTCAACTTTGGTTCCTTGGAATGATCTGGCAAATGTTTTAGTGACTTCCTTATGGAAGCCATTAAATTTTTCCAAAAATTGAAGCCATCCTATTTGTTGTAACATTTCCTTGCATTGTGGGTAACCTTCTAAATATTTTGAACCCACAGGCTTAGTCCTTACGATGAAACCCATGATTTTTTTTTTTTTTTCAATATCAAATTAACACTCTTCTCTACCCACAAAACAATGGCTTTTACTTTCAGATTAAAATGGCTTCAATCTCTAAATGAAAATGGCTTCAATTTTTAGAATGACATACCTCTGTTTTATAGTAGCAACAGCTTCAAAACCTCTGGTTGATATGCTTCTGTTTGATCATGAAAGCAGTCTCAAATTTCAAACTGATATGTATCTGATAGACAGTGAGAGATGGCTTCAGATTTCTTTTTGTGCAATACCTCTGGCTCTTAGTAGCAAAAGACTTCAAATTCAACGCTGCAACATCTCTGTCTCTGGTAACATAGACTTCAACTCAACACTACAACGTCTCTGTCTCTGTAACACAGACTTCAACTCAACATTACAACGTCTCTGTCTCTGGTAGTAAAAATCTTCAAACTCAATCACTATAACACCTCTGTCTCTGGTAGCAAAAGACTTCAATTTTAACACCTCTGTCTTTTGATAACAACATACTTCTAACTCACACTGCTACAATTCTGAGTTTATAGTGAAAATGCTTCAAATTCCGTCCACAGTGATATGCTATCTGCCAACGGTATTAAGTGGCTTTGAGTCCTCACACTGTTATACTTCCAAATTTACCTCTTCTGCTCTGCTCTGCGTTTACAATGCTCAATGCTGTTCAAACTGATATCCTTTAGCTCTGCTCCTGGTGATAATAATATCTCTGTCTTCAGAATGGAATACCGGCTACGGAATGAAGTTATGGCAAATGGTCACGGAATAGAGTAGTGGAGTGAGGTGGAGGGCTTGTATTAATGATTGAGGAGATGGCGGAGGATTTTATGACGGCAGAGGGAATCATCATCATTAAATGCTTTGGTTAAGAGACGTGGAAAATTCAAATGCTTTGGCCATTTCACCGCTTAAATGCTATCGGATATGAATTTTGAAATGGAAGATTTTAATACAAAGTCTGTAGAGGGTTTGTTGGTGTTTGATCAATAAAACAATTAAAACAACCTTTCGAATAATCCACAACTAAACTATGCTAAACTTTTTTGAAATGCCATCGTAATTTAAATTTGTTACCTCTGCCCTTTATTTGATGTTTTTGTAGCCTTTGTCTTCTCTGCTCATCTTTGGAGGAATCTTTCACAATTTTCTTGATGTTTTTGATTCATGAATTCACTGGATCACTTTGTTGTAATTCTGATGTCTGCTGGTTGATGTCTTCAGGGTTTATAGCTGCGAAAAAACTGTCGGGCTGCAGAAAGGCTGATCAGCTGCAGAATGTCCACTGAGCTGCAGAATGTTCCTGTAGAACACTTTAATCATGAAAATGGAATGTTTTTGGAGTATGGATGAAATGTTATGTGGTATGAATGAAAATGGATGATGAATTATGATATGTATGAAGTGGTTAATGGAATGGGATGGATTCAGTTCATGAAATGGAATGAAGGAACATAAGGGTTGTACTGCAGTTCATGACATATTTTATTCACTTACAGCAAGATATCAAATTCTGTGTTTTGACATGAAAATGAGATGAATGGAAGATGGAGTGAGATGAATGAGATGTGGAATGGAATGAAATATAAATGATGGATGAGATGGAGTATGGATGAATAAGTGAATGGAGTGAGATGAAATGAATCATAAGAACTATGGAACTGTACTTATGATTTTTATAACAGCTGCTTATAAAAACAAGAATGGGAAAAGTTAGAGTGTCAGAGAGACTCTGATTTTCACCCTATCTTTTCTGTATAAACATGCCAATCAATGATTGGTTTTCATGTTTATACCTTTATTTTTATTTTTTTATTTTTTATTTTTTATTTTTATTTTTATTTTTTTAAAAGAAATGCTTCAGAAAATTCAATCAAGTTGATGAAGAAGAGAGACTCTTCTTCATTAACTTCACATCATTGTCTTCTTGGAACTTCTTGACAAACTCTTCTCTTGAGAGTGGCTTGTGGTATAGCTTCAGTCTATGACCATTCACAAGAAAAGTGACCTCCTCTTCATCTATAGTTCTGATTTTTACCGCCCCATTATCAAAAATTCGAACAATTTCATATGGCCCAAGCCAATGTGTCTGAAATTTCCCTTGAAAATCCTTGAATTTTGAATCAAACAAGAGAGCCCAATCACCCTCTTTAAATTTCTTCTCTTTGATGTACTTGTCATGCCATCTAGCCCTTTGCTGTTGGACTAGACTTGTTTTCTGAACTGCATCTTGTCCGATCTCATCCAATTCATTAATTTGCTCCAGTCTATGCTTTTGTGCCTCCGTTAGATCAAGTCCTAGCTGAACTGCCATCTTGAATGTTTGAATTTGGAACTCTATAGGAAACAAAACTTGCTTTCCATAAACAAGCTCATATGGAGTATGGCCTGTTGTGTTCCTCCATGTAGTTCTATAGGCCCACAAGGCTTCAGGAAGCCTATCTACCCAATCTCTTCTATGTAGATGAACAATTTTTGTTAGGATTCCTTCAATAACTTTATTAGTGGATTCCACTTGACCATTTTCTTGTGGATGATAAGGAGTAGATTTTCTATGTCTGATTTTGTAATTCTCCATCATTTGCTCCACTAGCCTTGATGTAAATTGAGCTCCTTGATCTGTAACAATTTCCCTTGGGACACCAAAACAAGTAAAAATATCCTCAAAAAGAAAAGTAACTACAGATGATTCATTAGCAACAAGTAATGGTTTAGCTTCTACCCACTTAGTAACATAATTAGTGCAAACTAATATGTATTTCTTTTGTCTTGATGGAGGACTAATAGGTCCTACAAAACCCAAAGCCCATTTTTCAAAAGGTTCAATGTGTACCTGAGGTTGTAATGGCATCTCACCTGAAGGAGAAGGTTTCCCTACCCTTTGGCAACTGTCACACCTTTTGACACACTCCCTTGCATCTTTAAACAAAGATGGCCAATAATATCCTAAATTAAGGATCTTATAGGCTGTCCTCTTATCTGCAAAGTGTCCGCCACAAGGTTCATCATGACATGCCTTGAGAATTTCAGGCATCTCATCTTCACGAACACACCTTATAATGATCAAATCTGGACCTGTCTTGTACAACTCATTAGCGACCCATGAATATCTTGCACTATCATTAATGATTTTTCTTTTATCCCTTGCATTCATAATTTAAGGAAATTTTCCTGAAACTAAATAATTGGCAATATCAGCAAACCATGGAGTTTGAGTAGAGATTGCAAAAAGATATTCATCAGGAAATTGATCTTCAACCGGAGTGTCATCTTTGATATTTTGAATTCTAGACAGAAAATCAGCCACAGTGTTTTGTTTTCCAGGCCTATCTAGAATAGTAATGTTGAATTCTTGCAATAATAACAACCATCTTATAACTCTGCCATTAGTGATTGATTTATTCATTAAGTATCTAATGGCAGAATGATCAGTGTGAATAAAAGTTTCATAGCCTGTTATATAGTGTCTAAACTTGTTAATGGCATGAACAACAGCTAAAAACTCTTTTTCAGTTACAGTATAGTTTAACTCTGCAGGAGTCAAATTTTTACCGATATAATAGATGGCATAGGGAATTAAATCTTTCTGTCCCAATACTGCTCCTAGAGCTGTATCGGAAGCATCTGTCGAGATATGAAAAGGTAACTTCCAGTTAGGTCCCCTTAATATAGGTGCTTCAAAAATTTTGGTTTTCAGGGTTTCAAAAGCTAACTGGAAATCAGAAGTCCACTTAAATTCACAATCTTTGGTGAGTAATTTGAAGAGAGGAGATGCTATTTTGGTGAAGTTTTCTATAAATCTCCGATAATACCCTGTAAATCCTAGAAAAATTCTAACATCTTTTTGACAATTTGGAATGGATAGGTTAGAAATAACTTCAACTTTCGCCTCATCTACTCTAATCCCATCCCCTGAAATGTGGTGCCCTAAAACAATACCTTCAGTGAACATCATAAAAAATTTTTCATGACTAAGAGAAAGGTTTGCTTCTTGACATCTTTTTAAGACCTTTTCCAAGTTTTCTAAAGCCTCTTCAAATGTATCCCCATAAACTGTAAAATCATCCATGTACACCTCTACACAGTCATGTATCAGATCAGAAAAAATTCCTAATACCGCCCTTTGGAATGTTGCAGGTGCATTGCACAATCCAAATGGCAATACTCGGTAGGCATAGGTACCCCAAGGACAAGTAAATGTGGTTTTATCTTGGTCTTCAAGTGCTACTTGGATTTGATTGTAACCACTAAATCCATCCAGGAATGAAAAGTACTTTTTACCCGCTAATGTATCTAATACTTGATCTATGAAAGGTAAGGGAAAATGGTCTTTAAGAGTAGCTTTATTCAGTTCTCGGTAGTCAACACACACCCTCCATTTTCCATTTTTCTTAGGCACAATCACTAAAGGAGAAACCCACTGACTATCTGAAATAGGATAGATAAAATTAACATTTAGTAATTTTTGTAATTCTTCCTTGACAATTTCCCTAAGATTTGGATTCATCCGTCTTTGAGGCTGTCTGATTGGTTTGCAATTTGCCTCTATATAGATGTGATGAGTACAAGTCTTGGGACTTATCCCTTTCATGTCAGTGTATTCCCATGCATATGCAGAAGAATGTCTCTGTAATACTTTGATTAACTCTTCTTGTTGAGATTTTTCTAGGTTTTTGTTTATGTTCAAGGTTTTGCCTGGAAAAATTTCACTTGTAGAGCTGCCAAATTTGTCCATAGAATGAAGAGACATCTTCCTAGATGACAAGAACTCAATATTGGATCCTTCTTGAAATGATTCTTGTTTGTGTTCTGGAGAAGATTCAAAGTTTTCTAGAGTATTCAGAATTTGATTATCTTCACTAATTTCTGAAATTGTGAAGAGTGGTTGTAAATATTCTTCATCCTCTATCCATTGAGTGTCATCTAGATCTGTAATTGTCCTAGATGGAGGATATAAAGTGAATTTCTTTGTTGAACTTCCATCAGAAATATACATATCACCGGACCTACAACTAATAAAAGCATCAGCTGTAGCCAACCAAGGTCTTCCTAGTATGACAGGATGGCCTCCTAGATTATTTTTGGGTGTCAGGATCATGAAATCCACAGGGTACTCCCAAGAGTCTAGGGACACTGGAATGTCTTCTATTACCCCATCTGGTCTGATCACAGATCTATCTGCTAATTGTAATAGTGTGGGTGTAAAGAGAAGATTAGGAAGTTTCAGCTTGTCCATGATTTGTCTACTCATGATATTTATTGCTGCTCCTAAGTCAATGAGTGTGTTTTGAATTTCAATTCCATTGATGTGAATTTTGACAACTGGATTTCCTGGGTCAAGATACTTTGGAATAGTAATCTTGCCCATCATAATGTCTGCTATTTGTCCTACCAGTTGAATTTTCTTGGTTTCTCTTATTCTTTTTCTTGTTGTCTTCATACTCAACTCCTTTATTGTTTTGGCTAAAATTGGGATTTCCTCGATGGCTTGCAATAATGGAATTTTAATGCAAACATTTCTCAATTCATCCAAGAAATCATAATTAGGCACCATTATTTGTTTTTCTACACCTTTTTCAATTTGTAATCTTTCCGGAAAGGGAGGTATAGAAGTAGATGTGGATGGTTGCTCTAATACTGGAGTTGGGCTTATTGGATCTTTTTGTTTCAGTTTTTCAATGTTTTGGCCTTGAAAGGATGTTTCTTCCTCAAGACTTTTATTAACTCGTAGGGAGTCTTCCTCAGAATTATCTTGTTCTTGTATGATCACAGAAGGTTTCCTCTTCTCAAGTATCCTTCCAGACCTAAGTTGAACATCACTAAGGTCTAGAGGAGTAATTAAATAAGTTGGAAATTGTTGTCCTTCTATCATGTATGTATTCCGAGGGTTCTTATTATTGGGGTTTGGTATGGGCTGAGCTGGCAATTGATTGGATTTTTGAGGGAATGGTAATGGAAGTGGTTGATTTTGATGAGGTTGGTTCTGATGATGTTGTTGAGGATTTTGTTGAAAATTTTGTTGAAGATTTTGAGGAAAATTTTGTTGAGGATTTTGAGGATAAAAATGTGGATATGGTGGATAGGATGGTGGATACTGATAATATGGAGAGTATCTTCCATAGGGACCTTGTGATCCTTGTGCCCAAGCTTGAGATTGATTTTGAAATTGGGCCCAAGGTTGCTGCCAAGAATTCCAAGGTGGAGGTTGATTATACATTTGATCATGGAAGCCTTGTGTCTGAGATCCCTGCCAAGGTCTTCTAGATACAAAGTTAAGAGATTCTGTGGAATCTGTAGGAGTTTCTTCCTGAAAAATAGCCTTGAGACGAGGAAGAGAAGGACAATTCTTGGTCTCATGTTTCTCAGAACAAATAACGCAGGTTTCTAAAACTTTTACATCTAGAGGACACTCTCTCAAGGCATGTTTTTTCCTACATTTGGGACAAAAGATTGGCAAGGCATCAGATTCAGCCTTTTGCTTGTTTTGTATCTTGAGGGTGTCTATTTGTTCACTAAGACTCCCTAAGATGTCAGATTTAAAATCATCAAGCATGTGTCCTATTTCTGATCTACTTACCTATCTTGCTGCATTGATGGGTTTGCAGTGACAGGATCTTCGGACCTTGACAGCTTTTGATTTCCTCTCGGGAAAGGTTGACATAACCTAAATATTTCGTAATGTGAGTTGGGATATATCCCCTTTTCCCCATCATGTTAAGGATATCCAACCATTCATCCCTAATGGTTTTCAACAAAAGAGCTTTTAAAGTGTCTTGATCTAGGTTTTCCATTTGTGCCCTTTTTATGTCGTATTTAAAATTCTTTCCAACAAATCTTCTAAGTTTTCATCTTTTGTAACATCTTCGAACACTTCTTCCTTATGATTAAACTAAGATACAATAATCCAAGTATCTCTCTAGAAATGCTTGTTTCATGTCTTCCCATGTTCTAATAGAACTACTGTTTAAACTCATAAACCACTTCACTGCTGCTCCCTTCAAAGTTGAAGGAAATAATTTCAGTTTTTGAGCATCTTGTAAGTAGTCATAAGTCCTACACAGCACTTCAAATTCGAATAAGAAAGTTTTAGGATCTTCAGCTTTAAGTCCATAGAAGTTTGGAAGGACAGAGGGTGAAATGTTTTTCATGGTTGTATTGGTTTCTTCATCAAGTATAGGGAACCCAAAAGAGCTTCCCATTCTACCTCTTCCTCCTCTTCCTCGCACCTCTACCCTCCTTCCTCTTCCTCCTTCTCCCCTACCTCTACCTCTACCCTCCTCCAAACAATGTGTGTTCTCCATATCAACTCCTCCTCCTTCCTTCGCCATGGTTGACTTCTGTGGAAGTAGAAAGGTTTGTATCCTCAACAAAAGTTTTTGGATCCTCTTCTATGGCAGGCTCAGTGGATGAAGTGGAAGGTTTATCTAATGGAATAGGTGACCTTAGATCTTTTAGAAGTCCAGGATCAAAGTAGATGGAAGATGGGTTTGAGTTGAAGGTGTACTAGCTCCTGGATCTAGATGAAACAAGTGGTGTTCTAGATATCAAAATTTTGCCTTTGTCGTTTATAAATCTTCCCTTGAATCTCTCTCCCCTACGCATAAGACTGGATTTTGGATGCTAAGAAACAAAGTTGTTACCTAGTTTTCACTTCGACAATCTGCCATTGTAATGTTGGGTCCTATCATTCCAAACCGAGCTATTTAATTGTCAACCAGGATTTGTAAACTGCTGAAGTGAAATGTACCATATGTACCTAGGTGCTTGTTTCCTAATGCGTTGTGTGTAGTGTTTTGTGATGTTTTTGGTCTTTTATGTTGATTTATGATGTTGTTGGTCTTTTGGTGTTTTATGTTTACAATGAAAATGCCTAGAGAACTAATGGAAAGAAGTTGATGGTCAAAAACAGAGTTAAGCCTAATGTATGGAATGGTAAATGCAATTAAAAACAATGAAGTAACATCTGAACTATGACTAAATAAAAACAAAAGCTTGATAATGACTTTTTAGGCAAATGACACAAACTAAACTTGAGAAATGATCACTAAATATGCAAGTTCTCTAACTAGACAGTTAAACACTAATTTTATCATGGTGCAACATTCTGCTCTAAGCTCATCTATTCCATGACTAACTCCGTAATTTAATTGGATGTCTCAGAACCTATACTCAAAGAGTTATTGGTTTCTTTTCAAAGTAGTTCTTTTGAGGAAGACCTCTGTTTTTAAAATGATGAGAAATTTGTAGAGATACTTCAGACCTTGTAGTGATGTTATCTTCGGTCTCTATGGCTATGGATCATTTGTAGTTTTTAGAACAAGAAGATGTTTGTGAATAATGAAGGCTGTCTTGTTAATCCTAACAACTAGAATAATCTATTGTGCAATGGATGACAATTTGAATATGAGATGCAAGTGCAATGAGTTAATCTAAGAATGAACCTAAGATGCCACTAAACTAGAACAATGTTGAGCTATAAGTCATCATCAAACTTGAAACAAAGTAACTGAACATGAATTAAATGCAATGAAACTCCGGAGCATTCTAACTATGCTAACATGCTTTATTCTATGAAGTTACACAATCCATTTGTTCATCATTAGTGATATTTTGGAAGAGTTCCTTCTTTTGGAAGGGGTAGAACAATTCTAACTGTGTAATTGTATGCAATTGAAAGCAAATGAACAGAAAGCAAATGAAAAAAAACTAAGTTACCACATCCATATCCTACTCGTCATTATGATGTCTTGGGCAAGCGTTTAAGAGTAAGAACAGAGATGATACTTAGTACAAACAAACAACTAAATCTTTCATTATCACGGTCATGTCTTGAACTTCTTAAGGATGTATTGGAAGAATTTCTTCTTGTGGAAGAGTGATTAGGACAAGTGCAACTGTGATAGTGAGTAACAAAAACTACAATTACTTCCTACAGTACTATAGTTATTCATCATTCAGTGTTATGATCTATTGGAAGAATGTCTTCTTGTGAAAGAACTGGAATGAATATAACCACAGTATCTAGTTAAAAACAAATACAAATTTAACTCCTATCCTACAATACCATAGTCATTAATCATTCATCATTTTGGTCTGTTGGAATAATGTCTTCTTGTGGAAGAACTGGAACGAATTATGGCTACAGTAGCTAGTTAAAACAAATACAAATCTAACTGATATCCTACAATACCATAGTCATTAATCATTCATCATTTTAGTCTCGTTGGAAGAGTGTCTTCTTGTGGAAGAGCTAGAATGAATACGATTAGCTAAAAGAGATAAAACAAAACAACTACCAATTCAAAATGCAAAACGTAAAGGCAGCCTAGGAAAACTTATCTAGTTTACGCAAAAAGAAACTGTGCAAGAGGCAAGGGCCCTCACAACTCGATCCCGCATTCAACTTCAAATCAAATCACGCCTTCAAAATAACTTTGTGTGCTCCATTAACAATGCAATAGTTCAAACATGACACTCTGTGTCTTCAAAGACGTAACACAGAGTTTACACAAAATCTAGCAGCAAATCTAACACAAAATCTCTAACTAAGCTCTCGGTCTACTCAAGGGTTTATAAAGCAAATGCAAGTAACAATAATCACAACAATTTAGGAATAATGTCTTTCCTTATCGGAATCATCTTAGGAGTCTTTGAGGTGGCTACGTGAAGGAGAAAAGACACCTGGACTGAGACAGTCCTAGTAGGAGTCTTCCTTCACAAATGTGTTCGCACGTGCATAACCGTACCCAGAATTCATTTCCTCTTCCATGATGAGCAACAAACCATGTAGGCACGACGTGGATCATTCCCATATGCGGCTTTCTCAAGAGGCCACCTGGAACATACTCAAACATGAAGGTAGTCACAGTAATCGCCACAGTTACTTTAATGTCCATTCCGCAAATAGTTCAAGCCAAAATGTGATTAACAATGGCAAAAAATCACAAAATTCAACAAGTCAGTCATGTAAACCATTCTAGAAGTAATTTTAACTATATTTATTGATCAATTGGGTTTAAGATAGAAATGGACAAGGGAAAATGAGGTAAAATGAGGTGAAGGAAAGCACAATTTTGAGGCTCAACATACCCCCACTGCTGTCTCTTTACATGTCCTCATGCAAGTTATGCTATGAATTCAGAGGCTTCTGCAAGGACATCTAATCCCCTTCTTCTCCTTTTTCTGGAAGCTAGAGGTCTTCTGGGTTTCATGATAACAAGTTTGAACCTGAGGTTGGTGAGTGCCCTGATCAGCTTTTTGTTCCTTGTCTTCAACTTCTCATTGGTCCTCTCCACTTTGTCTATATGCAAGGATAAGGTTGAGTTCATATCAGTCTTGAGCTTGATTTGATCTTTGAGAATTTCATTCTCATTTTTGATGTGTCTATTCAGCAATTCCAACTCATATCTATCCCTTCTTAATATATCAATTTCAGAAAGTGGAGGACTGGGGGTTCTCTCTCTGCTTTCTGAAGCTGTCCTCTCTAAAGTTTCCACATAATCATAAATTTCTTGTTGAGCAGGATCAATTTCAGGGGTTCCTTCATAAAAATCTTCTTCATCATCCTCTTCAATGGGTGTTTCTTTCTCTTCTATATTGATTACCCCCGTTTGTTTGATTGGTGTTTTCTTCAGTTTTCCCTTTAATCTGTGGCTTCTCCTAGGCCGAGAGGATCCCTCTCCTTTCTCTGTGGCAGATTCCTTGATTATATTTTCTTCCTTAATTTGCCTCTTGATTCGAGTCAACTTCTCTAAAATTATTTCCTCACTGCTCTCTTGAACTGGTTTGTCAATTTTAACTTTTGAAGTCCTCCATTTCCTACTTCTCTTTGTAGGTTGTGGTTCCGGTGATGGTTATCTTGCTTCTTCAAAATGATTTCTTATTAAGAAATCATCCCATGTATCATTTGTTTTAGCTAGATGATGCTCAATCAAAATTTTGACCAAACCATGATGACATGTGGATGTTCTAAAAATTGAATTCTTTCTTCCTCAACACAGTAGGCCATCTTTCTTCAGACTTTGATGCAAGAAATATGGTAGATTTAAATCTTCTCCCAGAAAATGCATCATTAGTCTAATGTGGTAGACATAAAATGTCCCATATCTACCCTCACATGTAACAAATTTTTGTAAAAGAAGTTGTATGTTTCTCCATTTGCTTTTCAATGCAGTACTAAGGAATTCCTTTCTTGAATACACTAACATCCATATTTGGTGATTTTAAAATTTGTTTCCAGGAGTCATTGTGGAATTCCCTATTTTTAAACCATCTCTCCCTAGTTCTGGACAATCATTTGCTTCACCCTCAAGGTGCAATGCTGAAATCTCAACAACCTCTCCTTCCACTACTGGATGTAGCTGGAAGAATCCATATAACATATTCCTCCAAAAAAAAATTGTGCTTATGGATGACCCATCAAAAGTAGGCAAGAAAAATATATTTTGTATGTGCCTTCTCCTTCTATTGTTGCTGTAGGATATTTTTTCTTCTTTGGTCTAGAAAAACTATTGGAGAGTTAGAGTCTCCTTGAATGCTCTAAACTGTAATTTTTACTCTGCAAGATAATAACTTAGTGTTTCATGTTCCAGGTGTCCTCCATATCCATGCCATTCACCTTCTTCTACAAGGAAAGTGGACATACTATAGTGTTGTGGAGCCCTCTCCATTGCCAGTTTCTTCTGCTGTTGATAGGAAATACTTGGACCGTCCTCATTCCAAAACCTTCTTGAGGTCTCTTTTTTCTTCTCCTTCTCATTTCTTTTACCTCCTTGGAGATATCCTGCATAGATATAAAGATAAGTGTGGAAAAAATTAATCCCTCCACCATTATAGATCTCCACTATCTGCTTCTTCTTTCGATGTCATACGATGTAGTGCCAACAAGCTGAGCCAAATATCATGCTCTAGTTAAACTGTAATATTCAAAAATGGAAAATACAGGAATATAGAGCATATATAACATTCCAAATAAGAAAAACATGAATATAACGCTAAAATCTGGAAAATGCCGGAAATATGCTGTAACATAAAGACATTATAAACATGAAGAGAAACAACTAAGTCATATCATTATAACTAATGACACATATAAAGTACACAGTGCTCCAAAGAAGACACACTCAAGCCAGTGAGAAGTGGCTGAAATACACTAATGAAAACTATCACTGGAAATGTTGTGCTGCTACTGTTGTTGGTGCTGGAAACTATTGTTACTGGGAAGAATAAACATGTGTGGGAGGTGGTTGGGTTGCTCAAAATTATCTAGGATTTCAACCACAAATTCTACTAAAACAACCCAGTAAAACCCAGAAATGATTTCGCCAAATTTTAACTTTGGATTTTCGGCCCTTTTTGGGTTGCCAACTACACCCCGACTGGCTGACTTACACAATCCTCCTAGGTAACTGCTGATATGGGCCTGGATTTATGATATAAATACTGAAATATCACCCAATCATCTCAATACATGAAGGTCTAGTCCCTTCTCTTGATCTAGCTAGAGATCTAGCTCCTCCTTCCTATGCTCAAGTTGCAGCTGCACACTACATAACTTTTGGAATGAACTACATTGTCAAGAGTTCTAAAGTTGTAGCTTACTGCTAGGTTATGGAATATAGCTCACAGCTGATGGAAATAATCTCTCCAAAGTGAGGGGATTCTCCCTCATATGATTCTAAGCTTAAATAGTTGGAACTTCCTTCCTTCACCAGATCTACCTGACTGGACTGCGTAATTCCTAAAAGAACTGCGGCTTCATGGAGGTATAAACTGATGGAATAATGTTGGATATCATAATGTTGCTCATGGAAGAATTAAATGGAAGCACAAGATGAAAGGATGAATCCTCCACCAATTTCTTAGCTAAAATGTTGAGAACTACCTTCCTCCTCTCAAACCCTAAGACACGAATGCATAATTCCTGAAGTTGTATATGCAGAAGAGAGGGGTTGAATGTGGCACCAATTCTATATGATGAATATATTCTCAAAATAACCTTTCTACAGTAGGAATTCAAGGTCCCCCTTGGTTAAGAGTGGGATTCCCACTCAGGAACACCCGTATGCTAAACAACACAACAGACTTAGCTAAGCAACTGAAGCGTGCAAAGAATGTCAAACGAAAATAAAATATCAAATTCAAGATTGATTTTATTTGCTTCCCTCATCTTCCTTATATGGATGTGAGCCTTCCCTAGCCTTGGCACACCTCATAACTACACTGCACATGTGGCCACTAGTCTCCATGAAGACTACGACGTCTCTCCATGATCTCCATGATATCTACATTTACTTTCGACTCCTCCATCATGTATAAATTTAATGCACACTTTCCTCCATCACTACATCATTAATGCTCTATGATCTTAATTTTATTCCTCCACTATCTCCATCATCTTCCTCATTATCTCTCCATAATCTTGACTCTTACTTCATTAATGAGATTCTCTAATACTCCATGATGTTGATCTACTATCTACTAACCCACATTCACACAACAAAGGTCAATTTTATTCATCTATGGGGTTTTTGGGTCCCTCCACCCTTTTATTTACTTAATTAAGTAAGAAAAGTAACATCTCTAATATTTCAATTAACTAATGGAAAATTGGGAGTATTACATCCACATTCATTGTTTCCCACAAATATTTTCCGCAAGAAAGCTACAGTTCAAGTTTATATTCTAGCAAGCTTTTAGGGCTTTATGGCTTGCCTCTTTTCATTTTTTACAGGTGTTCATCAAAAATTGAAGAGGTTGTTAGTAAAATAGAATGGGAAAAAGTGGTAAGGTAAATCAACCTGAACCTACTAATACACAGTTTGTTGACCACCGTGCAAAACCACAATTTCAGGTAGTTGGATGGTATTATTTTTTGAAGAAATTCTCAGGGGAAAATGTTGCAGTTGCACAAGCATTCACCGAATCCTTTAACAGAGAGTGGGTCCAGCTGGGGTCTCGAACTTTCAAGATATCAGAAACCATCATAGCATGAGCTACCTAGTTCTTGACTTCATGTGAGTTATGGTTTAAAAGAGAATATTTGTTTGCATAGGATTTAGATGCATATATTAAACTCCTATCGTCTATATTAAACCTGAACATGAAAATTTCAATTGGAATCCTATCATCCATATTTCCTATTTTAAGCCTTAATGGCAAGGAGTTATCACTACAGTCAATTGTTACATCACCTGCAAGGGTAGGTTCTTTACAGTTCATCAATATCAAATGAGATTTGTATCTCATATTTCAAGCTCTAGACCTATGAAAATCCCTTTCTTCCTTTACAAATAATTGATGAAAATGTCTCATAATATACAACAAATCCCAAATTATTTTCTCCATAATATTTATCACTAGGGGTTAACTAAAATTTTGGTGGTATATCGTTTGAGGAAGATCAAAACCACGTGGAAAAAATTTCTAGCAGATGAGGGCTCTAGTGGGATTAATTCAAGAAGAAAAGTGGGAAGGCCTTCAAAACAGAAGACCCAGGTGGAAGAGTCGAAACCTGCACCTATACTAATCCGTTTACAAGCTGACCAATCATCTTCTCCATCAAGCAGGAAGAAAATAACCTTAGCTAGAAGATTTAGAGTTGAAGCTAATATTCCTACACCTATAATGAAACCAAAAAGTAAGGTTAATACTAGAAGGAAAAGGCTACCTAATCAGCCACAAACCCTATAGTCTTTCCGACAAGAAAATGAAAGTAGGTATAAACAAAATGCCACTCCAGTTGAGAAGAATGTTATTTCTAAAGACAAGGAAGAAGTGGCTTCCTCTTCAAGAAATAAATGCAGAAGAATATTCATTATGTAAGAAGGATCTTCAGTGTAAGCTAGTAGTGTGGATAAGGTCACCCCTAAACCATTATCACAAAGCCTTGTTTAAGAGATTATATAGGAGAGGGAAGAAGTTGATGTGCCTCTAGTAGCAAAGGAACCAGCAATAGCTCAGGTTTATTCCCCTCCAAGTTCATTAGCTAAGGGAAAGAGAAAATTAATGATCCAGTCATACTCATCATCATCAGAAGAAAGTAGTGAAATAGAGGTTGAAGATGGGCAGAAAAGCATAGTTATTCAGGGAAGAAGAAGGCCTCCATATATTCTTATTCCATATATTGAAAGACCTCATGTCAGAGACAAAATTAAGGTTAAGCTAACTAGAAAGATCATATCTAATCCCACTCTAAGAGATCAGATTATAAATATAGAGGACAGTCCAGAAAATGATTCAAAGCAAAGGAAGGCTTAGAAGAATAAACACGAAGAAAAGAGAAAACCAAATAAGAAGGTCAATAAGGCAAAAGGTCTTAGGATTTTGTCTTCTATGATAGATTCCTTATGTTGAATATCTAAAGCAAGGAAAATCTGAAGATCAATATTATTTTGGGCCTATCTACAGAGTTATCAGAAATTGCTACATTTTCCAAGAGGTGGCTCTTTGTTTTGATCATAAGAAGATAGAAGGATAGGATATTTTGGTCTCAAGGGATGACATTAGATGGTGATTAATTATATGTCACTTCATTGGTAATATTTTCCTCTTCCCAGCCAAGCGTTATATAGTGAGTTGTCTTTGAGGTGTCACATTCAGTTAGTGATTGTTTCACCTTTTGTGGATCAATATTTAAGTCACATTCAGTTAGTAACTGTTACAGTTTTTATTGAGAAATATATTCCAAGAATGAAGGACCAGTTAGCCACCTCAGCTCAACAAGTTCGACTTTGATATTATCAAGTTCTATTTTTATACTTTTGTAAACCAAATTTTGTATATCAAACTTCGTTTCTATTTTTTTAGATAAACGTTAAATATTTTTTTCTATATTTAGAAAGTTGTAATAAAATTCCTGCAACAGACTAGCTGAAATTGTGGATCTTTAAAAAATTACATTTTTGTATATATATTATGAAAAACAATGAGAAAAAGTTTCGTGATTTGTTCATCTCATTGCATCTTAAGTTGTGTACTTTTTGAACTTACAATATTTAGATACACTCTTGAGGATTTATGAATGTTTTGATGCATGTATTGTGTAATTTCCTTATGTGTTTCCACATCTTACAACTTAATTTCTAGATTGTGATATATATATGATGTCTCATGTTTTTGTCAATCTTATGATATATAAGTACACAATTATCTATTTTTATCAGTCTTGTTTTATAAGAGTTCTTGATAAGATGCGTATGGTAAGCCTGTTCATAAGCATTCCCTGTGACAAAAATCTTTTAGACGTGTCAGGAGATTCTTATAAGTGTTGTAAGAGCTTTCTTTCATTAATACATTACAGGTTTGGAATATTTTGTTATCCTTTCATCTAAGTAGTAGAATTGTATCCTATAGGCCCACTATTATTTTTATATTATACTAACCATTAGATTACAAAGTTACCTTTTCTACCAAATCTAACTCTAGTACCCCCATATGTGTGAGTCATTTATCTCTACAAAATAATTTTTTCCAATATGTGAGAAATCCAACCACCTTCTAAAACCTAATCCAACTATAAAAAAATCCCTTGAGTTTAAGATGTCTGGTCAGGCACTTGATACAATCCAAGTGCTGATTCCAAAGTTAATAGATATTCACAAGGAATACACTGGGGGAATGAATGCGGACAATGAAGACATTAAATAAAAAAATAAGAAAAAAACAAGTATCTTATTAGGTAATGAGGGGGACTTCGGATTATTTCCATCAATGACCATCAATTCCTAGTGGTGTTTCCAGTAATGAAAAAGAGGGGTATTTTTTCACATAGTGTTGTCGTGGATGACAACATGTCATTGATGTCAAAGGGGATGCCTAAGGAAGCAACAATTTTATTCATGAACTAGTATGATAGCTTTTCTTTTGCATGAGCTCATTAGTTGAAGTTGAAGAGGCTTGAAGTTCACTAATATTTTATCCAGGATATTATGTCCTAATGATTCTATGGATGGTATGGTTAGATATTCCGCTTTAGCACCTTTCCAATTTATATCAAACCTAGAAAAACTCACCCTCAATGAGAAGTTATGACCATTTAAAGTTTCCAGCTTTAATAAGGACCAAAAACACTAAATTTATGTAAAGGTCACAAATTTTTTTAAATATTGCACATGTTGATGCCAGATCTAACATTTGTAAATGAATTAATGGCTTCAACTACGCAAACTTGTGCATTTTTTTAACGCAGTTAAACAATGCCCATCATTATGTTAATCTAAAAATGATCAATGCCATGAATGGTTGATGATGAATATATAGGCATGGAATTTAAATGCTTCCACGAGACCAATAAGATATTAACACATGGCAGACATTCAATGGATATATAGGTGGTAGAACCAAGTAGTGGTATTAGGACACATGGCATCTCATGATAAGTATATGTGGATGTGAAGGTGGACATGCCATAATGGGTGAAATGGAACCCTCCCATGTGGCATGCCAATAGGGCTTATTTGGTTGGCCAATAAGAGTAAATTTGCATGACATTTGATGCACTCAAAATAAGTCACATGGCGTGTATGACATCATGATGACATTAGTAATTGAATGCATACTAAATATTAGAACTCCATGCCATGGTTCTGTTAGTCAACCCACTCCTTGATTTAATGGCTCCATCATGTATATATCATGGCTTGGTTTGTGGTTCAATAATTAAGGAAGTGAGCAAAGAAAATATGTTAGGTCCCTATATTACTAGTATAGTCCCTTATTATTGTTAGTGTAACCCCCTTATTGTTATTATTGTACCCTTGTAACCCCCATTTTGTTATTATTGTGCCCTTAAATTATTATTGTTAGGTCAGCTAGGATTACATTGTGGCCCACTAGGATTACATTATGGCCCCATGGACTCCTATATATAGAAAGGCGGTTTTGTAAATTGTATCATCCAAGAATTGTTCATTTATGTAATGTATTGGAGGTTTCCCCCTCGAAGTGGCTCATTTCTAAGGCGTTGATATCTCTTTTCTTCTCTTTTTGGAGCTGTTTACACAACATTTGGTATCAGAGCTTTGGATTCTAGGGTTTCGCTGCTCCAAACAGGTCATCGTGGAATTTTCGCTATAACTTTTGTTCTACGAAGTTTTAGAAGCTGAAATTTTTAGGGTGCGAAGCTGAAATCCCGAGGAAGAATGTCTAACAATTTCAGAGCTTGGTTCGAAATATTTTTGGAGATATAATCTGTGGAATTTAGGTCTTTTTTAAAGCTCCTAAACAGGTCATCGTGGCATTTTCGCTATAAATTGTTTTCTGCGAAGGTTCAAAATCTGAAATTCGTATGGTGTGAAGCTGCAATCTTGAGGAAATTCGTCAAAAAATTTCAGAGCTTGGTTCGCAATATATTTGGAGATATGATCTGTGGAAGGTAGTGCTTTTTCAGGCTTCTGAATTTCATCTCAAAGAGGTGATCGTGGGAAAAGTTCAATAACTCTCTCTCTGGGCAGTGGATTTGAGTGCCATAAAAAGTGGTCACAAGTACACAAACTTTAGTTTCTTGGCTATCAATTTCAGAGACAAAGGATGAAACAGTGACACGTGGCAAGTCCTTACAGTTTTCTCTATTGAACCAGTCCAAAATTAGGTCATTGTGGCAGTTTGGACACAACTTTGTCTTGGGGAATCAAAATTAGATCAGAACTATGGCATTTGAAAGAAGCTTCAGAGGGATACTACAGGGATGAATTTCAGATATTTAAGATTTTCAATTACATATATAATTCAATTTCAATATCGAGCTCCTCAAAGCAAGTAAAAGGTGTGTATTTGTTTTCCGATTTGCATAAGTCTTGTTAGAAGAATCAAGTTGAATTGATTCCAAGGGAATATTGTAGAATAGGTATCAATATTGGATTCTAAAATGGCACTTAAAAATAATTCAACACCCATTAAGCCTTTAGAAGGCTCTACCATGACTCATGCAGATGAAGAATTGCAACATGATCTATCAAAATTACAAGAGCAAGTGCAACAAATTTCACTCTCGCAAAGAGCAACAAAAAATGAAATGGAAGTTTTGAAGAAAGGCGTGGAAGTGAAGATGGACAGTTTGAAGAAAGGCGTAGAAGCTAATATGGATGGCGTGGAAGCTAAGATGGATGGTGTGGAAGCTAAGATGGATGATCTAAAATCAAACATCGAAGATTTGACAAACTTGATACAAGAAAGGTTTCCTAATGGTGAAAAGATAGTAGAAGAACTTCATGATGAGAACAAAATAAATGTTAATCGTGATTTCATAAACTCTAATGTTGGCGGGAAGAACCACCATATTCTAAAAATGGATATGAGGAAGTTTGATGGAAAGGATCCTGTAACATGGATACTACAGATGGAGCAATATTTTGATCTCCATAATGTGCAAAACACACAAAAGGTACGCATTGCAACTTTGCATTTAGAACAAAATACATTTGTATGGTACTGATGGCTTTTCTCCCGTAAAAAAATTGTCACTTGGTCATATTTTACGGAGGAAATGATAGCACATTATGAGGATACAAAGAGCAACACCTTCTTTAGCCAATTGATAAATCTCAAACAAAAGGGTTTAGTGGGGCAGCACATTGAGGACTTCCAAAAATTGAATATAAGGGTAACTGATATTCCAAAGGAACATAGGATTGATCTTTTCATAGGCACTTTAAAGGATAACATCCAACATGAAGTTCGTGTTTTGGAACCTGATTCATTGGAGAAGGCATTCAGGTTGGCAAGAAAAGTTGAATGTAAAATTATGGCAACAAGGAAGCCTATCACTCAATTCTATAAAGAAGGAAGTGTGGCTACGCCTAGATTTCCACAACCTACAAGGTTGAAACCACACAAATTGGAAGTAAAAAGAGAAAAAGGGCTTTTCTATAGTTGTGATAGCAAATACACTAAAGGTCATAAGTGTGCTGAGAAGAAATTATTTTACATAGATTGTGAAGGGGAAGAAGAAAATTAACAAGAAAAGGATATACACCAGGAAACAACCCCAGAAGAGGAAGAAATGAATTTGACCATATCGTGTAATGCACTGGCAGGAATTACCACTCCTCAAACTCTCAAGATAAAAGGGCAAATCAAGAAGAAAAAGGTAATAGTGTTGATTGATTCAGGTAGCACCCATAATTTTATTCATTGTAAGGTAGCCAAGGAATTAAATTGTTTCCTATGCCCAGCACCAGAATGTCAAGTGATGGTTGCAAATGGAGGAACTATAAATTTCTCTGGAAAATGCCATAATATCAAGCTAACCATGGGGGAATATGTGTTGGCTAGTCCAATGCTTTCCATTCCTATGGGAGGTGCTGATGTTGTATTAGGAGTACAATGGCTACAATCTTTGGGGACAGTAGCTTTTAATTTTCAAGAATTTTTGTTGAAATTTTTTTCAGAAGGAAAGGAAGTCAAATTACGGGGTATTGAAGGGAAGCCGGGAAGGATAATAAGCTATAATGTTATGACAAAGCTTCTAAAGAAAGAACAACGAGGCGTAATTGCACAATTATGCTCACTAGAAGTTCCGACATCAAAATCATCTATTTCTGCAGATCTCTAACAAGTCTTGGACAATCATTCCAAGGTGTTTGAAACTCCCAAAGGACTCCCACCTATTCGTGATCATGATCATGCTATTCATTTGATTCCGGGAAGTGTTCCTCCAAACATCAGGCCTTATAGATATCCTTACTTCCAAAAGAGCGAAATTGAACGTATGATTGCAGAAATGTTAGAGGCGGTTATAATTCAACCTAGTCAAAGTTCTTTCTCTGCTCCTGTAGTATTGGTACACAAGAAGGATGGATCATGGCGAATTTTTCCAGATTATAGGGAGCTCAATAAGCTCACCATTAAAGATAAATTTCCCATTCCTGTGATTGATGAATTATTGGATGAATTACATGGAGCAATTTATTTTACCAAGTTGGATCTTCGTTCAGGATATCATCAAATTAGAATGAAGAATGAAGATATTCCAAAAACGACATTTCAAACTCATGAGGGTCATTATGAATTTTTGGTCATGCCTTTTGGCCTTACCAATGCACCTTCTACATTTCAAGGGTTGATGAATTCCATTTTCAAACCCTTCCTTAGAAAATTTGTGCTAGTATTTTTTGATGATATACTAATCTACATCAGGTCCTAGAAGGATGATGTTGAACATGTTGATAGGGTGCTCAAACTATTGCAGGAGAAACAATTATATGCAAAAACATCCAAATGTTTCTTTGGAGTACAAGAGGTGGAATATCTGGGTCGTATTATATCTCACGAGGGTGTGAAAGTAGACCCTAACAAAATTAAATCCATTAAGGAATGGAAAGTCCCCAAGACAATAAAGCAGTTGCGAGGATTTCTCGGGTTAACAGGCTATTATCGCAAGTTTGTTAAGAATTATGGGAGAATAGCAGCACCTCCAACAACATTATTGAAGAAAGATGCATTTTCATGGACTCCTGAAGCAACTAAGGCCTTTGAACGTCTTAAAGAGGCAATGTGCCTAGCACCGGTCTTAGCTACACCAGACTTCACAAAAACCTTTATTGTGGAATGTGATGCCTCAGGAAATGGAATTGGTGGAGTTTTAATGCAGGAAGGAAGACCCATTACTTTTGAAAGTCGTCCAATCAAAGGAAAGTATTTACAGAAACCTATTTATGAGAAGGAAATGTTAGCAATACTGCATGCACTAAAGAAATGGCGAACTTACCTAATGGGAAGACAATTCAAGGTAAAAAATGATCATGATAGTCTTAAACACTTTTTGGAACAAAGACTATCTTCAGAAGAGCAGCAAAAATGGGTCACAAAGATGTTGGGTTATGACTTTGAAATAATCTACAAAAAAGGAAAGCTTAATGTTGTTGCGGATGCACTCTCAAGAAAGAATGAAGAGGTGGAAGCATTGCTTTGTGCCATTTCTATTATCCAACCAGATTGGATAACCAAAGCAAGAGATGAATGGAAGAAGGAAAAAGATGTATGGACACTCATTCAAAAGTTGCAGCAAGATCCTAATACATTTGATACATTTAGTTGGAAAAATGATTCCTTATGGTACAAAGATCGCTTATATCTTTGTAAGAATTCCCAACTAAAACAAAAGATTCTTCTGGAATTGCACACTTCTCCTTTAGGAGGACACTCAGGATTTTTAAAAACTTGCCACAGGGTGAAGAAAGATTTTTTTTGGGATGGCCTTAAATATGATATTCAAAAGTTTGTGGCGGAATGTTTGGTTTGCCAGAAGAATAAAGTGGAGGCAATTAAGACCCCGGGACTTCTACAACCTTTATCCATTCCAAGTCAAAGTTGGGAGGAGATTTCAATGGATTTTATCAAAGGTTTACCGAAGTCCGAAGGCAAGAATGTCATCATGGTGGTAGTTGATAGACTTACCAAGTATGCACACTTTTGTGTGTTATCTCATCCATTTAAAGCAAGTACAGTTGCTACTACATTTTTGGATAGAATTCAAAAGCTACATGGAAGCCCAAGGGTTATTGTGAGCGACAAAGATCCCATTTTTACAGGAAATTTTTGGACAAAGTTATTTTCTTGTTTGGGTACTCAATTAGCTCGTAGCGCATCTTATTATCCTCAATCTGATGGTCAAACAGAGATATTAAATAAATTTTTGGAAGGATATCTTCGTTGTTTTGTATCTGATAAACAAACACAATGGGTCAAGTGGTTACCTCTCACTGAATGGTGGTATAACACTTCCTTCCATATTGCAGCAAAAATGACCCCATTTATGGCACTTTATGGATATCATCCATCATCGATCACATCATCTTTAAGGGAAAATTCGAAGGTTCAAGCAGTGGAAGATCACATCGAGCATCAGCAAGAAGTTCTCCAACTCTTAAAGGATAACCTGAATTTGGCACAAAATCGAATGAAACAACAGGCAGATCAACATCGTAGCGAGAGAAGTTTTGATGTAGGAGATTGGGTATTTTTACGGCTCCAACCATACAAACAAATGTCCCTCAAGCAAGCAAAGAAGGATAATAAATTATCGCCAAAGTACTATGGTCCTTACAAGGTGTTGCAAAAGATTGGTACTATGGCATACAAATTGGAGCTTCCTGCTTCTTCGCGAGTACATCCAGTTTTCCATGTCGCATGCTTAAAGAAGGTTATAGGTGAAAATCTTCCAGTTCAAACAATATTTCCAGAACTTGATGAGGAAGGAAAAATCATATTGGAACCGGAAGCAGTCACGGAAACAAGAACTCGACAACTACGGAATCAATCAATTTCAGAATATCTCATCAAGTGGAAGAACTTACCCACTGAAGATTCTACATGGGAGGATGAGAATCTTATACAAAAGCACCCAGAGCTACTCAAGCGTTGAGGAAAACACTTTTTTTGAAGGAGAGGGGCATGTTAGGTCCCTATATTACTAGTATAGTCCCTTATTATTGTTAGTGTAACCCACTTATTGTTATTATTATACCCTTGTAACCCCCATTTTGTTATTATTGTGCCCTTAAATTATTATTGTTAGGTCAGCTAGGATTACATTGTGGCCCACTAGGATTACATTATGGCCCCATGGACTCCTATATATAGAAAGGAGGTTTCGTAAATAGTATCATCCAAGAATTTTTCATTTATGTAATGTATTGGAGGTTGCCCACTCGAAGTGGCTCATTTCTAAGGCGTTGATATATTTTTTCTTCTATTTTTGGAGCTGGGTACAAAACAAAATAAGGGAGAGCTCATCCCTCGCAGCTAGTCTATAGTGTGTAATTTTGGTTCTGATGTGGATATGGTTTACTCGCATAATATTTTCTTGGACTCATTATGACATGGATATGAACTAGAGTTTGTCGAAGGGTAGAATTTTTTTTTGGATCTGATGTGGATATTGTTGGATCGAATTTTAATGGCTTGGACTTACTATGATTTTTCTATAAATTGGAGTGTTTCGAAGGGAAAAAATAGTTTTTAGTTCTAACAAGGTTATGGTTGGCTTGCACCATAGTGGGTCAGACTCATTATGACATGGATACAAACTAGAGTGTGTCAAAGGGCACAAATTTTTCTTGGTTCTAACGTGGAAATGATTCGTTTCCATAGTATTGAATTGGAATCACTATGATGTGGATAGAAGCTAGAGTGTGTAAATGGTAATAGTTTTTGTTGGTTTTCATGTGGAAATAGTTGGCTCACACTATATTGTATAGGAATCATTATGAAATGGTTATGAACTGAAGTGTGCCAAAGGAAACAATCATTGATTGAATCACATGTGGTAATGTAGTCTCAATGTTGTGGATATTGGTACAAATATAATTTGTGAATCTCCATTTGCATGAGGTATTACATAACAACATTGGTTAACATGTTGTTTGACTCTTTGGTTGTCAGGGGTTTGAACTGATGTAAATATTTATTTTTATTATTTTGAATGGAAATAAATTTTATCGAATATTTTATTCAACTAACATCAAAATTTTTATAGAATGATAATTTGAATTTTTCCATATTGTATAGTATGTGTTGGTCTAATTTATTGAAGTGAATTAGAGCATTCATTTATTTATCAATCTGGGTTGGTAAACTTAGAAGCAAACCAAAGTATATAGAACCTTAGATTAAACTACTGTAAGAAGTAGTTGTTTAGATGCAAATAATGTAAATACATATTAAAAATCTAAATTATTCTAAAAAGAAAAGATTCAGATCTATTTTATGAAATCATAAAAATGTTTGATCAATGGAATTAGTTTACTTTATAATATAGAGAAGAGTCTCTTGTTCAAGAGTCATGTTTTGTCCTTCTACAATATTTCTAAAATAGCATTTCCAAACATCTATGAAAGTAGGAAAGAAAGCATATAAATGAAAACAACAAAATATTGTTTTCAATTCAATTCTTAGCTCATGGAGAAGAGTCTCTTGGTCAAGAGTCTTGGTTGTCCTTCTCACCTAAAAAATAGCTATTGAAAGGAAATAAATCTTCACATAAATTTAATCTAGGAAAGCATATAAGAAAGTAAATCTTGTTTCCGTCCACTCTAGATCATGGAGAAGAGTCTCTTGTTCAAGAGTCTTGGTTGTCCTTCTCACATAATAACTACTTACTAAAAATAAATCAATCTTCACATAACAAAACACACTTGCGGAATGTAAATCAAAACTGCAGAAAGTAAAGCACCTTGCGTGAAAGGAAAAAATAAAAATTAAACTATGTTATAGATGTATGCGAATTGTGGTTGATGGGGATCTGTCCATTTCTCAATGAGCAAAGATGAAAAATTGTCACATCTTAAGAATCAAAGAACACTCATAACTCATGATTTGGAGAAAATGATATTACTTGTGTTAAATGAACAGTCATAAATATGATGCTAATGAATAAGTGACAAATTGTTAGCTTCCTTTGAAGGATTATAATCATATTTATACATGAATTAGGGATATATTCTCAATAAGTGCAAATCCCTTAAATATCTACTAAATCCATACTTCTCTCAACTTATCCCTAAATACTAGATAAAAATCCCATGACACATCATGATCTCCATGATCTTTCTCCTTCGAATATGGTCCACCTCTTGAGTGAAAATTCGAATTTGTGCTTGGGAGGCCAATAACACCCTTCTATAACCTCCAAATAAGCCTACACATGTCACAAAACTCATAACACATATATATGTATATGAAACCATGCTAATTTCCTAGTTTTTAATCATAAATTCACATAAAAATACATAAAATATATAACTTTGCAAAATGATTATTCTAACACATATGATCATGAACATGATTACTTAATGTAGGGTTTTAGGCTAGATAGTTATGAAATGAGGGCTAAATGGTTAGAAAATAGTGGAAATATCGATGAAGATGGAAGAGAATTTGGAGACTCAACATACCCCTGAATTGAAGTTATTGCATGTCCTCATGCAACTATTGCATTGATTCATTTGTCCATAAGTTTATCTTCTTGAAATTATTTTCTTCTTTATGATTTTTTGAGTTGCATTTTTTCTCTTCAAACTTTGCATCATCATATTCTCTTTTGCAAAGTGTAATACATTTGATTGCAACATATATTTTTGATGGTTGGTTCTTGTGTCACGACCAAATTTTTTGAGCATTGGTTCTTGTGTCACAATTTTTTTTGTTGCATCAAAGTACATAAAAACATTGAGAATTTTTTTTGAAGTCTTATAATAACTATCAATGAATTGATAGTTTTCAAAGCATATAATATTTTCGAATCATATTGAAACAATAGTTGATTGTGAAGAATATGTGAGTTGGAATGAAATGCAAATGTGTGATGGTGTATGAAATGTGAATATGAAAGGGTGTCCTTTCCCCCCAACTAATGGTGTTTTTTAGTTAATGAAAATATGAGAAAGGGAGTGAGGAATTTTCCAAAATTACAACTTTAGAATTTTAAGAAATTGCATGACTAAAAATTAGAAAACAACATAAGCTCACTTACCTTCAATGTGGATGGGTTATGTTTACTCAAGAGTGTGGCTCTTGATGGTGGATCATGGAGTATGTAAACAAAGGAATTCAATCTGCTTCTTTGTTTTCTTTGTGTTGATGAAAAGATTGTGATCTTTACTGTACCTGTTACAAATTGATTCCTGCTGCAAAATGATGAAACGATGTAATCTTCAATCATTACAAAACCCAATGGTGCAATTATAGTCATGCGAATAAATGCGTTGATTTCGAGCATGAAGAGAAGTCATTAAATTACTGGTCTTTAATGAATTCCATTAACCAATGTGAGGAAAAATCACCATTAATGTTAGTGAGTGCCAAGGTACCTAAGTACATCTTGTGAAGTGTGAATAGATGAGTTGATGTCGAACCACTTGCAAGATTGAACAATGAAGGGACATTTATGTATTCGCATGAGTGTCAGTGAGAGAACTTGTCATTAAGGCATACAAGCCTCAAGGTACTGGACAGATAACTCTATCCTTGAACCTAGATAATGTGTTGATGTTGATAGGCAAATAATTGTTAGAAGGGAGGCCTTAATGAATCCTCCATCATGTAATGCGGGCATAATACAATGATTTTGAAGGACTATGGATGAAATTTTTTGGCAGTGGATTAAGTTTTATTTGAAAAAGTGAAAAGGAAATGGACTGAATTAGATTTTTAGAGGATTTGAATGGTTTAATTGTTGGGTTACGGGTTAGTGAAAGCGAGGAACGAAAATTACTGTGAAAGAAAATGAGATGAATATTTTATTGATTGAATTTTTAGGAATGTGATGGTAAGAATAGTATCTGAAAGGTTTTGAAATGGTATGATGGATGTGATTTAGCATTATTTATCCAATATCATATTCTCATTCTTTGGATATTTCATCTTTGATGTGGCTCTTATCATGTTCTTAAGAAATGTGGTCTTTGAGAGACACTGTTTTCTTATGGTCATCTATTTGTCTTCTTGGAACCTACAAACACTTAATACTTTTTCTGCAATTAAATGTATTATTATCAAAAGAGAGAGGTAATCAATCTCTCTATTCATGACATTTACAAAAAAATAGAGAATTAGTACTAATAAAACAAATTCATGAAAGAAAATCAAATGAATTTTTACTTGTTTCAAAACAAGTGCCTTGATTTACTTTCCATGTCTTGTTGGAAATTTCTTCATTATTTTACTGTTTCAAATTATGATGAAATATTTCTCATTATGTATAAATTTTTGAGATCTTTCCAATGACATTTGAATCGTCAAAAACCGATGTCGTATAAGAAAGTTATTCTTATTTGAAATTTTTGTAGAACAATGAAAATTTTCATGGGTGAGTGTGGCATGGGAACATGCTGCTAATGTGAAAGGTGAAGTAGGAATATGGGATGGCATGTTGATCATGAATTTCAGATTAGAATGTAGTGTTGACAGATAGATCATTGAGTTAGATACAAAGCTGTAAAATTGTTTTTCAACTGCAGAATGTGCATAGTTTCTATAGCTAAAATTCTAAACAGAGAGTTGAATACACAGCTATGCATTTTTGTTATGAACAAATAATCAGTTCATTCTTCAAATTAAATAATACCTTCTCCAGAAAAATGAGAAAACTCCTATTTTTTGACGTAGTAAAAGACATTTTTTTTTTTAATGCAAGAAAAGTACCATGTGATAGCACTAGTCAATTCCACATGGAAACACTAGAAGGTGCCATGTGGCATACATGATGTTGTGGATGATGACTTGGAAAAGTGAAGTGGACTACTGAATAGACAAGGTGACATGGTAGACAACTAGACGATGACTGTGAAATATTGGCTAATGCTACATTGCCATGTGGACCAATCGAATGTCGCTATGTGGCAACAAAAGCCCAACAAACAAAATTCAAGATTTTGAGAGAAGCTTCCAAGTGTCTAAATGCTATAGGGATCTTTTCAATCAATTTAATGCCACCAAAATATTTGATTTTTATTTAAACTCATCCTCTTTCCAAATAAAAATGGATCTCGCAACCAAATTTTTTTTTTCTCTAAAAATTGTGAAAATATTGATGCAAAACAATTTATTTATTTTTTATTTATTTTTTGTTTATTTTGTTGCAGGTTGAAAGAATGGAGCAAATTTTCTAACTTCCCTCTCTACAAATTATGGACTGGTTTATTTTCTTGCAGGAAGAAATTTTAAACATGCGATTTTTTTAATCTAGTCGTCACAAAAATTTCTGAGAAAATAATTGATTTTAAATCAATGATATGTCCCTCATCCGAACTCTAATTCGATCGATGATTTTTTGAATTTGGGTGATTTTTTGCAAAGAATAAAAATATGAAATTTGTTTCTACAAATTTTTCATATCTGATATACAAACTCGCCGCCCTCAAATATATTTGACAATTAGAGATGCAATTTTTGAATTTTTGAATCAATGCTAAATTTAGATCTCAGACATTTTTATTGAAAATTTTTAAAAATAACTTGGTTCAATCTTCTTTTCTGGTCTTCCATATCCTAGGGAGTGCAAGAAGAGAGCATACTCAGGAGTTGATTAATCGATTTTTTTTTTATTTTTTCTTTTTATTTTTTTTATTTTTTTTTATTTTTAGTTTTTATAATTTGAATTTAGAAAATAAAATGAAAAGAATCAATCTCACCTGAAATTATCACTCTTTAATCTTTGCTTGTGCTCCTTTTTCACAATCGTTTGTTTTCTTGCAATATTCCTGCTAAGGGTTAGTAAATAAGTGGCTCTTATTACACCACAAAATTGCAAATTTATCCTAAAATTCACAAAAACTTGTCTTTATTTATTAGTCCTATTTTACTAAAGAAATGAAGCACTCTCTTAAGTATAAGAGAATTTCCACTACATCCACTTGCATAACAAAATCATGAGCAAACTCATATCCAAGCTTGAAAAATAAACCCTAGTGAATTTTTGGATATGTTTATGAATAATTGTAGCCTAATGACTAGTTGATACCAAATTTGAATGTGATCTTTAAGTTTTTGATCTTCTTCAATTGTCATAGCACAAAACTCTTTAGATCTTTTTTTTTTTCAATTGAATTTTATTTATTTATTTATTACTTTTTAATGAATGGTGGTTTTTGATTTCTGGATGTTTTTTTTTTTTTTTAATGTTTTCCATATGTAAATGCAAATAAACTTGAATGAAAATTCCTAAATGCAGTTAACCCTTAAATGAAAAATTCTTTCTAAGAAATCCTTCTAATTAGCTTATATCTATGTCTTCTTCCTCAACAACAATGCCAAAATGTTGGTCTAATTTATTGAGGTGAATTAGAGCATTCATTTATTTATCAATCCGGGTTGGTAAAATTAGAGTCAAACCGAAGTATATGGAACCTTATATTAAACTAGTGTAGGATTTAGTTGTTTAGATGCAAATAATGGAAATGCATATTACAAATCTAAATTATTTTGAAAACAAAAGATTCAGGTCTATTTTATGAAAGAAAAAAAATGTTTGATCAATGGATTAGTTTACTTTAGAAGATAGAGAAGACTATCTTGTTCAAGAGTCTTGTTTTGTCCTTCAACAATCTTTCTATAACGACATTGCTAAACATCTAAGAAAGAAGGAAATAAAGCATATAAATGAAAGAAAATAAATATTGTTTTCAGTTCAGTTCATAGCTCATGGAGAAGAGTCTCTTATTCAAGAGTATTAATTGTCCTTCTCACATAAAAACTAGCTATTGAAAGGAAATCAATCTTCACATAAATTTAATCTACGAAATGATATAAGAAATTAAATCCTTTTTTAGTTCAATCTGGCTCATGGAGAAGAGTCTCTTTTTCAAGAGTCATGGTTTTCCTTCTCACATAAAAACTAGTTACTAAAAGGAAATCAATCTTCACATAACAAAACACAATTTCAGAAAGTAAATCACACCTGTAGAAAGTAAAGCACACTTGCAAGAAAGGAAACAACAAAAATTAAACTATGATACAGATGTATGCGAATTGTGGTTGATGGGGATCCGTCCATTCATCAATGAGAGCACATGAACGACTGTAACATATTAAGAATCAAACAACAATCATAACTTATGATTTGGAGAAAATGATATTACTCATGTTGAATGAACAATCATAAATATGATGCTAATGAATAACTGAAAACTTGTAAGCTTTTACTCCTATTTATAAATGAATTAGGGACATCTTCTCAATAAATGTAAGTCCCTTAAATATATACTGGATTCATACTTGTCTTAACTTATCCCTAAATACTAAATAGAAATCCCATGACACATCAAGATCTACATGATCTTTCTCCTTGTAATATGGTCCATCTCTTGAGTTGAAATTTGAATTTGTGCTTGGGAGGCCAAGTAAGACCGTTCTAGAACCTGAAAATAAGCCTACACATGTCAAAAAACTCATAACACATATATATATGTATATGAAACCATGCTATTTTCATATTGTTTAATCATAAATTCACTTAAAAATACATAAAATAAGTAACTTTGGAAAATTATTATTCTAACCCATATGATCATGAATATGTTTACTTAATGTAGGATTTTAGGCTAGATAATTATGAAATGAGGGCCAAATGGTTAGGAAAATATGGAAATATGGATGAAGATGGAAGATAATTTTGACACTTTACAACATGCCCAGATTGTGGCATTATGTCAAACATTTAATTTAATTTTTTATTTTATATGGCTTTTGGGTCATTATGAAGCCAAATTTGATTTTGAAAGAAGTGTGATGATCACGATTTAGTTGTGAATAGTTATAAAGGCATGAAAAACCTCGTTGATGTATTTTTTATGTACAAAAAAATTTATGTGTTTTGGGCTTTATGAGTAGGTTGCAGCAAGTGTTGTGTGGTGAGAACAAGTTGAAATATGAGTTTTATGTGACCAAATTGATCAATAGGGTGTGACAAGGTTTGAATAGGATTTAACAGTTTGATGATAGTATTTCGACAACAATAGGATCAATTTTGAAGATTTATATTATTTTTAGAGCATGTGGTTCTAGGTTTAAATAGTGTGAAATTTTTTCCATATGAAGTTGAAGAAGGAGGTTGGTACCTCTAATGAGGTTGATTCCTCAAGCAGGTTGTAGCCTACAACAATTTGAAGCTTTCACATCTATGAGTTTGGAGCCTTAATCAGGTTGTATCCTATCGCAAGTGGATTCTTAAACATTTTGAGATGGGTGCTTACACATTTTGAGGTTTTTGCCTCAAACTAGTGGTAGCCTATTGCAAGTGGGTGGTTGCACATTTAGAGGTTGGTGCCTTAATCAAGTTGTAGAAAATTGCAAATAATTTCTTGCATATATTGGGGGAATTAGGGGAATTTTGAGGTCTAAAATGGGCATCCTAAGGAAATTATAAAATAATAGTGGAAATAATAAAATAAGTTTACATTCCATCATCAAAGTTTGGAGGGAAAAAAGAGAAAACTAATTTTTCAACTTGTATTTTAAACCTATCTCCCTATGGGTTTACTCAAATTTCGAGTAGAAACACTCATTAGATGCATAATTTGATTCTTCATCTAAAGAGCATGCATGATGCATACTTTGGATGGACCCTACTACAAAAAATATGAGAAATACATGACAAACATGATTGGAGTCACAATTTTTTATGTATTTATCATTTTTCATGTAGTAGGGTGCATCAAAAGTATGCAACATGGGTACTCTTTAGATGAGGAATTTAGTTTTTCATCCAATGAGCACTCCAGCTCGAAATTTGAGTAAACCCTTAGAGAGATAAGTTCAAAATACTAATTGAAAAAGTTTTTTTTTTCCCAAGGAAAATTCATAATTTAATTAATGAAAACAAAATTACATGTTGCAGAAGCATTCTACTTGAAAAGGTAGTTTATTATTTTATTATTTTTTAATATTTTAACTTTTTGACCCCAAAAATGGTGAATCATTTGCCATGGTTGACATCATCATCATGAATACTATTTCTTCTTATAAATTTTATTTTGGTTGTACATTTTTCTTAGGATTCCCAATTTAGACCTAAAAGGTTCTCTGATACTGGGTGTCTCTAGCAAGTTAGTGCCTAGAAATTTATGTAAATTAATTGAAGAAGAGGAAGAAGAGAATTGTTTGTTTTCTCCTATAAGGGTTTCCACATAAAATCTTCTGTCCTCTTGTGTAGATGTGATGTTATATTCTTGATGCGTGATTTTATTTACTGTTATGATGCAAACTATTATGTTATACTACTACATGACTGATTATTGATAAAATGTTGTGAAGTGATAATTTTTCCGCTACTTTGATTCAACCCCCCTCTCAATCTATTCTTTGGCATATGTTCTATGAATTGAAGTGTGCCTTTATTTGATGTTGACATGTTAGATTGATGGGCTGAATTATATGTGGCGATGATGCAATATCAACTATGGTGAGGTGAACACTCCAAAATGTTGTATTGTTTTTGGATTACGTTTTAAAGACATGTCAAGTTGACATATTCTTGGTTATTCATGTAGTTGATTATCCCAAAAAAATTTAACAAGATTTATGCCTTAGGGAAAAATTCTCCAAGCATATACCAAAGTTGAAAGACACTTTATTACAATAATTTATATAATATAATTTTTTTTTCTATATTCATGTTGTACATTAAAAAGATTAGTAATTTTGATCGTATGTTATATCAAATCAACATAAATGATAAATCTTGGAAATTAATTAATCATGAAGACAATGAAAGAATAAAAATTTAAATTGTAATCACACAATTTCAGAAAAAATATACTTTATACATATATAGAATAAATGAAATACATGTGAAATTTTTTTATTGCAAATTTGATACAATATATAGCACTCCAAACTTTAGTATGGTAAAATCATGAAAACCATAACCACCATTTTAGTGCCTCCTCCCATATTTACCCAAATTCATAAGCTCACCACGGTAAACATGACATGAGAGTTACTATGCAAGATCGAATTTATAAGATGCACTTATGGAAAATAAGGTCCACATTTCCAGAACTGACTACAAACACCTAGTGACACATTACCACATTGTTATCATTTTAAGATGACCCAACACTTAATATTTTTAGTTTCGTTTCCTTAAATTTACCACGAGTTTCTATTTTTGATAGTCTTTTGGGTTCTATACTTCCGAGGTCTTCTTGAGGACTTAAACAACATTTTCAGGGAAAGTAGAGAGACCGAAAAAGTGCTATACTATTTTAGTAGTTCGATTTTGGCCTCCTCGTAGAGATATTATAAATTGGTGTTATGATAGTCAAACAAAGATCGTATGCCAAATTTATGAACTCAACAAGTTGGAGGTTCAAATTACACATTTATACAAACAATTTGTGTACATAGTACTCTATAGGTCATAAATGCATATCTGAACATAGGGTTCTGATACCTATATGAAAATAATAAAAAATGTACAATTCACTCTCATAATATCTACCATAATATTTGTTAGATCATCCATTTAATATCCAATAATTTAATAATGAAAACATGATAATATCCATAACTAGAATTTGCCACGAAACCATGCTTATAACTAGCACATAACCCCCCAGATGCGGGTGCCCAACATTGAAAATATGGGCCACTTGGATGCCATGTCGCAGGGCACTTTTCCGCCCCACGTTCCTATATGGTCGCCCAACCATTGATAAATTCATAAGCATGGCTCTCTTTAATACCACCCTCGTCATCTCTCACACGATGTCCTTCAACTACTGTGCATTAACTCAGCCTTTTCTTGCATCAATGGCTCTTAAATCTGCCATCCACTCTCCTTTTGCACCCATTCGGCTATCCTTCAGGATCTCTATGTTTTCCTCCAGCCTTCCATTTCACCCTCGACTCCCAGCTCTTCTTAGTCTCGGTGTGAGTGTCCTTCTACGAAGTTTCATAGTGGGTGCTCCCCTGCTTCTCCTAAGAGCATCCCCTCCTTGTCAGAGAATGCACTTTCGTCATGTGGGTGGGCATCGCCTCCCCTCCAGACCTCTATTGTCGATGGCTATGGGCAAGGAAGTGAACCTATCCATGGAATTGGAAGAGCCAATTTTTCTTGACCCTGTCAAGCTCTTTGCCCAATTTTCTCTTAAACTCCCAACTCCCCCACCTGAATCCTTGAGTCTTTGTCCTAAAAAGCACCCTAAAAAATCCACAAATCAATCTGTGCCTGTCTCCACGCCTCGCAAAATGAAAGCTCTACCTGTGAAGAGCGATTCTAGTACCAGCCATCATTCCAACAGTGGAACAAGATCCCGCAGTGGTTGTGGCTCCACCAATGATGAGGAAAACAAGGAAGATGACACCATCCTGCATGCAACCTCCTCTAATGCACCAACTACCCAAGATTTTCTTCTACCTCTGTCTTTTGTCCACACGCAAAATAGGGAGGAGGAAGAGTATTTTTATGCTTTCAGGATCATGGAAGAAGCTCCTAGCCCTTCTGAGAAGAATGACGACCTTCTCTAATTTTAATTGTTGGGTGCTCACCTCTAACTCCAGCTTTCTTCTGGCACTATCTAGTTTTCCAATATTTTGGAATTTATTATTATTATGTTACAATTTAAGTCTCAAAACTAGACATGTTGGTTTCCCATCTTGGGAAGCTCTTAATTCTCTCTACTCATGGACTGGTTTCCCCACTGAGGGCAGTCCTTATTTCGCTGTTAAAATTTTGATACTTCCCTCCGGAATTGGCCTCCCAATTTCATAGGATGAGCATTGTATTGTTTGTCATGTATAATATAATAGAAGTAGACTAAATTAGAAAAAAAAAAAAAAAACCAGCATATAGCCAGATTAATCACAATGATAGAAAAATCATTAGAGGAACATCATAAAAATTATTAGGAATATGACTTCTATGATCCATAAATTAATTATCAAATCTTTCGGTGAAAATCACAATGGAGAATTTTGTGTCGACGCGTTTCGAACCAGCCAGTGTGGTTCATCATCAGGACAAGATACGAAATTTGATCAAGGACACAACTTAAATAGAAAAAGAAGCTCCACATAGCCATTGTACAATATCCAAATAAATATAAAACTATAAAAAATTTTAATAAAAAAATAAATAAATCAATAAAATTAAAAATATCACAAATATATAAAATAAAATAAATAAAATAAAATATACAAAACTAAAAACTAAAAATAAATCAACAATAACAATAACAGCTAGTTTGAACAAAAAATAAATAATTAAATAAATCAAATAGAAATAAAAAAGAAGCTCCAAATAGAAAAAGAAGCTCCAAATAGAAACAGAAGCTCCAACTAGTCATTGTACAATAATGGCTAGTTTGACCATAAAAAATCAATAAATAAATAAATAAAATAAAATAAAAAAGAAGCTCCAAATAGAAAAAGAAGCTCCAAATAGCCGTTGTACAATAACGGCTAGTTTGATCATAAAAAATAAAAATAACACTATAAAAATATAAAAATAAAAATAAAAATAAAATAAAATATAAAAAACTAAACACTAAAAATAAAAATAAATAACCAATAACAATACCAGCTAGTTTAACCAAAAAATAAATAAAAATCAAATAAAAATAAAAATAAAATCAAAAAATAAACAATAATTTTTTTCATTTTCATTTTTATTTTTATTTTTATTTTATTTTATTTATTTTTTTAAATTAAGAATAACACATAAGAATAAAAAATAGTAAGAAATTAATAAATGAAACAATATAAAAATGAACATTAAAGTAAATAGAAATGTTAAAAAATAAAAATATTAGAAAAAATAAATAAATAAATAAATAAAATCCATAAAATTTATACATTACTTGAAAAATTTAATATAATTTAAAACTAAATTAATTCCTTTATATATATATATATATATATATATATATATATATATATATATATATATATATTATTATTATTATTATTTTATTATATTTTATTTTATTTTATTTAATATTTTAATTAATTAATTAATTAATTTATTTCTCTATATAAGTAATTAATTAATAAAAATTAGATTATAAACAAATAATGAACATGACTATGCTATAAAAAATAAATAATCAAATATATATATATATATATATATATATATATATATATATATATAATAAATAAAAAATATTTAAAAAAATAAATAAATAAATAAATAAAAATAATTTTTTTTTACTACATAACAAAGAATAATAGAAAGGAGAAAAGCAAAACAGGACAAGAGGGGAGAAAACGACGATCCTTAGACAAACAGAAGAGCAAAAACTCAAAAAGCTACGCATGAAGGGCAGGGATCCAACACCTGCTCACACTCCACCCATCATCTATGTTCAGGTTAATAGGCCTCTTTTCAATCTCAGGGGCCTCGCTAAACTTTCGATGGTGAAAATGGTCCACCTTTGCAATGACCTCAGCATCTTCAATGCAAATGTGATGCTTAGTTTTTTCAGCATGCTCTACTAAGGCAGAGGATCGAGATCTATTATGCTTTAGGTTAGTGGCATGTTCATGAATTCTTTGACTGATAGATCGACCCATTTCAAAAATTAATTTTATTTATATAATACAAGAGGAAATAACTCTTATTAACATATGAAAAATCCAACCAAGTGAGGAACTTCCATGTACCACCTGACCGTAGATTGGGTTGAACCACATCTCTGTTTTAGCCAATCCCCCTCGTTCCATGTTCCAAGCATGATTGTGAGATTTCATAGAATAAACCAAGTAAAAACATACAAGGGATTCCAAAGGCGAAAACACCTCAACCATCAACCAATGATTCCACCTCACAGTTGGACATCACTAACATCAAAAAATAGGTCTCTACCCAAGTTGTCCATGGCTCTAGCACATTTTTCTCCAACCCGAATCTAGTGATAGTAAGTCAACCCACAACTGCCATAGGGATCTAGAGAATTTTTCTAACTGAGGCTCAAGGAATAGTAACTCAACCCACCAAGGGCTCCAGAGCGTTTATCCAAACCAAGGCTTGGAGGACTAGTTACTAAACCCAAGTTTTTCCCAGGCTTCTTGAGTGTTTTTCCAACCAAGGCTCCATGAACTAATAACACAACCCATAACCATAAGGGACATGAGCACCAATCATAAAACAAAAGGGAAAAAAAACAACACCATGGCTATCCAAGAAATGGAAACACTAGGAAATAAAACTTTCAATCCAGGAAATCCTCCATGCTAATGATAGATCATAACCAAATAACCACATGCATGCCAAAAATAGCAAGTGAATCATACATGCAACTCGATACCTGAAAAGGAATATAGCTTTATTTTATTACCCATTTTCCCCTTGCAATTTATTGCTTTCCTTTGCCTTCTTTCTCCAAATATAATGTCCTCCAAGAATGCTCCAAGAATGCTTGAATAGTTCTCTAAGTGTGCAAGAGTGTGTGAGAAATACAGAGAGAGAATAGAAGAGAGCTCTAAGCTAAAATTGAAAAAATTCCATGAACTGATCCTCATAAGCCTTTTTATCATTGAGGCCTCTATTTTCTTCATTCCACTCCAACTTTCCTTCAATTTTCCTCACATGAAAATATGTGACCTTTCATCTCACTTTTCTCCCATTTTCCTTTATTCCACAAATAAAATTCCAATAAATTCCTATTTTCCTTTTCCAGTTCCTTTACCAATGCCCTTAACCATTAATTAATCACCAATGATCCCCATTACTATTTTTTTTACCAACATTGAACTTGGAATATGTGTCCCATGAATTTGGTATTATTTTTTCCTTTATTAGCTTTATTAAATGGGGTTTTAAATAGGGTTGTTACAACCACCTCAGATCCACAAAAATTTTGCATATACATCAATACGTCCTTAATTGACTTCAAGAATATTTTATTAGATATGAAGTTCATAATAAAATTGTTTTCTTCAATAGGGTTGACTAACCGCAACCATGTTGCATCACAGAGGTGCATGGAAAGAAAAATCCTCCAAATATACTTGTCCATCTTAGGTTTTTTGTATTCAAATACTTGGCATTCAATTCTTACATCAACATAAATATTAATGCCTCCATGGATCTTCATAAAATATATAATAACCAAATTTTCTTCTAAGAAAGGCATCACACCATTTTCAAGACTAATAAATTTCATCTCACCATGATCTTTCCCTAACATCACATCAAATAAGAACGAGATTTTAAAATAATTCAATATGTTAGATCTATTTTCCATGTCTTCTACTAGGTTAGAAAATCTAGTAGTGCAACAAGATCTGTTGTAGTCAGCATCTCACACCAACTCCATATTCTTATTTATGGTCTAAATGCATAGCTTAAACCCTAACATCACATTAGAAAACCCGAAATTCACACAAAATAAATATCTTCCTGAAACATACAATACATCTCTCTCTCCCCTTTCTTACCTTAAGGTTTTCTCAAGCACCCTAGTGCCATACTAAAAGGGTTTCCTCATTACATATTGTTTTCCTCCATAAACAGTTCTTTAAGGAAATAAAATGAATAAAGTACAATAATGAAAAAATGTACAACATTATATATATAATAGGTGAGGGAGGCTACATAATAAGGATACAATTCTATATAAGTTAAATACCCTACAAGCATGATCCTCCTTGGGATCAACACCCTTCCTCTGAGATGGTGCACTCTTTAACAATTTGTTAGTCCATATCTTTCTCTTCCATGGCTTATTATCCAAGTTTGCTCTTTCAAGATTATTCTCCTCTAACTATGTGCCACATTTCCCCAATGTTATTTACATTTAATTTATATATTTAGAACTGCGTTTGAGCATAGTAAGAAGTCCAACGTTATATTTGACAACTAAATTATTTTACTAGATGCTTATATTTTTAGGTTTCATTTCCATTTACATCCTAAAAAATATTATCATGCACCGATTATATTTACAACATCCACCCAATTACATATAAGTAAATTCTTGGGGTCAAATATGGTGAGTGTTACACTTATCATCAATACTCTAATAGTTAATTCCTTATTATTTTTCCTCAAATATTATTATTAATGTCGCACTATAAATAACTTAAAAAGGATTTACGAAAAAAATCATCATTTTATACATTTGAAAGAAGTATTCTATCGTTTTAAAGTTATGTGTGCAATAATTTTTCACTCTTTCATAGTGGAATTTATACCATATAATATTTGCACTTGGGTACTAACACATGATTAACCATCAATGTATCTTCGGCAATACACCCCTATGTCATACTCATGCATGACCCATATAATAATGATACCATACCACTCAATTACTATTTTAATCTCACAAAACATATTCTTTGAGCTACTTTTACATTAACCTAGATGTGGGACCTCACTAGGATGTCATATACTTAGATAGGTTCCTTAGGAACCCTATCTCATTAGTATTTATTCCTTGGAACATTTTTTTTCCATGTGTATACAAATAAAACTGAGTATCAAAAATGAGTTTTGTAAGATTTAGAAATAGAGTTTGACCAAGACCCTTGTATTCATAGTACCCATGATCACTTGCACGAGTTTCTTGTAAAATCCACCCTTCTTGCAAAAATTGTATTGGCCTTTACTGAACAAAATCATAGCTATCAATATCCTCAATAAATAATTTTTCTACCTATCAAATCGTAGGAGGGAGGTTCCTCTAGATGTAATTTTTTTCCAAGGATTTAATAGAATTGATAGTTTTCCAATTGGGGTCCTAGTTTCAATTTTATGACCAACTACATCTCAATTGCTTGAGCTATTTAGGGACATAATTTGAATTAATTTAATGGGTATAAAAAACAAAAAAATATGAAAATTTTTTTTCCATAATATTTGGAAAGTGAATTTGACTAAGGTCCATGTGAGCATACTATGAATTAACAGTCAAGCAAGTTTTTAGAAAAATATGACCCCTTTTCCTAAATTTGCATTGACAATTATTGCATATAAACCTAGCTTCAAATATCCTCAATAAATCATTTTCTTTCCTATGGGATCCTAGGTGATCTAAATATGTGTAAACTAGTTATTGCTATGCTAGCTCCCTCATCAGTATTAAAATGTGTGATTGGGATCGTTCCATGTTAACCACTTGTGAAGGTGTTTATGTCTGTAGTTTCATGTGTTTTTTAGGATCAAATTATGAGTTCATTAACTTTTAAAAAATCATATACAACAAATGAGATGTAGAAATATAAATCACAACAATCATATAACACAATGGACGATAATGGATTTCACCCCTCGTGGGCTACATCTCCATGGACCTGCTTTAACTAGCTAGGCTCTCTTGGGATTAAGAGTCAAATGTCTGATTACATGCACCTGTATTGCTCCAATGGATTTTTAAGTTGTTCCATTGGCTTCAGAACACTCAAATATGACAAAAATGACTATTCAATCTTTGAATTTGGTTTCCAGCTCCTCTAGGCTTAACCTCCCATCATGGTGGCCATGAGCTTGTTTAATATCAAAAGTGAAAAAATCACCTTCAGATGTGCTCCAACACCTCGGCAAACTATACCACTATTTTTAGAACATCAAATGCATCTAAAAATGATTTTTCATTCACTCCATTTGGAATTCAGCTGATCTGGGCATGGCCTTTCCTCCTGGTGGCCCTAGGCTTCAAAATTATTCAAGTGACCGAAAACACCAGTAGATTGTATCCTCTTCCTTTGCAAGTTTTTCCAGTAGATTCAAAGCATGCCAATATTCTAGGAAATGACTCTTCCAGATACAAAATTGGTCGAAAATTGCTCAATATAGGATTCATTTCATTTCCCCCTAGATTTTGCCTCTAAATATGAATAACTTTTAGTTAGCTCCGACAAATTTGGAGATTCCGCCAAATTTGGTGGCACTGCCAAAAGTGCTAACAACTTAACACACAATTAAATTAATTCTTAATCCAATATTAGGGTGGGTAAGTGCACACTAAGCACAATTAGTTCGACACTGCTGTGTGGTCACGTGGTATGGTCGCATGGGAAGAGGGCTAGCCCGTGAGGTTGCCCCCCTTCATTTCTTCCATCAGACATCCGCTGCAGTTTAAGTCAAAGTTGGGCACAATGGTTTTCAAGTCCCAAGGGTGTGGCCCATTGTTATGGCGCGGTAATTGTTTCGGGTAGGTAACGAGGTTGAACCCCGACCTCCGCCCCTCCATACAGGTTTTGCAAATGAAATATTTGCGCCATACAAACCATAGGTTATAAAAACCATAGTTTTAATATATGCAGACCATATAAATTATTTTCCATCGTTAATAAAAGTTTGAACCTTTGTTAATGCCTCTGCCCGATTCATATACATATAACCCAAGGTTTTAAATGAAATTCCACCATAATATAAACTTGTTATATGATTTACCCAAAGTTTAATAAATTCACATGGACTATGGTTTAATGAAATATGTGGAATATATATTATTAATAAGGTTTGTAATTATATATATATATATGTGTGTGTGTGTGTGTATGTATGATAAAAACCATATAAAACATTATAATTATAATTATAATTATATATATATAAATCCAACCTTAATAATTAAAAAAATAAAATTCCAAGACATAAGAATTCATAAACCCAAATTCAAACTTGGAGGACATTGGACAATTTTCAACATCACAATTCAAAGTAGTGAATCCCATTGTGACACTTGTCACAGTCCCATTGGGAAAAAACTAAATAAGATTCCCTACATGCTGACTGCACTACCATTTCATCAGCCTATGTACTTGTTCTGTAATTTTTTTTTTAAATTTTGCGTGTTCTTAACGACGATCAACAGACCATAACTTCTTCATTCGAACTCGTTTTTTGATGAAATGAGTTGTGTTGGAGTTCTAGCAACAGTCTGGTCATTTTTTCTCTTGTTTGGTTCAATTCCAAGCACTCTCATTTTTTAGCTAATTTTTGCCCCTGATCTAGATTTTGATCACTAGCATAGGGGCTTTTGTATCTATAACCCGACAAAATTGATATTTTCCCCATCCAAGTCATCGTTAGTATTTTATTTCTAGCTGCATATTTCTTATTAGATCCATTTACGGACATACTTTGCTTTTTATTTTTCCACGAGTATAAAAACCAATCCTATCTACAAAAATTAGTTCTATAATATTTGGAACTTTTTTTTTTGGCAAAGGCCCATGCAAGCACACAACACACAATCACTCAAGCAAGTATTTTTCAAAATCTAACTCCTTGTAAAAAAATTACTTTGATATTAAATGAATAAAACCCTATCTTTGAATATCCTCAAATAAATAAAAATTTTCCCTATGGATTCACACAATATGGGTGTCCCTAGTTGTAGAACCATTCACATCTTGGGTGGTTGATCATGCATGTTATCGATATTTGATCCTGAACATGATATAATTTTCTCATTGCACATCAAATGTGTGGTGGTTAAGTAATATTCTCTTTTGTGGATAAAAACATTATATAACCCCATGGGGAATTTTGAAAAAATTCAATGCTAACCTCCATCAAAATATATCAAAAAATAAGGTAGATTGAATATTGTTGGTGATTAGACACAAAAATCTCACATGCCTAAGATGAGGCTAGAAAATGTTCGTGCAAAGAGAAAGCAAGTTGAGCAAGTTCAATAGCATTCTCAAGAAGTGGCATAACTCTGATGATAGAATGAAATACTTGTACACTAATTTCATTTTTCACTTGATGGTGTCCTCAATTGTTTTATAGAAAAGAGGCCATTATGACTTCTCCATGCAGATTATAACATGTTAGATGAAGCATTTGAGGGATATAAGATTGTGTATGTTACCAATGAGATTTAGTGTACCAATTTCCAAGAATATATGGATCCATGTAATTCACGAATCTACTATTGTTGAATCTTGGTTTCCCTCCATGAAACACATCAATTTTTTTCACAAAATCTCCAATTATTAACTAAGTGTTCTTCGATTAGAAGGAGAATTGATCATGGGAGGTCCCACTTGAAAAGGATACTCCATTTAAGCTATATGTTGCGTACGGGCCAATTTGATGTTTTATTAAGAAATATAGTGTTTTGAGATGTTATTTTGAGTTCATTTCATCCAAAATAATGGAAATGAAGGAGTTTCATCAACATTTTTACATATATGCCTATTAGTTAAAAATAATGAGAATATGTGAATTTTTTGTGAGAGTTAGTTAAGTTTTGTTCATTTTAAAGTATTTTTAAAATATTTTCAAAAAGTATTTTGAAAGCTTATGTAAAATAAATAAATAAACATGTTGAACCCATGTCATTATCGTGAATATAAAAGTAAAACAACTATTTTGCATTGTATTTCAGAATACCATTTTGATCCTAGTAAGGGTACCATAATAAAATCTAGTTTTTTTTTCTTTCTCTAGCCCTAGTCCATCTCGAAATGGGATAAGGGGGTCAAAGAAAATTTTTTTTGGAGGTAAAAGGTTAAGTTAGGAAGTTCACATGAATCATCAAAATAATTCATGTCCCTTTCATCAATAAATAATTTAAAAAACACTTTATGGTTCATGATTGGTAGTACCTAACACCCAAAGGTGGAAAAACAAATCAAGTGAGCCTGGGATTAAATGATGAGTGTAAGAGAGAAAGTACAAGTGAATAAGTGAGTGTATCATGTATAAATGGGTAAAGGATGAAAACACATATTAAATGCATCTTAGGAAATAAATATTTTCAAGTGTGCAACCATGAATTTCAAAATGAAATTTAAGTATGGGTGGAGATTACAACAAAACCAAATCATAATTGATCAAATGTCTAAACAATGGGCATTTTCAGAAAGAATTCAAAGAGAAGTAGATATGAAGGGTCAATTTATTAATGCACTCCAAACTAAATTAAGATAAAAGAAAATGTATATTTATGATATGATTGATGCAACATATAATGTGAAGGTCAACATAATTTATGATAGAGAAGATCTAATGGAAAAGGATAATGCATCTTGTGATATAAATGAATATATCAAGAAATTCGATGTAACACCCTCCTCCCATATCTATCTAAGTAACTAGAAAAATGGTAAACATGTGATGAGAGGCTACTATGATATGATTCAACCTCCAAGGTCACCTTAAGGAAGTGAAACTGACACCACACAACTACACATACCTTCTACACCTTGTACAGGACACTCAGGAGTAATCCCAACCTTCTAGGAGGGTAGCCCCTGAATCAAATTGACCTTTTCATACATCAATTCCCATTCACTCCCTTGACATGATAAAGTGTGTGAGAAAAATCCTCCAGCTACACACACAATATGGGTATGCATTCTACTAGATACTTTTCCCAATAGTTTTGAGCTTGTGATCCCAATTTCGATGCCACTTTTTTAGGTACAGAGCTTAATTCACAGCCCAAAATTCCATGACACTTTTAGAACTGAAATATCACAACATAATAAAAATTTAAAAGCAAACACTTGAACAAGGACTTGATTGGACCCATACTAGCCATGACATGATTTTCGTCAAACATGTCACAAATATGTAATCTATTGGCTTAAACAACATATATGAGAATAGGTGTCTCATATTTATCTGAGAATCACTAAGAATAATTGTTTCCTCATCTCATTAACTATGTTATCATCTATTCGGTAATAGATACATTTTGATTCATTTACAACTCAAAACATGATGAGAGTGATACATCATCATCATCGTAAAAAAGTGCATAACTAATATATAAACAGTATAAATGACAAGCTCATAATAACAATATAAGCCACATAATAACAAGAATACTTACCCATCAATACAAGAGGATAAGAGCTCTTATTTCCATAAGAAAAATGCAACCAAGTTTGGGACTTCCACGTTCAACCCGACCATAAACATGGTTGAGAAAAATATCTCTTTATCTAGTCCCCCCTGTACCATATTCTAAGCATGAATGCAAGATCTCATAAAAATTATCATTCAAAACCAAACTAGGGATTCCAAAGGCTAAACCACTTCAAACCTCAACCGGTGATTCCACCTCATGGTCGGACATCACAACCATCACCAAATTGGTCTCCACCCAAGTTTTCCAAGGCTCTAGAGTTCTTGTTCCAACCAAGGCTCCATGACTAGTAACTAAACCCACAATGTTTTCTAAGGTCTAGAGTGTTTTTCCAAAAAAGGCTCCAGGACTACTAACTCAACCCACCAAGGGCTCTAGAGTGTTTTTCCAACTACGGTTCCAAGACTAGTAACTCAACCCAAGTTGTTACAGGGCACTAGAGCATTTGTCCAAACAAGGCTCTAGGAAATAGTGACTCAACCCATAACTAAAGGAACATGAGAACCAACTAGAAAAAAAATAATGAAATGAACTCACAACACCATGGTTATCCAAGAAATGGCAAGACTAGGAAGCACACTGTCAATCTAGGAAATCCTCCATGCCAATGACAGATCATGACCAAGAAACCACATTCATATACCATGCATGCCAAGAATAGCGAGGAAAAAATACATGGAACTCGATACTTGCAAAAATAATCTATTGTAGTTGCTGATCCTGATGTCATCTTTCCCTTTCCTGCTCTTCCTATACCTTCTTTCTCCAAATATCCAAGTTTTCTAGACTCTCCAAGAGTACTCCCAGAAACTATAAGTGTCCAAGGGTATGTGAGAGAGAGAGGGAGAGAATACAATGAGTGCTCCAAAACTGAACTAACAGAAAGGTTACCAACTGATCCTCATAAGTCTTTTTATTAATGAGACCTCTGATGTCTTCAATTTTCCATTATTTTCCTTAACTTTCCTCTTCACATGCAACCCGTGACATTTGACCTAATTTTTTTCCTATTTTCCATTATTTTCGTTAATACAACACCAATTAATGCTTCATGACTTTTCAAATCCTTTTCAATTCCCTTTGCCAATTCCCTTAGCCATAATAAATTGAAATGAACACCCACTAGGATGTTTTTCCAACCATTCAACTTCAAATATGCGTCCCATGTCCATGGTATTATATTTTTTACATGGATTTTTAACCGAGGTTGTTACATTTGATGAAATTTACGGCACAATGGAGCTAATACAGTAAAGCAATGAAACATATTATGCAAAATATCTCATTCAAAAGTGTGATGGAATATGTAGCACATATGGAAAAATGCAGTTCATTGATACGTATTATGATACAAAAGACCTTATGATTGCAAATGAATCACTAGGACAAAAAAAATAATGGTGAATTTCAAGATTCCAAAGAAATCTAAATTTTTCCAGGATGGTTGCTAGACCTTGGGAAGAGATGGCATTCAATAAAAATCAGCATGCATTGGGATACACCAAAGTTGATAGCTTGTATATTCCATATTACTCTAAACCAATTCATTTTATGAGTGTATGCTTACTTGAATATGTTTATAATTTTGTTAAAATGCATCTGCAGTGAAAAAAACATGGTCATATGGAGAGTCAATGTGTTGATGTCCATCCTTGTCTTCATTGTGAGAAGACAAATCACTTACCAGAAATATGTTGAAATTAGAAGAAAGCTACAAAAGAAATCCATTATGGATCGATAAATCCTTATAGATGGAATCAAGAAGTAAAGAATCTACATAAGTCATATAGTCTGATAAAGACAAAAGTAATGGAAAATTTTCCCAAAGAAATGAACAAAGAAAAATGTTTCCTACTAATTATTTGAGAAACAAATTGGTACTTTCCTCACCTTAAGGGGGTGAGCATAAACATAACTTTCCTAAACCATTAATGGGGGAGAAAATTGATGAACTGAAATTATTTAGTGGTCATCCAAAACCAGCATATTATTCAAGTTATAATTGGTTCATGGTCATTTATAACTAACCACATCATGCGAAGAAAATTTATTCGTGGTAAATCTTAAACCATAGATTTCCATGGAAGATGGTTACTAGTAAATTGGAAAAACCGCCAACTAAAGAATCCAAAGCCTTAGCCTAGATCCTTTCTAGAATGAACAATTGAAAAAATTCTCACCTTGCACCTCAAACAGGGGAATATCAGATATCAAACTTTAAGTTTCAATGTTTTTTATTCAAATTCCAATCAACATGTAGTCAAGAATTGGAAATTACAACATAAAAATTGGTCTCCTCAATATAAAATATACAATAATTTTATGGGAATTTTCATACATATAATATTTTAAATTATATATATTCAAATATTGGTATATTTGTATGCAAATATTTATCAAATATAAGATGAATAGTTTCATATTAAATATGACAAAATTTATTGGTATAGGTGTTATACAATTATTCAAACTTATGATTGAGGAGGGAATGTCATACTGTGAGTCCCTAGATAGTCAGAAAGTATGATACCATGAGTTATATCTTTTATATTAACGAGGTGTTATCATGATCCACCAATGATTTTTTAGTGAGACCTATATCTAGATCTATAAGATCTAGATTCTAGATCATTTATGTATTATAAATTCAGACCTTAAGATAAAAAATGTGTAATATATTGGCTAGAGGAATTTTTATCGACATGTCATGTCTTGTCTCTCAGGACTAATTCTTAACATATGGGGATTGAAGAATGATTATTTTTTCAGGTAAGCATTGGAAATGAAAATTTTATCATGGAGGCTTTTATTTCTAGAAATCTTATGGATGGAAATTGTGGATAAAAAATACTTTAGCTCTTATTAAACTAAGTACATTGGATGAGAGATTATCAAAATTCAATGAGAGGTGTATTAAATATATGGAATGATTTAATTCTTTCTTTTCTAATTCATAGACAATGTGTGGCTTGGAAAATACATAAGGTTGATCATTTTCGAATGGGGGAAGGTCCATAGGTTGGAGTAGCAAACAATTATCTTATTTCTCTTGATTTAAGAGATTAATTGAGAGCTAAGGGACTTACCAAGCTTGTTAATGTAAAAAATAGTTTATTCAAGATATATGGCTTCAATGTTAGCTTTCAAAAAATAAGTTACGACTAATAAGGGGCTTGACACAATATTCATGGAACTTTATTCAATCTCTTTCACAGAATGGTATAATTTTGAGTGATGAGAAAGATCAATTGGCATGGTATTGGAAAATTTAAATGGGTATCCTAATTTCTAAGCTAGTATATAGGCTTTCATTGTTAATATGAATAGAGGGAAGCTGAATGGTGGTGTTCGATCTTCTAGAAGTGGAAATCTCCATTAAGGACTCAAATTTTTGTGTGGATTGTGATGTCAAATAAATATTTAACATGGGATAATGGAAAATAATCATGGTTGATAAGGCCCTAATAGATCTATTTTGTTTTATTTTGAAGAGGAATGAATGAACCATCTCTTTAATTCTTATCCTTTTATATCTAGGTGTAAAAATATGTATTCCTAATATTTCATTTCTTAGGATCATCTAATAAAGTGTTTCTTTAATAGTGTATAAGAATTTGGATCAAGGATAGGTTGGTTAGACCATTTTTAGTGCTTCCTTGATATTTTCTTTGGTAGATATGGATTTTTATGAAACCAACTTCAAAAATAGAAGAGAAGAGAGATCAATGCCTTAGAAATCAGCCACTTCGAGGGGTCAACCTCCTATACATTACATAAATGAACAATTCTTGGATTATACAGTTGACCAAAACCTCCTTCTATATATTGGAGTCCATGGGCCACAATATAATCCTATCCAACCTAACAATAACAATGTAAGGGCACAATAATAACAATATTGGGGTTACAGGGGTACAACAATAATGATAAAGTGGCTACACTAATAAAAATAAGGGACTAAACTAGTAATATTGTTTCGAGGAAAATCACCCTAGAGGTTCGTTGGGTTACAACCTCCACAGAGCAGGGCGTGGTACTTAAGAAGGACTCACACAACCATACATGTTCATGAAAAACTAAATAGAGTAGATCGAGGAACTTACCCGTAGGTCCTACGGTTGAAGCAGATCCCGCGGGGTCCAAACCCCTAGCAACCGTCCTTCCTTCTTAACCTGAAAGACAAGAAGAAACAAGCATTAAGAACTGGTTGTACAGCATATATCTACTCTAAATGTTAGTGAAATCCATATGAAACATTAGATAAACCATAATAAATTCTTAAACAACAATATTCTCATATATGCAAGAAGGCACTAACACGTATATTTCAGGAACAAGATGGTTCTTCTGTATTATAAATAGCATGTACAGAAACAACAAGTGGAGAGATCACCTGAATCCTTACATGATCTTCGAGCAGACCATCGTCCGGATCTGTCCCGCCCTTGCCTCGCTAAGATTCCTTTCGAACCGGTGCATACAAGATGACATATAGGAAGATGAGCATTTCCAGGAAACAAGGGTTTCCTATAATGAACTGGGAAGTGCAGGAGGCACGGGAATTCAGACTTGGATAGGGAATACCAACAAAGTATAATATCAATAATTTCTCTCTCCCCCTTAGGCCATACACATGAGGGGCTTTTATACTCCCTCAAAGTAGTTTCAACAGTTGGAAACAGTTGGCCACGTGCTGGGGTGGTTGAACTACTAGAGTAACCATCAACCCAGCCCGAAAATAGGGAATTTTTATATATTTTTTAATGATTTTAATGGCATACGCGGAAAAGTGCATGTGGACTCGCGTATACACGCGGAAAAGTCTGGGCATAACCGCGTATGGGGATTTTTACACTGTTTTTTAGTGAATTTTGTCCAAGTCTATAGGAATGGGTGCCCAAAGCCATAAAAGAAATCATGAATCATATGAAGGTGAGAAATGATGCTATAACAGATGCCCCCTAATATATGAGGTCAGAAGGGGTACATGATGGCTGAAATGTATTATGCACATAGAAAGAACTTCGCAAGGACAAGAGAGGACTTCACCAGATTTTAGCCTGCCAAAAACCAATGAAAGAAAACAGAGAGTCAACTCATGTTGAGGCGGGCATACCCATGCTCAGTCAAAAATACATCATATAGAAAGTACTGAATAGATCCAACATGTATACAAGTATAGCTGAACTGAAAGTACACAATGAATCATCTGAGCATGGCCCGGAAATATAAGTCTGAATCAATGTCCAAGTATCACATATAAAAAGCTGATCAAGGATGGTGCAACTAGATGTATGATCATATAAGCAACTGAATCTCCAAGTACCAAATCATAAGAGGTGGAACAAACGGTACAATCACGCAACTCGGGAGCCAGCATATAGGATGCTGCTGTACTGAACTGCAACATATAAGGGTGGATGACATCACTGGCAGAAACTGAATGGACTGTCAAAAGTGAACCGAGAAATGATGATGCAACCCAAGGTCTTCACCGATCACTATGGCACAATTCTACACAATGGGAATAAATGAGCTGAAGTCGGCCATGTGAGAAATCGTTGGATTACCGGTCAATGATGTATACCGTTAACCAACGCGAGACAACCCACCAATAATGAAAATGACGTCAAAATTTTGTTGTCTAACAAGTGTGAATGAATGAGTTAAGCATGCATAGAATCTGTCAGGAGGCGAAGGCAATGATGAATCCCCATCGTTAGCGAAGAGTACTGAAGTATTGCAAACCTGAGTGCCCGACAAGACTCTTGACCTTATTCCCGAGGCAATGAGTGAGTCGATGGGAAAAGATCTTCTAGCTGGAAGGAAGGCATTAAGGCATCCCACCAGCGCGAGTGTAACACGGAGGCCAAGATTTGGAAGAGAATGTCAGACGAAGTAAGAGGTAGCGAAACTAAAGGCGAAGTCACGTTTCAGCATGCACAAGATGAAGCTGGCGCACGGAAGAAACCCTCTGAACCAACCAATAATGAAAGCTGACACAGAGGCGAGAAATCCACCGATAGGGTCAAATGGAAATCCAGGTACTGCACGAATCCCAAGTGTGATAATGTGTGCTGACGTCGAACACAGGGGAAACCACTCAGTCAAAGACCCATGATGATGATCAAATGCGGAGCACGAGGTCACCTATCAATGATGGAAATAGGCCCAAGGTGCGGCTCTAGGCTTGCTCTCAGAGCAATGTGTCGTAGTCGATAAGAGACAAACCCGCCGGCAAGAAGTCGATGGAGACCTTCTCAAACCAGCACGAGCAGAAGATCAAAACATCTGATGTGATAGAACATGATACTGACAAGACCGGGAAGGCCGACTGAATAATGAGTCAAGAGACACCGCAGAATGGCCGACTCGGGTTAGACTTCCCTTGAACAAAAGCACGACTCGTGATGACCATGGCAGTAAAAAGTGACACTGTATAAGTCTGTTATGCAGGAGGCAGAACAAACTCTCCATATGATTGGAAGAGATAACCAACTGGGGGAGGACTGACAAGTGAAACAAGGGATAATCTGAACCTAGGTCAAAAACTAAAACCATCCCAAATGTAGGAAATATATATAAGTATATGTGCTTTGTTCAAGGGAAAAAAACTGACTCTGTACTGCCATCAAAACAATGAAGATACATCCTGTTCCCACTCTTTTTGTTATATTTGATTTTTTTTTCTTTTTCATATAATAAGCATGAAAAAGAATAAGAGAATGCTATGGTACAATGGATAGAACGAGTATAAAAAATCAGATGCACTAGTTCCTGGGACTGGAACGATCCTATGCTCAATGCAAGGTGGCAGAAACTGGTAAGCGATACTCAAAAGAATGTTCCATCCATGGGTAAAAGAGTGTCAAGTCGCGATAGCTAAGTGCATGCAATGGTTTAACTTGTACAAATAGGCAAGGTCAAAAGTTGGCTTAAACATCGAGTCCAAATGAAGCTGGCTAAAGGCCAAGATAAACAAGTAGCCAATATGCAATGCAGTAATACAACTTAACGACACCAGGGAGCCTCTAGGGTAATAGCCAGAAAAAAATGATAGTGAGGAAGAAGAAGAATGAAGCTTCAACACGTAAGTCATGGCAGGACTAAAGAGGACTCCCGAGCCTACATAAAACGCAGCATGGGCAACAAGTGATAGCGAGAAACTAACTAGGAAGCCCATGTAAAGGAAGGCTCTACCACCAAGTCATGATCGAATAATCGGCGAGTGAAATGGGTGTAATAGTCATGACCTGATGGGATCGACCCTATGGCAAGTGATCAGTATGGAGGCTAGTATGCAAGATGCAGCAGAAAGTGATTTCCCTAACCTATATGCCAGTGAAGATCATATACCTGCCGTGATGAGTCGGTAATCATGGATCAAAAAACTGGGAAAAATCTCAAAATCGTCAAAATGTACCTGAAAACATACCAAACTGGGCACTGCCAAGCATCTGGGTTATGCAGCTTAAGGTAGATCGAAAAAAATAAGCATAACAAATTTTTGCGAAAATTTTCAACTTTTTAGCCATAAATAGACAAATTACCTCATATTTGGTTCATTATTGCATTGCTGATTTGGAAAAAGTGCTCTGGAGAAAAAAACATCTTTCGGCAAATCAGGAGCAACCGACCATCGAATTGCACCGAATTTGTCAGGTAGGCTCCTCAATCATCCTTGCAAATCATTTTGTCCGTTTAGAAATTAAAATTTAGTGATTTTCACCATTAAAACCCTTACTAAAAAACTCAGACTTGCGCATACGCGGGTTGGTAACAGGAAAGTCGCGTATACACGCGACTGTGCATAGAAAAAGTCGCGTATGCGTAGGCCCGAATCAAAAAATGCGTGGCTAATGCAGGATTAATTGAATTTTGACAGGATGACAATCTCATGGAGAGAGCGTGAACACAATGCAATTGATCAAGAGGTCATGCAAGATCGAGCATCGCAAAATATTCTTCGAAATTGCGGATTGTTCAAATTTTTCAAAATGCCAAATATGAAAAGCAATGTTCGGTTGCTAGAAATGCTCGTCAATTATTGGGAACCAGACCAAGATTGCTTCATTATATATCATATACCAATACGCATTGAAGTGGAAGACATATATTTTATCACTGGACTCTCCCGGAGGGGAGAACCAGTAGACTTGCACGGGAAGCCCCTGGGAGGGCTAACCGTGGAAGATTATGTCCACGTGTATTGCGTAGAGGGTTCCAAAAAGGTTGGAACTCAGATTGCAATTAAAGATTTACGGGATTTGCACATGAAAATCCTCCTTTTCACCATTGGCAGAGTGGCAGGATCTGCCTCCCTACATCAGGCGTCCAGGACGCAAATGAGCATAGCAGTGGAATGCTTGACTCATGTGTATGATTGGTGCACAGCCCTATTACTGAACATGAAGAAACAGTTGACCTCAATCCGCCAAGTAAAAACAAAACACTTTGGATACGGTACAATTTTGATGACATTCTTCTTTGAGAAGATACCAGCATTGAGACCCAGAGTCATCTCTACCATCAACAGCCCTAGAGATCCAAGAATTGCCCGTTGGGCAGATATGATGAAGAGATTAGGGGGAAGTGAAGTTCCCCGGACCACTTGGGACGATGAGTTCTTCCTTTGGTGGGGAGAACAAATCATCGCAGTGGACGACTATCTCTATGCCGGGATGGACTTTCGTGGAGATCCAGATCTATTTCTTCCACCAGGCACAGCATGGGGCACAGTCGGTAAGTTTGCAAAAATTTAAAATAATAATTTTTTTTGGATTTTTTCAAATATGTATGAAAAAATGAAAATAAACATGTTTTTTGATTGGATTCATAATGACTGACAATGTAAACATGATCATGATATAGATATTGGACCAGTTCGACCTGAGGGTTTCCCGTGCCACAAGCGTCGCAGGGGCGAAGCAGATACAGTGGATTCAGACAGGACCCTCCAGGCTGTGCAGAGGAACTTGGAGGGGTTAACCCGCCAAATACCTATGGCTGCCATGGAAGACCTGCCGGAAGCCATCCAGAGACGGGTGGTAGGAGTGCCCTGAGACTGGGTACGATTATTCCGCCGAGTTGCCACCGCGATCATGTTCTATAGGAACACGACTTCTGGGCAGGGACCTCAGGAGTAGATAGATATTATGTATCAGATGACTGTATATTTTTGAGACTGAACATGATCGGGCATAAGCCCAAATTTTGTATGACCTTATGGATCCAAATTTTGTAAAGTTTTTTGAACACTCTGATGATATATATACAGCGATATTTGATGTGATGTGATAAATGTATCAAAATGTATGATGTTTTTGATGATTAAATTTTATTGTATGGGATGATTAATATGCCAATCCAGCGCTTGATTAGCTAATGGGTATTTGACAATTTAATAAATAGGAATATGAATGAAGAGATTCTAAGAAATTGAAATAATCTTGTAACAAGCAAATTCTCAGAAGCAATCGTATAAATGGATCTCGAGCCCGATAAGTATTGTTCAAGCTACTGACACCACCCAGGTGAGGGAGTCAGGAATACCAATGAATGCCCAAAGATATTGCCTAGGAAGTAGATAAACAAGCTACGTGTATTCTATATTATTGGAAGCCAGGGACCAATGCGGAGCCCACTCTTGATACTGGTGACCGGAAGGATGACGTGACACCCATGCCGCGGAAGCTAAGTTAGATGTGTCTACTGCTTTCCTCAGTGAAACCAGACGACTCTTGATATCGAGCTAGCATACCAGAGATCAAAAACATCACCAACTCATCAAAGATGTAAAATCAACCGAGATAACACAAACAAAAAACTACCATACAAAAGCAACATGAATACAAACCCTAGGCATAGTACTTTTTCAAATAGAGCCCATTTCTAGGCTCCGGCAACTCATTCCCTTCGAAATCAACCAAGGTATACGCTCCTTTTTTAAGGACCTTTTTAACGATGAAGGGGCCATACCACATAGACTTAAACTTTCCTACCCCCAGGGCATCTTTTTCTTGGGCATAGACCAAAACAAGGTCACCTTCTGAAAAAACCATGGGTTTGACCGCCTTATCGTACTGAACTTTAACTCGGTTTTTATGCGCTTCATTCATCGTGGCAGCATCCCGACGCTGCTCATCGAGATGTTCCAGATGAAGGAGCCATTCTTCAAGACTAGAAGTGTCAGGAAGAAGTTCAACAGCTAACTTAAGAGAAGGAATCTCGCATTCAATAGGAAATACATATTCCACCCCGTGCACTAGCTGAAACAGAGTAAAGCCAGTTGCAGTTTTCACTGACGTCCTGTATGCCCAAAGTGCAGGATATAGCATAATATGCCAGTTGGATCTAGCTTTATCAATTGTCCATTGAAGAATTGTCTTCAAGGATTTATTCACGGCTTCCACTTGCCCATTGGCTTGAGGATAATACGGAGATGAATGCTCCTGCCGGAAACCCAATTTGAGAGCCAACTCGGCCATCATACTATTCTGAAAATGACTGCCATGGTCAGTGACAATCTCTCTAGGAATACCAAAACGAGCGATAACCTGGTTGAATAGGAAAAGAGCTGCAGTCTCACCATCATTCCCAAAAGTAGGCATAGCCTCGACCCACTTAAGTAAAGTAGTCTGCTACGATAATAATATAATGTGACCTTTGCTTGAGAAGGCGGGTTCGTAGTATAATCAATACCCCCTTTGTAAAGGCTCCGACGGTAATGAATGGAAAAATCGGAGGCTGGATAGGTGCATTTCGAGTATAGACTTGACACGGATGACACTTTTTGACCGATTCGATACAGTATGAAAATCAGGGCCAAGTACAAGCACTAAGATCTTTGAATTATTTAATAGCCAGATAAATGACCCCCACAAGCTCCAGCAAAATCATTGACACGAATCTAGGCTTTCTTGAGGATTGTGGCCATCTCAGGATTGAATCAACCCCTCGACGGTATAAAGCATCACCAATAATCAAATAATTCTTGGCCAAGTGACGCAGCTTACGACGCTCATCTTTCGAAAAAGTAGAGGGAAACTTCGCAGTCTAAAGATACACAATGATATCTATATACCAAGGATCCTGTGAAGAGATAAGAAACAAGTGTTCATCCGGAAAGGATTCATCATCAATCATCTCTTCTCCACAGGGCAACTCGGAGATCAATTCCGCGAAAACCAATGATTTCTTGGACTTGGCAGACATAAATTCAAGATCAAATTCCTGTAAAATTACAATCCATCTATTGTATTTGCTCCCAATCACTCGCCTACTGAGGACAAACTGAAATGGATTGGCTGCTGCCAAAACATAAGTTTTTCGAAGAATAATGTAATGCCGGAGTCACTGCACAGCATGAACTGCTGCTAAAGCTAACTTTTCTATCGAAGTGTACTAGAGTTCAGGTCCTACCAATCCTCGACTAAGGTAGTATATAACATGCTCTGCAAGAGCATCCTCCTCCTGAACCAGAACCATACCAATAGTAGATTCTGTTGCTGCCAGATACAAAAGGAAATCCCTGCTATAATCAGGTGGACTCAGTAAAGGAGAAGAGGTCAATGCTTTCTTCAAAGCATCGAATGAGCATTGAGTGTAGTCGTCCCAAAGAAAAGGAATTCCCTTCTTCAACAATCTCATAAATCCCTTTGTAACTTCAGCATAATTTACGATAAATCTCCGAAGAAAATTAGAATTTCCTTGTAGACTTTGAAGCTGACGGATAGAGGACGGGGGAGGCAATCGAAGTATTTCCTCAACCTTGAAGGGATCTAACCTAATCCCTTCCCTAGACACAATGAATCCCAATAACCAGTCGGATGTAACCGCGAAAACGCACTTGTTCGGATTCAATCTAATCTTATAGAAACGACATCTGTCTTACAGTGGAAAGATGAGCTGAGATGATCATCCTCTTAAATGGGCAGTTCAAATCATCTGATTCATGCCTGATAATCTTTTGGAGATATGAGACATGACATGTTGTGAAAAGGTAGCCAGCATTTTTGAGATAAAAGGCACTGTATCTTCTTGTATTATAAAAACCTTGAGGGTTGGACAGTGATCTGCTCTTGATCTTTGGAGTAAGGATATTAATTTGATTATATGGAAATATCATGAAGGAGAAAATCTCATTACCGGCACACTCGTCAATGATCTGATTGATAAATGGTGTGGGGTAATTATCTTTAGGACATGCTTTATTTAGGTCTCTGAAATCGATGCACACTCGAATCATTCCTTGCTTTTTATCTACGGGAACGGGATTTGAAACCCATTCAGTCAGAGGAACAGGGAAAATAAATCCCGCCTTAAGCAGCTTCTCAACCTTAGCTTTGATAGCTGCTGCCTTCCTAGGATTGACCGGACGAAGTTTTTGCCTCACCGACTTAGCGTTTTCATACGTCTTGATCTCATGCTGGACAATAGATGGATCTATTCCAGGAATTTCCTCATAAGACCAAGCGAATACATCCCTATACTCGTTAAAGAGCTCGGTGTAAATTTGAATCTCTTCACGGGAACATTCAGCTCCGACGAAGACATTCTCAATAATATTGGGATCCCTGGAAATGTTCACCAGGATAGTAGGAGAAATCGCAGCCATGTTCCCTTCAGCATAAACCTATCTTGGTGCTAAAGGGTTCAAGACTGGGTGAACAGGACCAGGAGACGGAGGACTTGGAAAACTCGTTTCAACTTCGCTCAAGTCAGGTAAAAAGTAAGACCGATGATGCAAATCATCCCACGGTCTATCTATACCAGTCATGGCTTCCAAGATGGCCTCTTCAGATGGAAGAGTGGTATCAAGGCAATCCTGGGCCGAAGAAGAACTAAGCGTCCAAGCCGGAGCCACATCTCCATCCAACTCTTTCGGTGAAAGAGGAGCTGGATTGGATTCTGCAGAGTCAATAATAGACTGAGAAGAAATCTCAGCTGCAGACATCGGAAATGCTATTCCACCCACTTGACCTTCCACTAATGTGGCTGTAGGGGAAGGTAAGGTCCAAGGGTCCGAAAAATAATGAGTTCTAAAGAACTCTCTTCGAAGAGGAGCCTTGGAGGATGAAATTGCATTAATATGAACCGTAGGAGGAGGAATATCGAAAGTACCCATCAAGGAAGAATACATTCCAACTCTTAAATTCTCAACAGGCGCCTTAGTATTATCCAACTTAGGAATAGATGAGTCAGTAGATGCATTCGGGTCTACAGGAGGACAGTCCAGTTGATCAACTGTAACTATCCTCCCTTCGTGTGGGAAACATATAATCCGAAATAATGAGGATGCAATGGCATCCATCTCATAAATCCAGTTTCTCCCCAACAGAAGGTTGTAGTCCAAGCTTGCGTCAACTACCTCAACCTCTATATTAACAGTTTTGCCCCCAACACGGATGGGAAAAGCTGGGACAATACCATGGGGTCTGTGAGAATGACCATCGAACGCAGTTAGAAGAGTGGTAGATGGAACAACTTTGGGAGATCCAATTGTCTTCCAACATGTGAGAGACATCACGCATGTGGAAGCACCCTCATCAACAACCGTTCGAAAGATATTACACTTCCGGTACGATGATTTAATATGAAAAGCCATGTGATGGGGGAGTCTCTTCTTAAAATTAGTCATATCAAAAGAAATCAGAAGAGAATTTTTTGGATCAATAGCCCCAATGGCAGTGAGAAAAGCATTGCGCTGAGCCAGAAAAGACTGGAGTACCTCTAAAGCTGACATAGCACAAGGACTCTGTGCCAGATCTTCCACAATCGAATAGTTCTGGGCAGCCCTAGCATTTGGATTAATCGTTGATCGCTTAGAAGATGCTTTGGGCATCCGAGGCATAGACTCAATAGTAGGCTTCGTAATGTGAAGCGGCTCAGTAGCATCACGAGTATCCTTAGCTTTCGAAGACTCTTCTCCGCCATAATCACGAGATCTCGTAGCGATATCCGCGTGAGCACTCATCATGAAAATGTTCGATGGAATTTCCCCTTCCTGGGTGCCCCCAGAGGAAGCCCTAGGATTTTAGTTCGCGCCAACAACTAATTGTTGCCCTTGGGGAAAAGGGTTTGTTAACACAGCCTGGGAACTAGAAGAACCCTGCTGGGCTAACAAGCGCTGCGCATCCTGAATTTTAGGGCAAAGGTGTGTGAGATGGTCTCCCGTACACAACTTGCATGGAAACTTCACTTTCTTCTTCTCCTTTGGACCCTCACCAACATGCTCGTTGGTTTTATTCACATTACCCTTCCCGTTCTTGCCCTTCTTCTTGTTATTTCGTCCTTTCTTCTTCCCATCAGATTGTTGATTTCCTTTAGGATCAGAAGCTTGGACAACATTTATGGACAAAGACTGGGAAGGCGATGACTCAGCAGGCACAGCCTGACCAGAAGGAGTAGATTGTAAAGACAACTGCTGCAATTGAGTAAGCAGGCTGGCTACACCACTATTGATCGATCCAATCAGTCCGTCACCATGAGGACCGGGCTTAGTTTTAGATAAATCTAATTTGGAGCGAGGAGCATTGGGAAAATATTTATGGAGGACCCCAGACTAAGAATAGATCAGTTCCAGCTGCTGGGCCCTAAAAATGGCCTGCTCCTCAGAAAATGCCCCAGAAAGGGATACATATTTCGAAATATCTGACTGTAGGGATTTGAGAAACCATTCCAAAAGGAATTCACCTGGAATATGAGCTTTAATAAGCCTCTTCCTTCTCCTCCATTCCTGAATGTGATCAGAAATGTGGGTTGCATCGTCCTACTTAAAATTAGCTAGGAGTTTAGTCCCAGCGTCATATCGGACAGGCAACTGAAAACGGTTCAGAAATGTAACAGCCAGTTCTCCAAATGTAGCAAAACTGCCCCCAGTTAGCTCAATATACCATTTGGCAGCGTTTCCAGTTAGGGTGCGTGGAAATAATCTCAACCTAATCGAATCATCGATCAGGGAGTTCGAAGAACACCATAAATGGAAGGTAGTGATGTGGTCAGCCGGATCTTCTCGATTCTTGCCTTCAAACTTTGGAATGTCTGAAGGAATTTTGGTGGGAACCGGAGGCCACCCCGGACCATAACGAATCGGATCATTAGTCAACTTCGACAGATCTGGAAAGTTTAACGTCGCTAGAAAAGGTAAGCGAGGTAGAGCCTGAGGATTCCATCCTTGATGGGATGGATTCCCAACATTCTGAAAAGAATCCCCTGGATTTGATGAGGCACCAGGTTGCTAAAAGGGACTCGTAGAAAAAGGAGAAGAACCTCCTCCCAACGCAGAGTTACCAAAGCCCAGACCAGTTCCCCCTGCTGAAGTATTAAATGAAGAGGAAAGCCCCTGATAGGGGTTCCAGGCATTAGAAAGAGGAGAAAATTTCTGATAAGCACTTGACAAAGGGAAAGAAGTATTCCCTTGATGACTTGCATAAAACTGATTCCCTGCCCCCGTTGTAGTGAATACAGGGTTCCAACCTGTAAAAGTAGTCGAACTTTGACCTCCAGACCAAGGGTTGAAACTCTGGGTCTGAGAGGTAAACGGAAAGGGCCCTAAAGAAGGATTGGAACTAGGAATGTGCCCAGTTCCAAAGGGGAAACCCTGAAAAGAAGCTGATCCACTAGCCATGGAAGACATGGGTGTAGATCCAGCTGCAGCAGCGGAAAAGGAAAAAGAAGGAATCCCACTAGTGGGAATTTTGAAACAGAAGAGACCAGATTGAGAAGCCTGTGCTTGGGTGAAACCAGAGCCAAACACAGCAGCACTAGAGGAAATCGAAGATAAAGCAATAGTGCCTCCTCCTTCAACAGAAGCAGGAGTTTGAATGCCTGCATCACTCACAGCAGAAGCCGCGTTCCCAGTCGTGGCCATCGAAAGGTATGAATGATACGGAAGATCTTCTGGTCTCTCTGACTTAGGTCCGATGTATTGAACAATGAATGGATAATCAGGAGGAAGAGGATATGGACCTGACGCAGGAGGTTCAGGTACTTCTTCAATTTGAAAATGTTCTTCCTGAGGAAATAAAACTCGCGAGGTAAGCGGAATGCTCCTCTTGGAACCGACACCAGAATCATCTATGAAACCTTCAGACCCTTGTGGAGGATCTCTCTCCACCGCGTCAGATGCCACAGGGTGGTAACCACCTGCTAAATCACTCCTACGCCTTCTTGAAGAATGCTCTGGACTCTCGGGAGATAACCCTCGGATTCTCCTCGATCAACGATGCACTTGATCAGCCACTTTAGCAAATTTTAATTAGACTCAAAAAATATAAAGCTAAGCAAGATAGGAGCAAAGAGCACTGAATATAAGAAAAATCCCTGAGATACATTCAAGTAAACAACCCTCAAGTATTTCAGCTCTGGGTGATGAGGACTGGACACCAAAATACAAGAAAGTAAAAAAAATTGGACCTCCCGAAAGCAGTCTGGGATAATTATGGCCCAGGCCTACTAGAGAAGGTATCAGAAACAGTTACGCCGACCTCCTAGCGATAGCCTTTGCCGGCTCAAGCACCCAAGCTTTGCAAGGGCACCCCCCAGAAGTACTGCTGAAAGTGATGCGACGTCTACCTCAGGTACCACGGGTATTCCCCCCCACAGTCACCTGTGTGGAACCTAGGAGTGGCAACTATGGGTACCAATCCGTGTCACAAGCCGGGCAGAACAGTCTTGAGGTCAGATTCAACTAATCAGAGAGGGGGTATCCCTCTTCTCAGCCTTCACTTCCCCTCGCGCTTGACTCTCTGGAGGAGAGATTTCCTGGTCCACCTAACGGAGTTGGATTTCACTCAATTAATCAACTTCTATGTTTTGTTTGCGCGGCCTTGGAGAGTTAACTCTCCACTCACCTATTCCAAGGCCCTACAACCTAGCTAGTTGGTGTATGACACTTAGAAAACTTGCTATTTGATTTTAAATTAAATCGCTTATTTTAATGGGCTGTTATGTTAAGTCAAAGGGATGTGGAAATGAAACTTATGGTGTTTTGACGCAAAAAGAAATTAATAAAAAAAAAACTACATGCAAATGCAGTTATTGTGTTTCGATGAAAAGCAATCTCTATACAGGTTCTACGAGATTAAAAATTATATTTTTCTTTTCAGATCACAAACTCACACTCACAGAAACTATGAAAATGACTAAATGCTTAAGTGCACCTGATGCAAATCACTACAAGCATGCAAATTCTAAGATGCAAAATCTCCTAAAGTAGAGTGAAATTCCCCAAAAGATCCTTCAGTTTTAACTCTTTTTGGTTGTCCAGAAAGCTAGTTCCTGAAACCAAGAACTCCTAATATGAAGACACCAAAAACACTTACAAACAAGAGGAAGAAATCAATAACAACTCCTTTTCAAAATCGAGTCAAAATCCAAAGGCAAGAAACATCAACAAAGCTCCAAAAGATATAGTGAAACGAAAACAAAAATGCAAGAACAAAAGAAAATAACAAGGAAAAATGTTTTTTGAGCTTTTGAAATGAAAAAACAAAAGCAAAGCAAATATTTTTTAAGCTTTTGAGTTTTATAAAGGAAGAGCTTGAAAAGACCAAGCGAAACTATCAAATCCCAAGCTAAACAACACTGAATTTCAAGCACAAACTTCAATAATGCTCCAAATCTTATAGGGCTAACTAGTAGCAAGATCAATATGAGCAAAAGAAGACAAGAAAACTCAGCCACTCAGCCTAGAAGAATAGTACAACCTTGCCGCAAACAAAAACTTCAAAGAACCAAGAAAGACTCTTCAAAAGTTGCAACAAGACCTAGCCAACGGAACTCAAGAAAACCAACCAAGAAACGGGAAAAAATCGTAGTGCAAAGAAAAAGACAAAGATAGGAAAGAGTAAACGAGCAGGAGCTCTCTGTTCTGATGAAGCAGAACAACCAAGAATGCTCAGAAAGAGATCTTGGTACTCAAACCAGAAGTGCCATCACCAGAAACAACACTTTTCCCAAAAGACTAGATTTCGATCAAACAAGAGAGAGAAAAGACCAAAGACCACTTTCTTCACAATCCAGAGGGTACAAAGACACTGCAGGAATAGGTCTCCACAGACAGAAAGGACTGAAAAGTCAAAAAATCCAAAATTTCAAAATCTGCCTAGGTATACGCAACTTCACAGTTTAGCAACAAGCGTGCATACGCGACTGTGCTAAAGGAAACTCGTGTATACGCGACTCCCTTTAACAAAAACTACGTGTATACGCGACTGTGTGCATAAAAAAGCGTGTATATAAAGGTAAATGATGAAAAACAAAAAGATCAAGCCTGGAAAAGAAACCAGGACTTCAGTTTGACTGAGTAAGAGTAAACTGGACTGAAAATAAAAGTTAAAACTGTTGGAAACCTATCAAACAGCTGAAACCACCCAACAGGGGAATCACAAGAATGCGATCCCAAGCGGAGTCGCCAGTTCTGTTTCGGGGAAAATCACCCTAGAGGTTCGTTGGATTACAACCTCCACAGAGCAGGGCATGCTACTTAAGAAGGACTCACACAACCATACATGTTCATGAAAAACTAAATAGAGTAGATTGAGGAACTTACTCGTAGGTCCTACGGTTGAAGCAGATCCCGCGGGGTCCAAACCCCCAGCAACCGTCCTTCCTTCTTAACCTGAAAGACAAGAAGAAACAAGCACGAAGAACTGGTTGTACAACATATATCTACTCTAAATGTTAGTGAAATCCATATGAAACATTAGATAAACCATAATAAATGCTTAAATAACAATATTCTCATATATGCAAGTGGACACTAACACGTATATTTCGGGAACAAGATGGTTCTTCTGTATTATAAATAGCATGTACATAAATAACAAGTGGAGAGATCACCTGAATCCTTCCACGATCTTCGAGCAGACCGTCGTCCGGATCCGTCCCGCCCTTGCCTCGCTAAGATTCTTTCCAAACTGGTGCATACGAGATGACATATAGGAAGATGAGCATCTCCAGGAAACAAGGGTTTCCTGTAATGAACTGGGAAAGTGCAGGAGGCACGGGGAATCAGACTTGGATAGGGGATACCAACAGAGTATAATATCAATAATTTCTCTCTCCCCCTTAGGCCATACACATGAGGGGCTTTTATACTCCCTCAAAGTAGTTTCAACAGTTGGAAATAGTTGGCCACGTGCTGGGGTGGTTGAACTACCAGAGTAACCATCAACCCAGCCCAAAAATAGGGATTTTTTATATATATTTTTAATGATTTTAATGGCATACAGGGAAAATTGCATGTGGACTCGCGTATACACGCGGAAAAGTCTGGGCATAATTGTGTATGGGGATTTTTACATTGTTTTTTAGTGAATTTGGTCCAAGTCTGTAGGAATGGGTGCCCAAAGCCATAAAAGAAATCATGAATCATATGAAGGTGAGAAATGATGCTATAACAAATATAGGGACCTAACATGCCCCTCTCCTTCAAAAAAGTGTTGTCCTCAACTCTTGAGTAGCTCTCGATGCTTCTGTATAAAATTCTCATCCTCCCATGTTGAATCTTCAGTGGGTAAGTTCTTCCACATGATGAGATACTCTGAAATTGATCAATTTCGTAGCTGTCGAGTTATTTTTTCTATGACCGCTTTAGGTTCCAATATGATTCTTCCTTCCTCATCAAGTTCTGGCAATATTGTTTGAACTGGAAGATTTTCACCTATAACCTTCTTTAAGCATGAAACATGCAAAACTGGATTCACTCACGAAGAAGCAGGACGCTCCGATTGGTATGCCATAGTAGCAATATTTTGCAACACCTTGTAAGGACCATAGTACTTTGGAGATAATTTATTATCCTTCTTAGGTTTCTTGAGGGACATTTGTTTGTATGGTTGTAGTTGTAAAAATACCCAATCTCCTACATCAAAACTTCTCTCATTGCAATGTTGATCTGCCTATTGTTTCATTTGATTTAGTGCCAAATTTAGGTTATCCTTTAAGAGTTGGAGAAGTTCTTGTTGATGCTCAATGTGATCTTACACTGCTTGAACCTTATAATTTTCTCTTAAAGATGATGTGATGGATGGTGGATGATATCCATAAAGTACCATAAATGGGGTCATTTTTGCTGCAGTATGGAAGGATGTGGTATACCACCATTCAGTGAGAGGTAACCATTTGACACATTGTGTTTGTTTATCAGATACAAAACAACGAAGATATCCTACCAAACATTTATTCACTATCTTAGTTTGACCATCGGATTGAGGATGATAAGATGAGCTATGAGCTAATTGGTACCCAAACAAGAAAATAAATTTGTCCAAAAATTTCCAGTAAAAATGGGATCTCTCTCGCTCACAATAACCTTTGGGTTTCCATGTAGCTTTTCAATTGTGTCCATAAATGTAGTAGCAACTATACTTTATTTAAATGGATGAGATAATGCACAAAAGTGTGCATACTTGGTCATTCTATCAATTACCACCATTATGATACTCGTTCCTTCAGACTTATAAACATGTGATAAAATCCATTGAAATCTCCTCCCAACATTGACTTGGAATAGATAAAGGTTGTAGAAGACCCATGGTCTTAATTGTATCAACTTTATTTTGTTGGAAAACCAAAAATTCCACCACAAACTTTTCAATATCAGTTTTAAGGCCATCCCCAGAAAATTCTTTCTTCACCTGTGGTAAGTTTTTAAAAATCCTTAGTGTCCTCCTAAAGTAGAAGTGTGAAATTCAAAAATAATCTTTTGTTTTAGTTGGGAAATATTACAAAGATATAAGCGATCTTTGTACCATAAGGAATAATTTTTCCAACTAAATGTATCAGATGTACTAGGATCTTGCTACAACTTTTGAATGGGCATCCACACTTCTTCATCCTTCTTCCATTCATCCCTTGAGTCGGTTATCCAATCTGGTTGGATAATAGAAATGGCACAAAGAAATGCTTCCACCTCTTCATTCTTTCCTGCGAGTGAATTTGAAACAACATTTAGCTTCCCTTTTCTGTAGATTATTTCGAAGTCATAACCCAACATCTTTGTGACCCATTTTTGATACTTTTTTGAAGATAGTCTTTGTTCCAAAAAGTGTTTAAAACTATCATGATCAGTTTTTACCTTGAATTATCTTCCCATTAGATAAGGTCGTCATTTCCTTAGTGCATGTAGTATTGCTAACATTTCCTTATCATAAATTTCTTTCTGTAGATACTTTCCTTTGATTGGGTGACTTTCATAAGTAATGGGTCTTCCTTCTTGCATTAAAACAACACCAATTCCATTTCCTATGGAATCACATTCAACAATAAAGGTTTTTGTGAAGTCTCGCATAGCTAATACTGGTGTTAGGCACATTTCCTCTTTAATATGTTCAAAGGCCTTAATTCCTTTAGGATTCCATGAACATGCATCTTTCTTCAGTAATGTTGTTATAGGTACTGCTATTGTCCCATAATTCTTAGCAAACTTGCGATAATACCCTGTTAACCTAAGAAATCCTCACAACTTCTTTATGATTGTGGGGACTTTCCATTCCTTAATGGCTTTAATTTTGTTAGGGTCTACCTTAACACCCTCGTGAGATACAATATTGTTGAACCCTTAGTTAAATTGAGAGGAGGGGGGTGAATCAGTTTAACACATACATGTACTTTTAAAACATTTCCATTAAAACTTATTTACACCTTCATTTCATGTTTAGCTTAATATGTGAGTAATCTTAGAATGTGAGCAGCAAGTATTAAGATAATGTAACAACAGAATTAATATGAGAGAAAAAATTATTAACCAGATTAGATAAACCATATCAACACATAAACATCATGCACAGAAACACCAAATATAAGTGGAAACCCATAAAGGGAGAAAACCACATCTTATTATTGTTGTGATGCAAAGGAAAGCTCCAACTCCCTCTCACCACTGATTTTCTGTAGGCACCAACCTACAGAAGGCTCCTACCTCAATTCTCCAAACTACAACTTATAAGGAAGCTCCAACTCCCATCAATTTTCTGCCGGCACCAACCTACAAGAGGCTCCAACCTTAGTCAGCTACAACTGAAATTTTGTCAAGCTACAACTTGATGTGGAAGCACCAACCTACAGGAGGCTCCTACCTCAGTCAGCTACAACTGACATCTATCAAGCTACAGCTTGATAGGGAAGCTCCAAATTCCTTACTCTTTCAAAAGAAAAACACTTGCTGATTTACCTTGGATATCATCTCTATTTTGTACCTTCTCTTCTACTGTTCAATAGTTCTCATATCTATCCTTCTATCATTTTCGCATCTTCTCAGATTCACTATTAGCTCCTCCTTCTTCTTTTCTCAGCTCCTCCTTCTACTCTAACTCACTGCTTCATTTCTCAATTCTCTGAATTTTCACAGCATCTCGTTCTACTCCTCCTTCTTCTTATCTTCTCTGCCTCAATTCCATACTCTGCATTCTCTATATTCACTCGCTCTAACCTCTTGTAGCTTTCTTATTTTCTTCAACTCTCTTCAATTTTTCTGCACACTCTCTTCTTCTCTCACTCTGTTTTCGTAACCTTCTCCCGTTGGATATTACCCTGTTTTATACAAAATAGCTTCATGGTTGTTTGTATTCTACTGGGAATTCGAAATGGACAGCCATGTATCTTTGCATTTTGTTTCCTCATTTCTTTTATCACTCATTCAGAAAAAATATAGCAATATGTCTTAATTTCAAGTTTATAGTGGGATTTTTGTTTTCCTCCGGAGACTTGCCAATGCATCACAAACAAGATAAATCAATAAATTCATTTACACTTAATTACAATGAGAGATCCAGGTCACTCATTGAGCCTCTTGTTTCACTACGATTTTCTTTTCTGTAACTATGTTTTGTCCCTTTCAGCTCTACTAGCTGTCCTATTCTTTGCCGTGGTGCAACTGCTGCATACGTGTAACTATTCTGCCTTCTTTTTCTCACTGTCTTCTGCATATTTTCCAATTTTATGTGCTTGTACACATGTCAAATTCGTTCCTGTGCATATTCTTGTTCACCATGATTTTGTGTCTATTGTATATATATATAACTACGCAATTCAATTCTCCGCGTTATACAGATAATAAAACTTTTTAATACTTATTCCCTTAGGGTCCCACTCACTGAACTTGTTCTATCATCCGATGCGATGCATTACTGTCCACATATTGGAAATATGTATGTATCGTTTTGTATATATATATATATATATATATATATATATATATATATGCCGCGGTGCTTTCTTTTCCTCTTTAGCTTTGGATTAATTAACTTGGAGCAAATCTATTATTACTCTTAACTTTTGGATGGACCCCACATGTCAGCTATACTCCGCTCGCTTATTTTAATCGCAATCACAACATTCACAATGCTCCTGTGATTTGGTCTTTTGATTTCCGCCGATGCGATTAGCAAAGGCCCACCATATAGCCAGTCGAATCATCTCTGTCATCCATCCCTTAGTGAATCTAATGGCTCTCATCCAATCGCTAATTCGCAATCAAAACTTTCAGTTTGTCGATACTCGTTCACCTCCGATGTGATCAACCACTGTTCATTTAAATGTGCCAATGCGATTAGGCCAGAACTCAAACATATAAAATCACAGTCCATAACATATTGGGTCCGCTTATTTATCCCGATCACAATATTGCAATCGCGTCCTCCAATAGTTTGGTGCTATGAACAAGGGTCCCACTAGCTATCAAATCTCCGGAACTCACACATATATGAATCATTGCTTAAACCATATCGGGTCTGGAACTTAAATCGCAATCGCAATTTTCATTTGCATGTTCCGATATTCTTATGCTTCGATGCTCCATTGTGATTGGGTGAGGGTCCCACCTTATGGTACTTTGGTTGTATTAGGCCCGAGCTATAGAGTACTTCACATATATGTATATATATGTATACTTTTGGTTCTTTGTTTAAAAGGTGCTACACTTATATAAAGCACTGCATATATATATATATATATATATATATGTGTGTGTGTGTGTGTGTGTGTGTGTACTTTTCCGCTTCAGTCTTTAGTGTATCCTCCAACTGGGGTAATGATTTTTGGAATTTATGTAGGGGGTCCCACACATTTCATCCGACGGTCACAATCTCGTCGCGCCCATCCAACAGATCTGACGGTAACCGATGAATATCACGTAGATTAGTAGCACCAGGGTTATTATTTAGAATTCATGCGATGAAAATGGTTTTACAATACCGCCCTCTGCCACGCATCACACAGAGGCATGTATCACATCCAAAAAGATGTCACTGCTTACGACTCCCAAGGGTGCGTGATACTGCTGGTTTTTCCTCCGAAACCGCCGTCACTATTCAGTCTTGGTTCCACGGTTCTTCAGGGTTCTGTGCCATTTCTTTTAGCATGGTTTCTCCGCATAATATCTCCTCACGCATATTTCATCACTCTTTTAGTCGCTCATAGGGTTAAACAATAGAATTCATCTCTCATCCACCATATCTTAATTGGTCATGCTTCCAATATTCCAAACTGGGTTGAAGGCATGATTTCTCAAAATTCCAAGGCATATCCACACAGAACTCTTCATGCAGAGTTTATTCCATGTCCACTCTTAATTCTATCCTCTCCAGCATTCATCTTCAACTGTATTAAATCTACTATTAAATGGCCCTCTTCTACTGTCCTTACTACTCTGTGCCACCACCTCATCTGTCTCCTGCTACCTTTGTTCCTTCTATGCTTCCTTGCTACCTCTATGCTTCTTTGCTATATTTGTTGCTCTCTTTACTACCTCTGCTACTTGTCTTATGCTCTCTCTGTTGCCTATGCTTCTTGTCTGCTTCTTTGCTGCCTCTACTACTTCTTTGACTAATGCTGCTCCTTACGTCTCTTTTTGTTGTCTCTGCTACCTCTCTTTTTTCTTCCTCTGTTCCTTGGCTGATGTTTTTGGTGCTCCTCCTTTGTCATATCCTTTGCCATCAATGAAAACATTTCCAACAGTCTCCCCCTTTGGCATTGATGGCAACACATCCACCGATAATCCAATGCTTCCTCCAAGTCTTCCTCTGCCTAGCTTCTTTTAGAAGAACCTTTCTTCTGTTACCTAATTTTCCTCCCCCTTTGACATCAATGGAAAAGGGTTTCAAATTTCTCAGTGTTGATTCTGTCTTTGCATTTCCTCTCTCTAATTTGTGTTTAGACCACCTTCTTCTGACTTTGTACCCTGCTATTCCAGACTGGTGTACAAGACTTGTTGAGAGAACACTTTTAGGATTATTGAACTTGAATATACACTGTAAATTGATACAATTCAAACACATCGACTTCTTTCTCTTGTATAGAGCTAAAAGTGAAGATAATGGAATTTCATAGAACACATTGTACCAGGTTTATCTAATCAGAGATGTATGATTGGATCAAAAACTAAAATACTGAGAAGGCTTCAAATATACTTCTGTCTCTGTCTGATGTAGTGAGCTAATATATTTCTGTTGAGGAAGATTGTAGATGGAATATGTCTTCTCCTGTAATACTCATCTGCAGTACCACACCTGTTCAATTATGATAATGATGTTAATATATCTTTTATTGCTATGGTACACCTTTCCTGCCTGTTGGTGATGATATAAGATAGGATGCTGAGAAGGATATTACTTTTAAATACCGAGAGGTTCTTGTTATTGATGTGAACAATGAATCAAGCCAGAGTTTACAACTTATTGTGAGATTAGGAAATATCTTTTAATATGAGAGGCCAAATGACTTTTACTGCTTGCACACTGTATTTTCAAAATAAACCCTTCAATGTGTTGGTTAGTTTCACTTATCGACCATGCAGTTTTATTTATGACATAATGGGGTATGTATGTCAATAATCAATCTCCCTTTAAAGGTGGATTAGCAACAAATCCTTTGTGCTAAAGTAGGATTTAGATGATTTAAAAAAAAAATTTGAGCTTCAGATGGTAATCACAGCTAGTCCTTTATTCTTCAGATACTTTGACTGTTCTATCAGAATGAACTTCCAAAAAAGCATATTCAAGATGTTTAATTTGAAAACTCAGCAAACAAACTTCACACAGTTTTGTAACTAATATTAAGAAAGAGGCCTTGAAGATATACATGTACCAACTTCAGGAAGGCATGAAATTATATATAGAAAAATATATTGCTTCAGTGCTCAATATACTACTTCAAGTGTAAGCAAGATAATGTTATTTTTGCTCTGCTACTGACCTTTTCATGCTGAATGCAGATAATACTGGGAATATTACCTTGAGGTTCTTTTGCCATAGTTCTTTGATCCTGTGGACCTGTATCATACTGCTGCTCCACTAATAATGCTTGGTAATCTGTTGATAAGCATGCTGCTTGTACCTAAACACCAATTGATATTACTTTGATAAACGATGCAGATATTTTACTTCAGCTTGCACATTTACCCATAATTAAGACATCCTTCATAAATTCTATTATTGAGCTCTCCACTGTTTTCAACAACAATCATCAATATACTGAATCTGATCTTGGCATCATTAATCTTTTTCTTTTTCTGTCATTTTATTCAGAGGAAGTCACAACATTTTCTTTTCTATGACAGTTCCAGAATCATTGCTGCTTTATATATTGCTTTATATACCAATTCAACTGTTCTGACATGATGATCTTCGGGAAGACATTTTCAATTTCTTTGCTTGGAATCTTCATGGGCAGATCACTCTCTTAACTGTACTTCTCCAAGAGACATAGATGAAGGAAGTAATGATATAGTGATGATAGGCTCTTTTCTTACTCAGCATTCTTAAGGTGAATCATTGTTCATACTAGCAGAATGTTGCACACTGTGATCATCACTTAATGTGCTGATGTCTTCTTAACTTAGATGATCATGGCTAATGTTTCCTCTCTACCACCATGGTTGCTTGCTGTCTTTTCTTCTTTCATTACTCTGTCAGCTATTGAATGCTTCAAATATTCTTCTTCCTCTCTAGTTCTCTTGTTAGAGGAATTTTCCTTTTTCTTCCTGATCTCATAGCTGTTCTCATTTCATGGAGCTCTTCTTAGACTACTTTTTGTGGGGACTACATATGAACTGCTCTCCCCCTGAGATGCTGCTTCATATCTATCACTGGTTGGATATTTGCTTTGTTTCCTAGAGTAGCTCCCCCTGAGACTATGCTAGATTTATTATGTTATTGAGATGATAGGCTCCCCTCTTCTCTTTTCTTTCCATACTCTATTGGGGTTCATCATAATGTCTGCACTCCTTTCCGATTCATAGTTTTGTTTGATTGGATTGGATTTCATCATCTGTCTGGAGTTCTTTAATATATATGGCAGTTTACAGTCCTTTTCTTTGTGGCCAAGCTTGAGGCATATATAACATCTTATTTTATCAAAGTATATTTGAGCTGATGCATAATATTTCATTCCCCTTTTTGAACATAATTTACAATCAACATATTTATGTCCAAATTCATTGCATGCATAACAGTAGCCATAGAAATGATTTGTGTACCTGGTGGAAGATTGTCTTTTCCCTTTGCTTGCTTGAGGGGTTCTTCTCTTTTGCTGCATCCTTTGCTGGTTGGACTAGATTGGATTTGTCTTACAATATGCTGCATTATGTCCTGGTTTATGACAAGAGAAACATGTGCTATTTTTCATAGGAGGGAGGAACCTCCTTTGACATCTTCCGAATTTGTTCAATTCATCCTTAGGAGCATATGAGCCTTTAGCAGTTGATTATTTCATCCTCTCATTTTCTGTTCTTTCAAGTTGTTCCTTGATTCTATTTGTTTCTCTACAACTCATGTTCTTGCTGGCTTCTGCTTCTGTAGGAATTTTCTGAGCTGTTTCACTGTTCTTTACAGCTTTTACAAAAATGATTTTCCTATTATCTTCTATCTGGGACTTACTAGTTTCTCCTACATATCCTAAGCCTGCCTTTATGAGAGGAGATCTTTGAGCATTTAGCATCTTGTCCAATTGTCCAGTGCTTTTCATTAGAGGTGTATTCATTAATAGTTCTCTTTGGGATTTTTCTAAATTCTTTCTCAGGCTCACTACTTCTTCTTCCAATCTTTCACATTCCTGACTTTTCTCTCTCATTTGTTGCAGCAGAGTGTCTTCTACTTTCTTTGCTTCTTCAAGTTGTGTCTTTAGGCCAATAATTTCTTTCTTATCTTCATATTCTCTCTCATCACATATTTGCACCAATGTCTTCAGGTCTTTGTTTTCATTCTTCATTCTTTCTATTTCAGTCAAGGCTATGTCAAGTTTGGATTTTTCCTTAGCTGCAATTTCTTCATGTTTCTTACTACCATTCACACTAGCAGGTACCTCATGTGTTTGAACATTTTCCTTTTGACATGAATTTTTCTTCTTCTTAATTTTATTCTCCTTCTTGACAATGCAATCCTCAGTGTCTACTCCATGCATGAAATGCAATCTGTCCCAAATTTCTTTTGTAGAGTCTAGATCCATTATCAACTCAAAGTCCTTGTTATGAAGACTGTCACATATCGCACATTTTGCCTTGGCATTCCTCTGTTGTTCTTTCACCGTGGGGGAGTCTGTGCAGTAACCATAACACACAAGCTTCCATACTTTAGGTTCATAAGCCAATAATCCTATTTTAACCTTATCTCTCCATTCAGGAAAGTTTGTTGTATATAACACAGATACATTTTGATATTCCATGACTCAACCAGATCTACTTCAAGCTATTAGGCTTACACCAAAGGAACCTGCTCCGATACCAATTGTTGAACCCTTAGTTAAAATGAGAGGGGGGGGGGTGAATCAGTTTAACACATTCATGGACTTTTAAAACTTTTTCATTAACACTTGTTTACACCTTCATTTCATGTTCAACTTAACATGTGAGTAATCTTAGAATGTGAGCAGCAAGCATTAATATAATGTAACAATAGACTTAATATGAGAGCAGCAAGTATTAAGCAGATGATATAAACCAGATCAACACATAAACATCATGCACAGAGACACCAGATATAAGTGGAAACCCATAAAGGGAGAAAACAACATCTTATTATTGTTGTGATGCAAAGGCAAGCTCCAACTCCCTCTCACCACTGATTTTCTGTAGGCACCAACCTACAGGAGGCTCCTATCTCAATTCTGCAAGCTACAACTTGCAAGGAAGCTCCAACTCCCATCAATTTTCTGCAGGCACCAACCTACAGGAGGCTCCAACCTCAGTCAACTACAACTAACATTTTATCAAGCTACAACTTGATGTGGAAGCACAAAATCCCATCTATTTTCTGCAGGCACCAACCTACAGGAGGCTCCTACCTCAGTCAGCTACAACTGACATCTATCAAGATACAACTTGATAGGGAAGCTCCAACTTCCTTACTATTTCAAAATAAAAACACTTGCTTATTTACCTTGGATATCATCTCTATTATGTACCTTCTCTTCTACTTTTCAACAGTCCTCATATCTGTCTTTATATCATTTTTGCAGCTTCTCAGATTCACTATCAGCTTCTCCTTCTTCTTTGCTCAGCTCCTCCTTCTACTCTGCCTCACTACTTCATTTTTGCATTCTATGACTTTTCACAGCATCTCGTTCTGCTCCTCCTTCTTATCTTCTCTGCTTGAATTCCATACTCTGCATTCTCTATATTCACTCTTTCTAACCTCTTGCAACTTTCTTATTTTCTTCAACTCTCTTCAATTCTGCTGCACACTCTCTTCTTCTCTCACTCTGTTTTCGTAACCTTCTCCCCTTGGATATTACCCTGTTTTATACAAAATAGCTTCATGGTTGTTTGCATTCTACTGGGAATTCGAAATGGACAACCATGTCTCTTTTCCTTCTGTCTCCTCATTTATTTTATCACTCATTTAGAAAAAATATAGCAATATATATTAATTTCAAGTTTACAGTGGGTTTTTTGTTTTCCTCGGGAGACTTTCCAATGCATCACAAACAATATAAATCAATAAAATCATTTACACTTAATCAAAATGAGAGCTACAACTCACTCATTAAGCCTCTTGTTTCACTGCACTTGTCTTTTCTATAACTGTGTTTTGTCCCTTTCAGCTCTGCTAGCTCTCCTGTTCTCTGCCGTGGTGCAACTGCTGCATACCTGTAACTATTCTGCCTTCTTTTGCTGACTGTCTTCTGCATATTTTCCAATTTTCTATGCTTGTAAACATGTCAAATTCGTTCCTGTGGATATTCTTTTTCACCGTGATTGTGTGTCTGTTGTATATATATATAACTGCGCAATTCAATTCTCAGCATTATACAGATAATAAAACATTTTTATACTTATTCCCTTACGGTCCCACTCGCTGAACTTGTTTTATCATTCGATGCGATGCATTACTGTCCACATATTGGAAATATGTATGTATTGTTTTGTATATATATATGTGCCACGGTGATTTCTTTTCCTCTTTAGCTTTGGAGTAATTAACTTGGAGCAAATCTGCTATTACTCTTAACTTTTGGATGGACCCCACATGTCAGCTATACTCCACTCGCTTATTTTAATCGCAATCGCAACATTCAAAATGCTCATGCGATTTGGTCTTTTGATTTCTGCCAATGCGATTAGCAAAGGCCCACCATATAGCCAGTTGAATCATCTCGGCCGTCCATCCCTTAGTGAATCTAACGACTCTCATCCAATTGCTAAGTCGCAATCGGAACTTTGAGTTTTTCGATACTCTTTCACCTCCGATGCGATCAACCACTGTTCATTTAAATGTGCTGATGCGATTAGGCTGGAACTCAAACATATAAAATCATAGTCCATAACAGATCGGGTCCACTTCTTTATCGCGATCGCAATATTGAAATCGCTTCCTCCAATAGTTTGGTGCAATTAACAAGGGTCCCACTAGCTATCAAATCTCCGAAACTCAAACATATATGAATCATTGTTTAAACCATATCGGGTCCGGAACTTCAATCGCAATCGCAATTTTCATTTGCATGTTTCGATATTCTTATGCTCTGATGCTCCGATGCGATTGGGTGAGGGTCCCACCTTATGGTACTTTGGTTGTATTAGGCTCGAGCTATAGAGTACTTCACATATATGTATATATATATGTATACTTTTGGTTCTTTTTTTAAAAGGCGCTACGCTTATATAAAGCGCTGCATATATATATGTATGTGTACTTTGCCGCTTCAGTCTTTAGGGTATCCTCCAGCTGGGGTAATGATTCTTGGAATTTATGTAGGGGTTCCCACACATTTCATCTGACGGTCACAATCTCGTTGTGCCCATCCTACAGATCCGATGGTAATCGACGAATATCGCGTAGATTAGTAGCACTAGGGTTATTCTTTAGAATTCATGCGATGAAAATGGTTTCACAATACCGCCCTTTGCCCCGTGTCACACAGAGGCATGTATCACGTCCAGAAAGGTGTTACTGCTTAACACTCCTAGGGGCGCGCGATACTGCTGGTTTTTCCTCCTAAATCGCCGTCACTATTCCCTCTTGGTTCCACGGTTCTTCAAGGTTCCGTACAATTTATTTTAGCATGGTTTCTCTGCATAATATCGCCTCACACATAATTCATCACTCTTTCAGTTGCGCACAGTGTTAATCAATACACTTCATCTCTCATCGACCATCTCTTAATTGGTCACGCTTTCAACATTCTGAACTGGGTTGAAGGCATGATTTCCCGGAACTTCAAGGCATATCCACACAGAATTCTTCATGCATATTTTATTCCAGGTCCACTCTTAATTCTATCCTCTCTAGAATTCATCTGCAACTATATTAAATCTACTATTAAATGGCCCTCTTCTATTTTTCTCACTACTCTACAGCACCACCTCATCTGTCTCCTACTGCCTTTGTTCTTTCTATGCTGCCTTGCTACCTCTCTGCTTCTTTGCTATCTCTGCTGCTCTCTTTACTTCCTCTGCTACTTGTCTTGTGCTCTGTCTATTGCCTCTGCTTCTTGTATGCTTCTTTGCTGCCTCTGCTACTTCTTTGATTGATGCTGCTCCTTACTTCTCTTTTTATTGTCTCTTATACCTCTCTTTTTGCTTCCTCTGCTCCTTGGATGATGTTTCAGGTGCTCCTCCTTTTTCATCTCCTTTTCCATCAATGCCAACATTTCCAACAAATATGAACCAAATATTCCACCTCTTGTACTCTAAAGAAACATTTGGATATTTTTGCATATAAGTGTTTCTCCTGCAATAGTTTCAGAAATCTGTCAACATGTTGAACATGATCCTTCCAAGACCTGTTGTAGATTAGTATATCTTCAAAAAGTACTAGCACAAATTTTATAAGGAAGGGTTTGAAAATGGAATTCATCAACCCTTGAAATGTATAAGGTGAATTGGTACGGCCAAAAGGCATGACCAAAAATTCATAATGACCCTCATGAGTTCGAAATGTTGTTTTCGGAATATCTTCAGTCTTCATTCTAATTTTATGATATCTTGAATGAAGATCCAACTTGTTAAAATAAATTTCTCCATGTAATTCATCCAATAATTCAACAATCACAAGAATGAGAAATTTATCTTTACTGGTGAGCTTATTGAGCTCCCTATAATCCGGAAACATGCTTCATGATCCATCCTTCTTGTGCACCAATACTACTAGATCAGAGAAAGAACTTTGAATAGGTTGATTTATACCAGCCTCTAACATTTATGCAATCATACGTTCAATTTCGCTCTTTTGGACATAAGGATATCTATAAGGCCTGATGTTTGGAGGAACACTTCCTGGAATCAAATGAATAGCATGATCATGATCATGAATAAGTGGGATTCCTTTGGGAGTTTCAAACACCATGGAATGATTGTCCAAGACCTTTTGGAGATCTTCATAAACAGATGATTTTGATGTTGGAACTTCTAGTGAGCATAATTGTGAAATTATGCCATGTTGTTATTTCTTTAGAAGATTTGTCATGACATTAGAGCTTATTATCTTTCCCGGCTTCCTTGTGATACCCTGTAATTCAAATTCCTTTCCTTTTGAAAAAAAATTCAAGAAAAGTTCTTGAAAATTAAAAGCTACCGTCCCCAAAGATTGTAACCATTGTACTCCTAGTACAACATCAACACCTCCCATAGGAATGGAAAGCATTGAACTATTCAATACATATTTCCCCATGGTTAGCTTGATAGTATGGCATTTTCCAAAGCAATTTATAGTTCGTCCTTGCAACCATCACATGACATTTTGGTGCTGTGTATAGGAAACAATTCAATTCCTTGGGTACCTTACAATGAATAAAATTATGGGTACTACCCAAATCAATCAACACTATTACCTTTTTCTTCTTGATATGTCCTTCTATCTTGAGAGTTTGATGATTGGTAATTCCTGCCAATGCATTACACGATATGGCTGGACTCATTTCTTCCTCTTCTAGCATTGGTTCCTAGTGTATATCCTCTTCTTTTGAATATTCCTGTTCATTTTCTTCTTCCTCTTCACAATCTATGTAAAATAATTTATTCTCAACACACTTATGACCTTTAGTGTATTTTCTATCACAACTATAGCAAAGCCCATTTCCTCTTTTTTCTTCCAATTTTTGTGGTGTCAACCTTGTATGTTGTGAAAGTCTAGGAGTAGCAACACTTCCATCTTTATATACGTGAGTGGTAGGCTTCCTTGTCGCCATAATTTTACATTCAATTTTTCTTGCCTACCTAAATTCATTTTCCAATGATTGAGCTTCCCAAACGTGAACTTCATGTTGGATTTTATCCTTTAAAGTCCCCATGAAGAAATCAATCATGTGTTCCTCTGGAATATCAGTTACCCTTATATTCAGTTTTTGGAATTCCTCAATGTGCTCCATCATTGAACCCTTTTGCTTGAGATTTATGAATTAGCTAAATAAGGTGTTTCTTTTTTTATCCTGATAACGTGCTATCATTTCATCCGTAAAAATTGACCAAGTAAATTTTTTTTTATAGGAGCAAAGCCATTGATACCATACAAACATATTTTGTTCTAAATGTAAAGTTGCAATGCATACCTTTTGTGTATTTTTCACATTATTAAGGTCAAAATATTGCTCCATCTATAGTATCTATGTTATGGGATCCTTGCCATCAAACTTCCTCATATCCATATTTGGAATATGGTGATTCTTCAATTCAACATTAGAGTTTATGAAATCACGATTAAGATTTATTTTGTTCGCATCATGAGTTTCCTCTACTATCTTTTCGCCACTCAGAAACATTTCTTATATCAACTTTTCCAAACCTTCGATGTCTACTTTTATATCATTCTTCATGTTTTCCATGTTGTATTTCGTTTTTTCATCTATCTTAGCTTCCATGTCATCCATCTTAGCTTCCATACCATCCATCTTAGCTTCCATGCCCACTTCCATGCCATCCATCTTAGCTTCCAAACAATTCATCTTAGCTTCGACGCCTTTCTTCAAAACTTCATTAAATTTTTTGTTGCTATTCGTGATAGCGATATTTGGTGCACTTGCTCTTGTAATTTTGATATCTCATATTGTGTTTGTTCATCTTCATGTGTCATAGTAGAGACTTCTGAAGGCTTGATGGGTGTTGAATTCTTTTTAGGGGGGGTTTTATAACCCAATACTAATATCTATTCTTCAATATGGCCTTGGAATAAATTCAAACTATTTTTTTTCAAACGAGACTTATGTAATTCGAAAACAATACACACATTTTTCTTGCTTTCATTGAAACTGAATTATCTCTATGATTTCAGATCTTCAACATTTCAACTTCGGCCCTGAATTAGCCCTCTGAATCTTGTTTCGAATTCCATAGGTTTGACCTAATTTGGATTCTTGAAGACAAATTTATGCCCAATCTCCCACGATGACCTAATTATGGACTGGTTTAGTAGAGTGAACTTGTATGACTTTCCACGTGTCACTATTTCCTCCTTCGGCTCTGAAATTGACATACCGAAAACTATAGTCCATGTGCTTGCAACCAATTTTTACAGAATCCCAATCTGACACTTAGAGAGAGAGTTATGATGTTTTTCACACGGTCACCTCTTTGAGATGAAATTTGGGAGCATGAAAAAATCCTAAATTCCACAGATCATATCTCCAAAAATATTGCGAACCAAGATCTAAACTTTTATAGGTGATTCCTCAGTATTTTGGATTCATACTGTAAACATTTCAACTTCTAAAATTTCGTATATGAAATGCTATAGTGAAAATTCCACGATGACCTGTTTTAGTTGAAATTGGAGAGCTTGAAAAAATCCTAACTTCCCCAGATCGTATCTCCAAACATATTGCAAACCAAGATTTGAAATTTTTATAGGAGATTCCTCAGGATTTCAGCTTCGCGCTAGAGAAATTTCATCTTCTGAAACTTCATAGAAAAACAGTTATTGTGAAAATTCCATGATGACCTATTTGGAGCATCGAAACCATAGAATCCAAAGCCCTGATACTAAATGTTATGAAACCAACTCAAAAAATAGAAGAGAAGAGAGATCAATGCCTTATAAATCATCCACTTCAAGGGGGAAACCTCCAATACATTACATAAATGAAAAATTCTTACATTATACAAATGACCAAAACCTCCTTCTATATATAGGAGTCCATGTGCCCACAATATAATCCTAGTCGACCTAACAGTAACAATGTAAGGGCACAATAATGAAAATATTGGGGTTACAAGGGTACAACAATAACAATAAGGGGGCTACACTAATAAAAATAAGGGACAAAACTATTAATATAGGGACCTAACATGGATGTATGGAAATTGGGTGATATTTGAAGGCACAATATCCTTAATAGGACTAGGCGATGAGTTGATTATGATGGTATATTATGAAAAAATGTAGGGTAAGTTAGCTTATATTGTTAAACATTGTTGTGGTGCTTGTTTTACTTAAGAGGTACCATGGTGCTTATTTAATGGAGCATGATATGGATTAGATAATTTTCTTACTTTTCATCCCTCTAAATGATTTCAAGTTTGAAAACATTGGAGGAACTAAGTTGCAAGGTCATTTTAACAATGGGTTCCAATTTGGAGAATTAGGGTCTAAAATATTTTGAAGCCATTTTGAGGAATTAAATGGAATTTTTTGGTTCAAAATATTCTTCATTGTACTAAACCCACTACTTTTTATCTACACTTATATATCTCTCCATTGATGAAAAAATAACATCAAGCAAATTTCATATGAAAAATTTATGACCACCATAAGTTGAGCTATCATGCTAACTCTTGTGGTACTATAGGTTTCCATAATACCCATTTCTCATAAATATGGGGGCAACCACATGTAATTTCAAGAATACTTTAAAAGGTCAAAAATTGTAACTTTAGTAGAGGTTTGAAAGCATAAAATCTTACCCCTACTTGGCTATCAGGATATGTTAAATCTTGAGCTATTAAGAGGAGAAGGGGTTTATTCTATTATATTATACTTTGTTCCATAGTTATGAAGAGTAACTGGGAGTGGGGAGTTGGAGAGTACAACAAAGGGGGTTAAGGTTTTATTGCAAACTTATAGGGAATAGGTTGCAAGTAACCCCTTAGAGAACACCTCTTCCTCTATACTTGCATTTTACTGTAGCACAGAAAAGAGAGAAAAGCAGGCTATGCTTCTAGCTAGGTTTATCCAGGGGAAAATTAGTGTTTATTATGCATTGTGTGTGTATTTATTTAGTTTCTATATTTCTCATATTTTAAGCATAAAAGCAAAAAATAAATAATTTTTGATTTAAATGGAATTATGATTTACATTAAATATTTTAGTGTTTTATCAAATAAGTTGTGACGAATTATTGTACTTGAATATCCATGATAGCTTACGTATTATCCATGATAGATTACGTATTACCACATTCTAGGGAACTCCATATCTTTGTGGAGAAATTGTTGGTCTACACCTTTCAGAGGATCATTTTTTCTTGTCGAAATTAGGAGCAGGGTGAGGTATTAATTCTCCTTCTAAGTTAATCTTTCTCTTCACACTTCTTTTCGTTATTAAGAACAAATGGATTTTATTTAAGCATGATTATGGAGTCATTGCCCGGAGAGGCACATTCAAAAACCCAGTATGACCCAGATGTGTAAGTATGTCGGAAGCGAAAATCAAATATATATATATATATATATATATATATATATATATATATATATATATCATGTTGGCTTTAAAAATAATTTACATAACAATATAAATAAAGAATTAAAAATAAACTTTAAATATGAAGAGTTTTACAAACACTCAAAAAAGAGATATGGTAAATAAATAAAAATATAAATAAACGAGAGGTATGGTAAATAAATAAAATCTCTTTTTATACTCAGCAGTATGGTAAATAAATATATAAATATAAATATAAATAAACTAGAGGTATGGTAAATAAATAAAACCTCATTTTTATATTTACTCCATAAAGCTTTTTATTTTTACAAAAACTCAAAAATAAGCTTTAATTAGGTGAAACCTATGGGCCAAATACCATGGGACAAATTATTATTAATGCCATGGGCCAAATACCATGGGAAAAATTATTATTAGTGCCATGGGCTGAATACCATGGGCCAAATACCATATTTATAAAAGAGGTATAAAAAGTTAAGGTAAATAAATAAAAATATATCAAATAGGAGTAGAAATCAACATCTAATTATATTTGAATCATATGGACCAAATACCATGGACCAAATTAATAATAATACCATGCAAAAAAATATTATCAACCCTAACATTAATATTAAAATATTAATATTATTATTATTATTGTTATTATATATTAAAATTATTCAATTTAATAACTGTATCTATATATATATAGATAATCCAAATATATATGGGAGGGAAAAAAAAAGACATGTGATAGAGATGGAGAAATAGAGGGAGTGAAAAGGGAGTGATTGAGATAAACTGAAGGAGAGCAGAGAGGAGGAATGAAGAGAGAGAGAGAGGGAGAGGAGTGACAAAGGTAGAGAAGGGTAAGAGAGGAAGAGGGAGACATAAATATGGAGGTGGGAGAGAGAGAGAAGGAGAGAGGGAGGGAGAAGGAGAAAGGATTGGAGGGTAGAGAGAGAGAGAGAGAGAGAGGGAGGGAGGAGAGGAAGAATGATAGGAGGAGAGAGGGAGGGATAGAGAGAAAAAGTTGGAGGGGGAGATAAGAAGAAAGACATAGAGAGTGAGAAGTGGAGTGAGAGGGAGTGACAAGGGAGAGATGGAAAGAGATTTTGTAAGTTTGGGGGTGAGATAAAGAGACAAAGAATAAGATATTGATAGAATTGGGGAGATAAGGAGAGAGAGAGGCATATAGTTACAAAGTTAGAAGGTGAAGAGAGAGAGACCGAGAGAGAGAGAGGTGGGAGATAAATAAAGAGAAAGAGTGGAGAGAGGTAGGGAAAGATAGATGGAGATGGAGGGGGAGAGAGAGGGAGGTAAGAAGAAATACATAGAGAGTAAAAGTTGGAGAGAGAGAGAGAGAGAGAGAGAGAGAGAGAGAGAGAGATAACAAATATGGAGGGAGAGAAAGAGAGGATAGCAGGAGGAAAGAGAGATAGAAGCAGGGCAGAGGAAAGGAAGGGGAAGAGAGAGAGAGGGAGGGAGAGGAGGAGGGAGTGATAGATAGATAGACTGGATAAAGACAATGTATGATTTGGGGTTGATATAGAGAAACAAAGGGAGATAGAGATATAGATGGAAGGTGAGGGTAAAGAAGAGATAGATGGAGACAGGGCAGGAGGGACAAAGAGATTGATAAATATGTAGTGAGAGTGTTTGTGTGTTTGCGGGTGAGATAAAGAGACAAAGAAGGAGAGATGGAGGGACATATAGATATATATGGAGGGGGGAGAGAGGGAAGAATATTTCTTACAATAGATGCATTGATTTAAGTGTAGATAGTGATTTCTAATCCTATTTGATTTCTTGCACTAGATTCATTAATTTAGTGTAGATTTTGATTTCTAACTATATTTGATTACTTACACAAGATGCATTGATTTCAATGTAGGTGATTTCTAATTCTATTTGATTTCTTGCACTAAATGCATTTATTTCAGTGTATATGGTGATTTCTAATCCTATTTGATTGCTTGCATTGGATGCATTAATTTCAATGTAGGAATCCAAAATAAAATAAAAAACTAAAAACTAAAATAAAAATACAATCTAAATAATGCCGGCTTAAAAATAATTTACATGACCAAATAAATAAACAATTAAAAATAAATTTAAAATAAATTTAAACAACATAAATTTAAAATATGAGAAGTTTTAAGAACACTCAAAAAATAGATATAGTAAATAAATAAAAATATAAATAAACTAGAGGTATGGTAAATAAATAAAACCTCTTTTTCTACTTACATTGGAGGTATGGTAAATAAATAAAACTTCTTTTTATATTTACTCGATAAACCTCTTTGTATTTACAAAAACTCAAAAAAGAGGTTTTATTTAGGTGAATCTTATGGGCCAAATACCATGGGACAAATTATTATTAATTCCATGGGCCAAATACCATGGGCCCAATACTGTATTTATCTAAGAGGTATATTAGATGCAATGATTTCTGCATAGATGTTGTTTTATAATATTATTTTAATTTTTGCATTAGATGCATTGATTTTAGTGTAGATGTTGATTTCTGATCTCATTTAATTGGATGTATGATGGTACATTAATTAATAATTTGCATTGATTTCAATGTAAAAAAAAATAATTATTGACAATGTAGATTTATTTCTGTGTTATAATAATTAAACCTAGTAAGATTGGAGAGCAAGAGAGACAAGGTATTAAGTTTACTACAAGAGTTGGAGCTAAATATTTAAATGGTTTATGATTTCAGTTTCCTTTTTCATACAAATAATATGAAAAGATGGCAAAACTAACAAGGGTGACAATAAGAATAGTAGAAGAAAATAGTTTGATATTCATCACAATGAAGGCTATTTGTAATTTACTACATTCTCATTATTCACATTTTCTATCATTAAATATTATTACATTGTCAGTTTGCATTCAAAAAATTTATTTCATCATTTTTCATCATTAAAGTTATTTTACAATATTTATCATCTCAACAAACTCAGGTAACTAAGCAAATTTAAAATTCAAATGAATCCATAAATCTCAAACATATTTAGCATATTTAAAATGTTTATATTAATATTAGATGTATTTACATATTATTGATAAAATTAATCATATGTTCCTTATATTATAGATATATTTTCCTTGGTCGCACATGACTGAAACCATCCTAGATCCATCTTAACTCCGGATCTATCAAGCGCCAAAAGGGATAAAATCTCTTGAGGTGCAAACCTTTCCTCAAGTTTTTCACTCAAAAAAGAGGTTTGGGCCTCGAGAGATTTGATCCCTCTCCACGCTTGATAGATCCAGAGTTAAGATGGATCTAGGCTGGTAATTGATTATATTAATGGGTTAATGTGGCTATAAATTCTAGTCCTTCAATCTTGGCAATGTCAAATTAGTGATTATAAAAATGTATTTACATAAGCTTTTGATGCTACATATTCATCAAATTTTTGACTAGTTGGTTGACACTTTATCAAAAGAAACATTAAATTTATAAGTTTACATTACACTGAATCCTAAGGAGATGGACAGTTCCAGAGAATTAGCTAATCTTATTTTGATGGTGTCTTTTATAGAAAAGTCTTAAAATTTTTACTAAGGGATGGAAGAACTGAAACTATCATTAATATATCCATATAGTTATGCTTTTGAATAGGCTTGAAAGTTCTAGCAAGTTGGACTAGTTTCCATTTGGACATTAAATGCTTTATAAAAAAAAAGAAAAAGAGTGAAATCATATATTTTTTATTTCAATTTAAGGAAAACAATTTATTTTTTATAATTTTTAATTTTATAAAAATAACTTAATATATAGTTATATTTAAAAAAAAATTAACTTGATATACAATTGCCATTATATATATATATTATTTTTTTTAATTAATTTTAAAATTTTGATTTATTAAAAAATGATATAAAGATTATTATTTTTTATACAGGAATTTATTTAATTATTTTTTTATATTTTAAGCAATAATTATCTTCATTAGACTTTTATATATGAGAAGTAGAGTAGGGCTGAGTTTTTTTTTCTAATATTTCTTATAACTTAAAACAAAAATTTATTTATCCATTTCCCTATAATGATCATCACACATTTCAGTCTAAAAGACAATCTATATTGTCGTTAAAGTGCAAGGGATTTTATTTATAATAACTTTATGTTAGCAAGGGAGGAACCGTACCGTTAAGAGATTAAGAAGTCATGGCATTGATAATTGACACATTTAAGATTTTAAATTGTAAACGGAATATCCCATGTATAAGTAGGAATAAATGGTGAGAGATGGTATTATAATTTCTCATTTACGTTTAAATATTTATATTTATAACTTGCATATTAATATTAATTAAAACTTGTGATTTAATAAAAAAAATATAAGAACATATTCCATTATTCTTTTATTTTTATGAATTATAAAAAACCTTTGTATTTAATTATGATAAGGAAATGTATAAATAAAGTTTTACTATATTTTATTGGAAAGGTAAAATATTTATAAAAATATAATTTATCAGGTTTTTTCCTTGGGTTGTGGATTTATTGTTTTATAGAGTTAAATTAGTTCATAAGATTTAATGTGTAAATCGTGTTTTGTTATTGTTTTTATATATTTTTTTGTTAGATTATTTTTTAGATATTGAATGAATTTAACGATAAAATTATGTTAAGAGTGCAAGCTTTTGTGATCCATAACATTTTAATTATAAATCTTCCAAGAAATCACATAAAAAATTTAGGAACCCACGCATTTCGTACTACTAACTGCATCATCAGGATAAGGAATATTGGCTGATCTAACATACACATTTATACCAGGAGGAGAAGCAATGGTCAAAACCCAACGGTCAAAAATAAGAATAAAAATACAAAAAAAAACCAAGAATAAAATTAACCCAACCTTAAAATTACAAAAATTAAAAATGGTCAAAGAATATATACATATATATATATATATATATAAAGAACCAAAAACCTAACTACCCCACCTTAAAAACACAAGTTAAAACTAAAAATAATATAAAATCAGAACTAAAAACTAAAATAACACCCCTCTCAAAAAAACAGGATAAACATGAAATCAAGTTAAAAGTCATAAAAAATCAACATCAAAGTAAAAAATTATAAAATAAAATACTTTGATGTTGATTTTTTATGAATTTTAAATTTTTTATGAAAATTATAAAATAAAATACTTTGACGTTGATTTTTTTAGAGTGGTGTTATTTTAGTTTTTAGTTCTGATTTTATGTTATTTTTAGTTTTAACTTGTGTTTTTAGGGGGGTAGTTAGGTTTTCGGTTCTTTTTATATTTTATTTTTTGTTGATCATTTTTAACGTTTGTAATTTTAAAAGGTTGGGTTAATTTTATTTTTGTTTTTTTTTTATATTTTTATTCTTATTTTTTATCGTTGGGTTTTGACCGTTGCTTCTCTCCTCCTGGTATAAATGTGTATGTCAGATCAACCAATATTCATTATCCTGATGATGAACTTCGGTTCCTAAATTTCTTATGTGATTTCCCGAGAGATTTATAATTAAAAAAAATTATGTTGTTTTTCATTTTTGAAAATTATTTGTTTAAAATTAGATATTTTTTGTAAGTTGTAGGTGCAAATTATATTGATAGTTGTTGATTTACACATTGGCCCTTTATGTTTATGTGAGTAAGAAAAGATGGAAGTAGTGAGAAATATTAGAAAAAATATAAAATTCCCTCCAACCTTACTCAACTTCATATATATATATATATATATATATATATATATATATATATAATAGAATTTTTAATCAATTACAATGTTAAAAAATTTAAAATTAAAAAGTACTTATATCATGTAATCAATTTGAAGTTTTGTCTAAATATGGATGAAAATTCACATTAGGTTCACACAGTGTTTTATTAATTGAAGTTCTCAATTGCCACAATTCAACTCAGAAACTCCATCGTTTTAATGACAACAACTCCTTGTTATAGTGGTGACAACTCAAGTTGTTTCCCACTATAGTGGAGAAGTGGTGGAAACTATAGCTTGTTGTTGAAAAGAAATATTGTATTTTATTGAAATATGTGTTACATGCTACAAATTTTATTTCCATATTGAATTAATCTAATTATAGTTTTTTTTTTTTTTTTTCAATCTATTGTGTACTTGTTGATTTACACATTCGTGAGTGAGAGAGGACAAAGGTAGTGAGAAATATTAGAAGAAACATTAAAAAAACTCGACCTTACTCTAATTGTAATATATAAAAGCCTAATAAAGAGAATTATATATGTAATTAAATAAATTATTAAATCATTTTAACAAATGACACTTTTAAAAAAAATTGAGTTTTGTATAAATATGAATGCAGAGATAAAATAGCTTCACATTGCCCTTTATAAGTTAAAGTTTTGAATTTCCTCAACTCAGCTATAGCTAATAGTTGTGGATATTAGGAAATTTCATTGTTCTAATGGCAAAAACTCCCTATTATAATGGTGAAAACTCCCATGTCGTTGTGGAAACTGTGATATAGTTTCTAAATGAGTAAAACTGACGAAATATAGGAAAAACATGGAGTGGATATAGATCATATGAAAAAAATACTAAGGAAAAAAATAAAATGTTTAAAAGAACTATATATAAGGATATAAAGTCCCCATTTTGAATAAATATGCATTTTAGCTTTAATAATAGAAAAGAGCATAATCTAATTAGTGTTTATCATGAGACAAGTAAATTGAGGACAAAATGGGTTTGATATAATATATAGTAACAGGGAAAATGGCGCGTGAAGGAGATAGGTTTTATGCTTTAGGGTTCCATGGTTTTACCTCGGCTGCCTCTCTCAAGATATTGATGGCCTGGAAGGGCTACCCTGGTCTGGTGGCCATGGACCCCAATCGATTGCAGAGCATGGACGACGAACTCCTATGTGTACACTTCGGTCTTCGGTGGATGGTTTTTCTGGAACCATCATTCACAGATTCCCTCTACACTTTGACCCTCCTTTACTCCACACAAGAGACTCCAGACCACAAAATTGCATCTATGTGTAGTATAGAAGTAGTCGATTTGAATCCTTTGATTTGGATGAAATGGAAGACACAATACAGTGATTATCGTCTTGATGCAGAATACCAGAGGCAGTGGTCAGTGGCTCAACGTCCAACGATCAATATTCACTTATTAGGGGGACTAGCCGTTGATAAGACAACATTGAAGCAAACAGATCAAGAACATCCAGAGTCAACAAACAACACCAATGCAAACGAAAATCAGGTAAGCCGACATAGTTTTCAGATCTTTATCAATACCCCTATGGGGAATAGTATATTGGTTTGGATACATGCATCTGCACCGGTTATAGACCTGAAGAAAACTATTGGGCAAACCACTGGATAACCATGTCAGGTACAGTCCCTCATTTATGGAGGGAGGTTGCTACAGGATTCCGACAGTCTCAAGGATTATGGCATTTTCCATGGTTCCACCATCCATCTCAATCTGCGATTAAGAGGGGGTGATGTTGGGAAGCGCAGTGCTTAGGGACCCTAGGGATAAAACGCTACCAGCCATGAGTACAACAAAGGAACATCCTATAAGAAAATTCTCAAGGGGAAAAATAAATCTGCTATTCCTACAGAACAGACAGAAAATGCCCCCAAACCGTATATTGTAGAACAAATCAACTAGATTCCAGAACTATATATTGAATTACTTGAGATTGATGACCACGGATTTGTCTTTGAATCACAAGCGCTAATATGCAGATTCAACTGCTTCTGGCCAAAACCAATGGAGATTTTTCAGTGGATCTTTACTAACTAGACGACGGAATGTGAAATACACCTCTATTCAAAGAGGTTTTTCATTGTTAAATTCTTATCCTCGGAAGCCAGAGAACACATTCAACAAGCTGGACCATGGTTCTGGGGTTCCACCGCACTATTCACCACACCATGGTTTCTAGATTTTGATGCAAATACCATGGACGTCTCCAAAATGCCGGTCTGGGTGAGGCTTTACAACCTCCCACTTCATTTCTGGAATGAAGATGTATTGGGCAGCATTGGAGACATGATTGGGTGTTATATTAGAACATATACCAAATGCATGGAGGAGAGGGTTTACACTTTTGCATGCATCTGCGTGGAAGTGGATCTCAGCAAGGGGCTTCCAGAATGCATCTTGCTAAATCACAAACAACAAAAATGGACGCAGCATCTCGACTATGAGAACACTGATTTAAGATGCAGAATATGCAGGAATACAGGGCATTTACAAAACACTTGTACATAAGCTAAACAAGACAACAAAACAAAGAAAAAGACAAGAAGAGCTACAAAGGGCTAGCAATATCCCCCTAATAAACCAGAACCGGATATGGAAGAAGATGCGATGGAACCTACCCCAGAAGACAACAACTGAAACAGGGACACAAGAACAAGAGATGCTAGAGCCTTCAATGATTGCTCCAGCGTCATTGGACCAAGAGGCACCAGAAAGTTGAGGACACAAACGACACCATAAATTAGACAAATCTGATTTGGATAAGGACAATGGAGCAAACACAATTGAAAATTAGCTCATACTTATCACAACCGAGCCATCTCCAGGTCCATGGAGAAAGGTTGAAAAGAAAAAAGGGAGGAAAACTTAATTTTCACTCCCTTTTATATTAGCCTATAGATGCAAATTATTTGCATGTTTATCTGAAATTACAACAAAGTGTAACATGTAATTTTGTTATCATTAATAAAAATACGAATTTTTCCTCTCTAAAAAAAGATAGAATATATAGTAACATATTTCAAAGAATTGTTGTTTTCCATTAAACATTTTAACTTAAAAATAAAAGAAAATTTAGGTTTACATTTAAAAATATAAAAAATAGAAAATATATAAAAATGTTTTATAGATTGAATAGCTACACACAAGCTCAATAACCAAATTAATAATTTAATGAGATCACAATTTAATGAGATCACAAGCTTTTAAAAAGCTTAGTAAAGTTCATATATATACATATGAATTTAAAGCTCATATATTTTGAATTTTTTTATATGTTAATCAAATTTTATGAGAAATTTTTTATATGTTAATCAAATTTTATGGGAAAATTTTAATTTTTACAAACCATAAACCGGAAATTTATGTAAGACATAGTAAAGCTCATTGAATTTCATATACACTTTATGGTTTTTTTAAAGGTTATAAAATTTCATGGGAACAATTTTAGAAATAGTGAACCAAAAATTTATGTTAGATGTAGTTAAAGAGTAACTTAATTAAAATTAGAAATTCATCGGAGATACATATATGTTATATGTAAATGAAAATAATACCCTGATTGATACAAAACTGTGTTTTCAACTTGGATGATACTATGTTGATACTATGTTGTGCTTTCATGTAGAAAATTCTTAACTAAAGATCAGTAAGGATAATCAATGATACCCTCCAGAGTAGTCACTTTCTTCCATTTATCCTTTCATTTCTAAAAATTTCCACACAACTATGGAGTTTGAAATCTTAGACCTAGAGATGACATTAAATGCATGAGTTGGAACTAGAAAGTAGCAGTACTTGAGTTGGAACTAGAAGGTGGCAGTACTTGAGACAAGAGACCAGAACCAAATGGAACATGGAGTAAGAAAGACAGAACTAGAGGAATAACAAAGATGGAGCAGATCCATGAGAGTATTTGAGGTGGAAAAGGTGCCATAGGTAGATTTGATGCAGGAGCATCTGACTCGGAATAGACAAATTTGAATAGGTTTTTGTCTCATTGATTATG